>CM060900.1:60019594-60564594 GCA_030762935.1 Hymenopus coronatus
ATATAAAAAGTTATCTACGCTCAGTCATCTCTCTTTCCATTTCAGTTTTGTACATGGAATGTAATTTGGTTATCGTCTGTAACCGCTCAAGTTATATCTACTTGATAGCTGGCCAACATGAAATTCCTTCTCTCAGTAAAACTTGGCAATTTAGCAACAGTGTCTGTTTATATGCTAATTGGCTTGCATCTCCATATTGGTATTGGGAATTTGACTTTTCTGATTCCCAATACATGTTGCATATAGCGTAAACACAGGGTGGTTAGACATCCTACTTTTCCTCCGGACCTACCTGATTTTGACATCTGAAGTCTGGTCCTGCGCACTCTTTCCTTTGGACTCCAGTTCAGCCTTCGACGATGAACGACAAGAATGACAATGCTCCTGATGGAATCTTAGGTTGTATAATGCATTTGAAACATTGCTTACAACCCCACGGTATCTTTTGCTTCACTGAAGAGTGAGACACATTTTAAATTGATAGTTATACTTTACTCGAAGTGTCGCCAGTGTCTTTGTATTAGCTAATACATCGTTAGCCTATATTTATTGTCGGGGACTTCATTATTTGTCGGTATTTAGTTATAAATCTACTGATAAATATAACCTGAAGTGGAAATAGATTATTCAATTTTCTTTTTTCCTTCCAGAAGTGAAAGTGTATAAAACAGAAGTTAATTATTCATTCTCGGAATTCTCTATTTATTTGCACAATCTATTTTATTTCAAGACAAATATTGTGGTATTTGGTGATCTCCAGTGCTTGAATGTTTTGTTAGACATTATATGGTCTCACTTTGTGAAGGTATGATTAACAAAGTGTGGATAAATCTAGACAAACCAATGGGTGTATATTTCTTTCAATTCTAGTGGCAAGTTTATATATCTGGTAATTTTGATTAGAAAAATCCTCAGGTACTTCTCACTTTAGTGCATTTCTAAGGAGAGTATTCAGATTGATGTCAAGTCAGTAGATTGGAATAAGAAGCTACTTTGTGAAATTTCATACTGAGCATAGTTATTTGAGATACTTGTGACCCTAAGAAATTCAGATGATTTCATTCGACCAGTTTCTCAAACAGTGAATTTAATTTCCAAAAAATTACCTCCAATTTTAGACACCACCAGAAATGCAAGTTTTGAAGATACCTGAATGCGAGAAAAGCAGTTTTAATAAACGGTCACTTTGTGTGTGTGTTCGTGCGCGCGTGAGTGTAAACAGCATAACTCAGAACCAAAGAGTCAATAAATGACAAACTGACACGTATGTTTAGTGTACATTATTTAGCTACATATAATAACTTATTTTTCTTTATTTAAATTATTGCTTATTATTTTTATAATTAATCAAGAACTATTTATTTTAAATAACAAGTGATTCCTTGTACATTAAACATATTCATTTTTATACCATTCCCTACACTAAATTTAATAAATAAACAAATAAAATAATTCTGAAGTAGCTATTTGTACTATTTTCTGATTATGTTATCTTATTGTTGACGTTTATCATACTTTGTTTATAAAATATATTAATTTGTTACCGTGATTAATATTTGAATTACTATTTACTCTTTAAAAGTTATTTTTATAATTTGTTAGCTGGTTGTATCTCTATGACAACTATCTAAAATCTGGAATTTATCTCTAAAATATGCGACACAGGTTTTCAAGAAAAACACTTAACCCTCTTAATCCTAACCACCCTATATAAGAAGGAACGTTTTTCGATACTTCAAATTTCTCTCTTGACCGTTTTGTTTAAATACCATATATCAACGAGTTTTAGATGATAAGTAAAATGTATATCTTCAACGTTATAGCAATAGTTGTTAAGTCCATTTCATTTGAGAGGAATGTATAATACACTTGGTATAAGTTAAGCAATAGACAAAAACGTATTACACCAAAACGGTATATCTCTTTAATACACGAAATTCATTCCAAATAACCTCCTACAAAATAAAGCCATTCCTTAGATATACATTATAAATTTTTCTAACTTTTCAATAGTTTATCTGGTGATTGCATGGAAAGAATATGGAATTTTAAGGCAAGCACGCAATTTACAGTCCTTAAAAATGTGTCTGTTGCTATTATCTTTATATCCGGAACGAAATGTGTAGTGTATCTAATTCCACAAAGGTTTATCTCGATTAAAATGAAGTAGCGAGGAAAAAAAAATTGATGTATTCTATTCACACGACTTTCTCTACCTTCTGTGCAAAAAAACTTCTTACAAAAGATTATTCTCATTTTGTACTTCGAGATAAACATTGAAGAATAGTCTTATTACTTATTTCCTTATAAGTAGAATAAAAATAAGAGAGAACATTAGGCTAAAGCGATATTAAAATGTTTTAAAAGCTGCTGAAGTGCGATTATCGTTGTAATTTGCTTCTTTGCACAAACAAGAGTAAAGCAAAAGAAATATGAATGACTTCCTGTTTGAGAAAAGTATAGGGATTTAAAAATTGAAACTAATAACAAGAAATATCTCCGAAAAGGTTAGCTTTGAAACAAAAATGTATGCGTCATAAATTGGATGTATTGAGGAGATCTGCATTTTTTGTGTACTACGTTTTTAATTTTCTTGAAAACCTTTGTGTCCCATCCTTGGGAGGTGTTAAAGTTAAATGACAAGTTTAGTATTTAGCGGACGTTCCGGTTTTGATGTTTGCTGCACACACACAAATAGAAACTTTGTATTGACACTAATAAGCGAAAGAGGCAGAGCCAGTCATGTGAATATAACACGTCGGAGTTTTATGATTTATAATTGCATTTGCACTCCTGTGCCACCTTTTGTGATAGTTTATATACAGAATGTAGGAAAGTTTTACGCAGCCTCCAAAAGTGCTCCTCTGTGGATAAAGTTGAATGAGTATACTTTAGGAATATATTCCAGAGTTGTGATCGATGGTAACGAAGTGGTAGTTAACTGCGCTTCTCTTCCCAAGGAAATGAAGGACTTAAAGAACTAAATCCTGGCTTTGAAACGACTTAATGAGTATATATGTCTCAATCTTCTCAAATCTCATGACGATATTAATGTTCCATAGAGTTTAAGCTAAATCTTCTCCCTCTTTATGTCAAGACCAGTTGTTAACTTCTTGAAGATGTTTGAATGAATTAAGCAGCCTCTCCCACCATTCCTTTACAATAAGATTACAACATTGTCTTCTCCCCCTCTTCCCTTGTGAAGGAGACCCCTTTGTGTTAAGTTTTGGCCTCATCTCTCGCTTTTCCCTACCAGCAACTTCACATCCTCTACTCTTTTCTTACCACACAGCGACCAATGGAAATCCTTGCCAATCTCGCTTATATTTTCAACACTTTGATTTATATGAGATAATCAGAAAATATTTAGTAATGGTGATAAAATGAAACTCGAAGACATACAATAAACGGTAATCTACCCAATAAAACACCGATATTTCAGCGTAAGTTACTGTTTTTAGTTAAAAAGTGAGATATCGTAAATAACCCTTCCTGGAAAACATATAACTTCAGCAGTTAATAGCGTATATGTCCAAATGAGCAATATTGTCAGATGCGTGATTGACGAGTGCTGTAACTTACATTATTTTTAGAATATTTTATTCGGGACGCTCGAGATTTAATTAGAATTTCATTTTACTGTTTAAGGTACAAAAGCTTTGTTGAATTGCGGAAATAACAGGAAGACTACGGTCTCTTCATTCCGATGGTAAATCCCCTGGAAATTACAATTACGTCGACGTCCCCTGGTCTACGTGCAGAGTTGCACAGAGCAACATGAACTTTGCTCCTGCTCACGTCATACGGGATGCTCTAGAACAATGCAAATACGCTATGCTGATTGGCTGCTTGAATTCGAAATTAGGGCGAGGAAGTCTATATTTGTTACTACCTCGCCATGTTGGAAAGAACTTCTGAAGATACCTAAAACTATATAGCTGGACGCGAGGGCCGACTTGGTGGCTCTCTCTGATAGGCACGTGATTCTGGCCGGTACTTTCGGCGTGGGGTCCCCGGACTCGACCACTCGCTCGCTTGCTCATTGTCGACACATTTCTCAAGGTTAGACCTACGAATTACTGTCAATTCAGTTATAATAATGGTGTCAGTATTTCGCTTACGAAGTCCCTATGTTTGTAAACCAAGCAACCACATATTGGAAATATGCACAAATTCTTCATTATATTGTTATTGTTAAGCCAAGGGTGTGTTACTACTCTACCACCCTAAACTTCCACTTTACTATTTCCCCAGCCCCAACCTCAGTTGTGACATTATATTCATACATTAGAAAGAAATTGGAGTACATTTGTATCATCCAGTGTGAAAACCCAAATATTCTATACCGAGATCTTACTGGAAGTACACGAATAAAAATTAGAAAAAGAATCTTGTGTGTGGGCGAGTGAGTCGTTGGGCAGCTTAGCTCCAATACGAAATGTACTTTAAACACTAACTTCTTTCATTAAGTTTAGTATCTTCCAAAGGAGCGACACGTTGGTTTTCAAGAAAATCCCTCACCTCAAAATATCCTTTACATGGAAGAGTTTTCGAAATGTTCGATTTTCCCAAAAATGTATTTTTAACGATTTTAATTAAAATACCGCATATTAAATATGTTTACATGAAAAATAAAATGTATATGCTTTATTTCTTGGAAATAACCATTGATGTCCTCTTCCTTCAGGGTGGCTTTTGCTTCTAAATCGTAAGAAATACACAGAAACGTACTACACAATAAATGTAGATTTCATTAAACACAATTTAGGTCATACATATTTTTTTTTCTGTAGAGTTGACCGTTTCTGAGCCATTCCTTGTTATTGGTTTCAATTGTTCAATACTTGCACTTTTCTCAAATGGAAAATTTGCATTCGTTGCATACATCTTTTTGTTTTACTCCTGGCCCTGCGAAGAGAATCGAATTTCAATTGTTTTACATCCAACCAGTTTTGAAAGGATTTGACTAACGCTTTATCCTAATGTGTTTATTTTATTTCCCATTTAATTACAAGGAAATGCGTAAAGCGACCATTTCTGTTAATTTTTATGTCCATTAGCATGATGTAGATAAGATAATCCTTTTGTAAGAATAGTTTGTTTGTAGAAAAGGTGGATTTTTTTTTTTCACCGCACTCATTACTTTAAGATCTGTGTCTCTAACGTCTATCTCTTCACACCCAACTTATGTACCTGTCGTGTGGGCTATTCCCACTTTTCTCTCTGCTTTCAGGGTAAGGAAACGGTCGGCTGTTAAAAAACGAGAAATAAAAATGCGGCAATATAACAAAGAAGTAATCTTACGCCTCTAGATAGCTGGCAGGCAGATATTGGATAAGAAAGATTTAAGTTGAGCGACGTAATGTAACTGATCCGAGGCCAAAGTGAGAAACAAAGCACTCCACGTGTAAATGGACTCGGCAGTAAGTTTTAGGGAATGTTTTTCTGAATAACATTTTTTGTGATTTATTTATTCAATAATATTGTAATTATACACATTTTATACGTCATTTACAGAAACTTGCCTCGATATTAGTTATAGAAAATTAAAAGCAACATTACAAAAGCAAACACTGTTCTTAAAGGCAATATTCGCAGAGTATACCAAATTTGGCTTGAAAAGCATAATGTGTATATTATATATAGGGTCTTTAAAAAGTCACTTTAAACCTCAAACCGCTTTAAATGTAATATTTGAATAAGATAAAGACAAAATAGGTCACACACTGGCCAGGCATTGAGTTTTTTTATGTTTTTTTTTTCAGTTCGCCGTTACCAGTACAATTTTTTGAATAACACATTAATAATTTTATTCATTTTGCTATATTACTAAATGATAGAATGCAGCTCATTAAATGCTATTGTGAGTTTTTCTCAGGGTTTGAGGAAATGGAAAGAATGGTGTACGTTGAATAAACGAACAGAGGACATCTTCCCAAAGTTTTATAAAACCCCAAGATGTGACTTCTTTGCTTTTCCCACTATCTCAAACATTATATTTGTTAAAACCATTAAAAGTTTGAAGTAACTTTTGAAAGGCCCCCCCTCTGTTTTTTTCTTTCTTTCTCTCTACCTCTGTCTCTCTTTGTCTCCCTTGGAAGAAGTAAAAATACCTGTTTGCGAACCATTGGCAAATGGAATGTCCAAATAATAAGCTCTTATGATAAAAAACACACTTTGGTTACGATAAGGGACATTCGCGTCAGTGGTTTTCAAAACAAGTCGACAGTACATTACTAATGGCACATTATTTCTTGAGCTCTCCGATAAAGTTGTTGTCGTGGAGCGGAACAAATATTTTCATGTTTTTGTGCAGTCATTCCTTAAACTATATCATAGAAAACTGTGAGATGCGGTTTCCGACATCTGTTTTCGTTTTTCCAGGTTAATTAACAATTGAATTAAAACGCTATTGTGAGGTTAGGCCATTATAAATTAGATTCATTTCACTGACAACTAATTAAACAATCGCGGTATTATGGCCCCGGTTCTGCTTCAGTCAGTCGGAAATTAAAATTACTGTTTGAGTTGGTTAAACACAAAGTAAACCGAAATCAGGTTAATCCCGATAGCTGCAACAAGGTAACGCGATACAGTCAAATGTCAATGTAGTGTCACTGGAAGCTCAGTTGTTCTCCGACCGTTCGTAGCACTAGAAGTGCAGAGCTCAAGGGAAAGTGTGCGAATAGATGCAAACAACTGTCACTGAATTCTCTCTCATGGAACCTGGAGTTACCAGCTTATGCTTTCACGTCGACGGTACAATCGTAAATGTGATATGATGGGAGTCCAAGAATTACGTCATGCAAAGCAGAAATACGAGTATGTGTACAAGCTCCCTCTCAATTTATTATTGACATCAGTACTGAGTTTTTTTCCATCTTAGCGTTACGAGAAAAGCTATATATAACTGAAATATTAAATAAAATCGGATGTGCTCCATTCAAATAACAGTCTCTAGCTGCTCTACAAACAAATTTTTCTTACAAAAGATTATTCTTTTATTTACGTCATGCTAATCTAGATAAACATTAGCAGAGTTGCTTTTATTACTTGCTTCCGCGTAACTAGAAGTGAAATATGGGAATACATTAGGCTAAAGTGATAGTCAAATCTTTAGAAGCTGGTCGGTATGTGAAACACTTGAGGTTCAGTTGTCTTTGCATGTTGCTGTTTGAGAAAAAGTAATTAGTTTAAAATTGAAACCAATAATAACGAATATCTCGAAAACGGTCAACTTTACAAGTAAAATACATATATATGACATAAATTATGTGCTTTAACGAGATCTACATTTTTCTGTAGTAGCTTTTTGTCTATTTCTTACGGTTTAACCGTTATACAAAATTCTGTAAGACTCAACCAGAATAAAGAGCTTTACAGGGGCTATTCTCAGAAAATTCAAAATACATATTTTATTTGTGATATTTTAATAATCATTAGACTCATTTTTGGGGAAAACAAAATGTTGGAAAAATGTAATAAAGGGTGGTTGGCAGGGGTATTTTCTTTTGAAAACCTTCGTGTCGCATTGATAAACTTAAATAACGAGTTTGGTATCTGTCCGACATTTTGTGTCTGAGCTATGCTGTCCACAGGCAGACACACACACACACACACACACACACACACACACACAGACTTTTTCTTTCTAAAAGTGATTCTTTCGGACTCAGAGGATCTCAAAACATATATTCGGTGACATTTCATATCGAATTTTTGGGTGGAATACAATACCTTCTCTATCCGCTATGTTCATTATACATACGATATAATATACACGTGTTGGTAAAATTTATTGATTTCAGAGTTTTAAATGACACTATAAATAATATTCCTGTGCTGTTTTGAATGGCTTGTAGCTCTGTCTGTGGGGTTCAGAATGCAAAAAGTCCAATGATTCATGTCATAGACCAGGCATGCGAGGTGATAAGCGTGATTCATTAGGTCAGTAGGAGATGAAAACGAAGTGAATCCAAAGGCTCTTTCTTCCTCTACAGTCTAAAGCAGATACCTTCAAATGACTGCCCTCTCGTCTAAGTAAATGCCCTGGTCCTGGTGTTCGGCTGCGGGCAAGGTAAGAAGCTGCTAAGGTGGTGGATCCAAAAAGTTGTACGTAAACTTGCAATTTGAATATGGATATAACTTAATTGAGAAACTGCTTATTAAATTACACATTCACTGCTACTTACACAATAACCAGAGCAATATTTTGGAAACATTATACACATTCGTAACCTAATAGGAATTAAAACTTGTATTGCTAGAAAATTCAGTTAACTAAATACAAAAACACATGAACATGTTATTTAAACACAACTCGCTAATAAAACTACGGTTTCTTACACATCGGGAGTTTGCCGCGATTTTGTACTTTTCTGTATTCAATGCGTGGGGCTGTTATCTATGTAACAACTAACCGCAAACATGCTTTCAGATGTTCATACTTGATTGATCTGTATGATGTTCCTTTATAACTTTTATTTAGGAAATCTTTCTTATTGAATGAATGTGTAGAAATGTTTATAGTTTTCTTGTTATGATATTTACAACTCTATTCCGTTTTGTAAATTAATTATTTTGAACTGTAGTTCAAACAGGAATATCGAGGACATGGCAGCCATCACAACTACGATACAGTACGTTGTGTTCCACCATCACTGATAGACTGGAGTGTGTAATGTGCTACCCTCAAACGTCCTTGACTCGGCTTGGAAGAATCATTTCAGCCTGCTGTAGAATCGTAATCTTTGTAGTTTTATTCATGTTATATTATAATTCATTAAACGAAAATATGGATTAAAGTTTGTGTAAACGGGTATACTTTCCTTTTATATATCTTCTTCTTTCTCGGATTATCCTGTTTTGTAAGATTTACACCTATCAGGAATTACACGAAGCGTAATATGAGATGAAAATTATGATATGACCTGATGGTGAAATGGATGAAAAGAAAGGTGATTATGGAACAGGTGGTGTACAATCGTAATGTTTGCAGTTTATTCATATAATATTATAATTGATTAAACGAAAATATGCGCTAAAGTTTGAGTAAATGGTTATACTTCCCTATCATATACCTTCTTCTTTCTCAGATTATGTCACCCTCCGTGGTGTAGTGTTTACCATACTAACTTCATATACCCAAGGTAACGGGTTCAAACCCGGCGGAGGACGATGGATTTTTTCGGGTGTAAAAATCCTTACTATGGCTTCCTTCGGAAGTGAATTAAAGCCGCTGGTCCCGTGTCGTAGATTTACGACACGTAAAAGAACGTCAAGCCTGATAGAGAGGCCTCTGAGCAAAATTAAGCGGTCTTTCACGCCCAATTTAGAATGGGATGCTGAGAACCACAGTAGTTAAAGAACGTCTGTAAATAACACGCCATTTACATTTTTCTCGGATTACCTTCCTCTTTTGTAAGACTTATATCCGTCAGGACTTACACGATGTCTGATATGAGATAGGAAGATGATGATATGACATGATGGTGAAATAGATGAAAGGAAATGTGGTTATGGAACAGGTTGTGTAGTGAATGGCGGGAAACCAGAGATGCTAAATAAAATCCGCCTTGGTACGTCTTTGTCCACCATAATTCCCACATCTTCCCCGAGGTAGAAGCCGGGTCACCTAGGCGAGAGTCGAGTGGTGTCATGTATCTTAAATCATATATATATATAGCATAAGCATAAGCATAAGCATAAGCATTTCCATCTCGAAGGGTACATTGGAATTTCCGCCTCATTACTATGCTTTTATGAAAACAGTATCTGGTTTCATCCAGGGTTTTGGTACAAAAATGTATGCTTTTGAGCGAATAATAAAGACAACGTAAAACACACACCACATTTTCGAAATTATATTATGAAAATTATAATTGTTAAATTTAGCTATGCTGTAATTAGTACTCCCACGGAAACCAAATCATTAGGTACCGATTTCACTTTCTGGTTCTTTTTTGATGCACATTACAGAGTACGCAAACTGAGATTCGTGCTGTTTCATGTACTATTATAAATGTTCAATTCTTTTTGATTTCTTTCTTTTTTGTGTCTATTTACTTTTCCTGCACAGGATTAATGCAATTAATACTGAATGTAAAGATTCTTGCTGACACCGAGATCTATAGCTGCAAAGTGTTACAAAAATTACTCTGACATGGAATTAATATCCTTTGGTATAATTTGATTTTTTTCTTAGCGCGGGGAGAGCTGTGTATAGACGGACTTGTTGAAGTTAGTCTTCGTTCAGATTGTGTGTGTGTGCGTGCGTGCGTGCGCGCTTGTTAAAGTATATTGGTTGAAAACGTAGTCAATTACTAGAATCTTATCAGCGTCTTTGCTCTTCTGGAATTTAGTCCCGCAGGAGTTCTTTTACATACCAACGAATCTACTGATATGGGGTTGTCGTATTTAAGCACACTTTAAAACCATTGATTTCAACCCCGCTACCTTGGGATCAGGAGGTCAGCGCTTAACCAGCTCAGCCACCTAGACCAGCAAGTGTGTTTGTTTGCGTGCGTGCGTGCGTGCGTGCGCGTGCGGCGTGCATGTGTTCGCAGTAACACAGCTCATTACACTCCGCAAAACAGTTCTATGTAATAACTGCAACCCGTAACTTCACTCGCATTATTGCGTTAGCTATAGAAAGCCTTCTGTCTCTCACTCTCTCATTGTTTCCCTTCGCATCCCTTCCCTTAAGTTCTCTTTCTCTCCTCACTTGCCTCTCTGCTTCCGTCTCCCTCTCCTGTCTCTCTCATTGTTTACCTACCTCTTCTATTCGCATCTCTTCCCATATGTCCTCTTTCTCTCCTCACTTGCCTCTCTGCTTCCGTCTCCCTCTCCTGTCTCTCTTTGGACAAGCATTGTAAGAGATCACAACCTTAGGCCTTTTGGAGCTCGGAACTATATTGTTTATCTTGGTAACGAGAACACAGTAGAACAATAAAATAACTGGTTTGTGTACCCCAACAGTTAGGAAAAATTTACGTATGTTTTCAAATACGCATTTTATCAAAATAATCTAAATAACAAAGTTGCCAGTAAAACTATAGGCAGGATATCTGCAGCGCAACGTGATTTAAAAAACTGAATAATAAGGGTGACACCTGCACACATTGACTTCCTATCACAGGCCGCACTGTGGCTGAGTGGTTAGACCACTCGCCTCTCAAGTAGACGGCCCGTTTGGTCCCAAGTGAACGTATGTGGGATTTGTGATGCCGATTTTGACTTGATATGACACCGTGGAGTTCTGCAGCTGTTTTATCGCATGAAGATACACCTGATACGTCAAATATGGGGCAGTTGGGCTACCGAGTATACCAAGAGACATAGAAATCAGCTTAAAGTGCTTCAACGGAAACGTAACATCCACACGAATAATTTAACACTCGATTTTGTATTTCAGAGTAATCAATTATATACATTAATTTTTGTTATTCATATAAAAGCTAAATCATGTTACCAACTTATATTTCCCGAGTTAAACTCATTTATTAAAAAACTAATTGTCCTCAAAAATGATAATTATTTCATTACCAATAACGTATTTTAGGTTATAATCCAAAGAAAAGTTTCTTTAAGAAATTTAAATATATTTATATAGTTTACACTTTTTCTGATTTGCAATGTGATGTAGTTTACACCCAATGGTAAAATTTTCATTGTAATATTGTCTGGTTCCTCTAAAATTGTACCCTTGATTAAATAGTTTAAAACTCTTATCATCACTCTTATTAGGACAGTTGTCTACAATCCTTACCTGAACTATCTAAGTGGATACTTAAAACTGAAACATCGTTTTAGTAAAGCTTTTATATTGCTTATCATATGATAAAATTAGCTCCCACCTTTCTAGAGTATCTAAAAGTTATACTGTTTTTAATCATTGAAGTTCGAAAATAATTTATTGCTTAAAAATAAAATTTGTGAGGATTTTGGATTTTCGTCAAGAAAATGCTCTAAGAAAAACATTTTCAGTCACAGAATATCACATTCTTGCAACAAATCCACATTATGCAGTTATAAACGAAGTATAAACTCAAATTAAATTATATTTGTCATCTCTGTCATATAGAAAACATTGTATGTTTACTTTATAAAGGTCATCTTCTCCTTGTGAAAATAAACAGGGAAATGAGTTTTTGCTTTGAAAAATTGTGCTCTAGTCTGGAAACTTTTGAAGGAGAAAGATTTTTCTCTCTCTCTAAACAAACTCTTAACCTGCTATAATATGTTAGGTTGATCTGAATTTATAGATATACTAAAGGGGATGAAAAATTATTTGTGTTTTTTTGTTGTTTTTTTTTCAATTTTCAGCAATCACCCCGAGTCCCCAAACTTAATTCTTTGCCATCTTTCCTCTCCAAACTGCGTTTTTCTCTAATTTGGTGGACGTTAAATCTTCCCCACTTCCTTCTTTTAGAAGGTGGCCATTCAATAAAAGTCCCGGCACATCTCTTCACATTCATTTTCTTAGCGTGGCTATTGTAAGATAGGTTTATATCTCCCACTTCCTGCATCCTCCGTTTCCATTAGTTGCCTCACTTCATTTCTCTTTTCATTTTTCGTCTTCCAGCAACTCGGGTTAAAGTTCTCATTAATCTCGTGCTCTCTGTTGGAATTTACTTCACACCAACAATCGGGGGCTACGCTGATAAGTAGGTTTGCTAGCATTTGCTATGGGAAAGCTTGGGAAACTATATGAATAGTGCGAGAAGGTCTCTAGAATACCCTTGAAGTATCAAGGTACTGCTTTTTGCAGTGGGCCAAAACTTGTAAAAGATACTCATTGAAATATGTATGAATCATCGGAAGGATTTATCATTAAGGATAGCTTAAAAAGCTGCAACCCATATCCATGGTATAGAGGTAGTACACCTGGCTCGTATTCAAGAGGTCCCAAATTAGCTACGAGTATGTTAAAAAGATAAGCTTTTGTGGGGTTTTTCCTTATCCTGAAAAGATGAATGTCGGGCCCCGGGCTCATTTGTGTATGCTTTCACCCATTTCATTATACGATATGAGTTATCTGGTTATAGGATGTTACGCTAAAAAAATCTGGTTTATTTTCACTAACGTATTCAACATTATAAATGACTATTTTACCTACCCTCTAAAATTATGACTTTGAAAATAACATTAGAAAACACAAAATAATTAATATTCTTGATTTTGACCACTTAGAAGTTTTTCTCCTTATTCTATGCCAGTTGCTGCATTCCTCTCAGTAATGAAATCGATGCACCGTTTATTTTCTGATTGAAATTCTGTAAAATGCTTATTGAGGACTCTTGTTCACAGACACCAAGCTGGCCAACTGAAATGCGTGTGACGTGGTAGAGATGTAGGACATAAGAGCTCGGCAATCGATCGAATCGGTTTTAAGAGGTTCCAAAATGGAGTGTAAATACCTAAACATGGCTTTTTTATATAGTTGTATATTGCCAGAATCAGATAACATTTTTGGACTTTTATGTGAAGAAAATAATAAATATATAAGATTATAGAGCTATAATAAAATGTCAAGAAAACGATAAGAACTGAAATCTTCCAAGGGGATTGTGTATCAAAATTTACATTTTAAGGGGATGTTGAGCTTGAATTTCTGTGTACCATTAACTAAATTAGAATAAAAGTTTTGTTACTATAACTACAAAACATTTCTTTTAAAAATAAAGAATTATATTAGAATATATATTTGTTAACGATAATCACGCTTATAGCTTACATGGATATCCTATCTGATCTAGTTTTAAGGATGCTGTATATTCGAACTCATTTGACTCGGTACATTTTCAATTAGCTTCTCGGAAAAGCCTCGACAGTTGACACGCGGTGATAAACGATTTTCACAACGTCAAAATACCCCTCAGTTTGCGGAATGTTACAGTGGGAATAATGTTGGTCATAAAGATAAGCTGTTTAATATCGTAACTGGAAAAGTAATTTAGGATGTGGCATTTTCAGGAGCCAGCAATTCCGGACACAGCTGTAGGGGAGCGCAAGTGCCATAAACATATCTCATTTGGACATGACTAGCTTTCTCCAGTGGCTGAGGACTTTGTCGTTATTTAGAGCTTTACGCATATGCTTGTAACTTGTGCTAGCCTATCCTTATGAAAAATGAAACACTTCCAGTAAAAGGAACCCAGCAAACTTGTTAATAAAATTATTTCTAAAATTGTAGTGTAATATTGACAGGTTACTGCACTAACCCTTATTATATTCGTAGCATTTCACAGCTCGGCTTGCACGCACAAGAAATAAAATAATCTATTACAGCCTTGTGAGGTACAGCATATTTACTTTCTCTAGCACATTAATAAAATGTAGAGTAGAGAAAGTATTGTATTTCATCGAAGTGTCGATAACGAGATATCACCAGAAATACATATTTTGAGGGCCCCTGAATTCATAAAAGCAGTTCTAGAAAACGATTCGTGTATATATATATATATATATATATATGTGTGCGTGCATGCGCGCGCTCGCGCGTCTAAAACAAACAGTCTGTTAAATAGCTAACTTGACATTTAAGTTTAGTATCTACCAAGTATGCAACACGAAGATTTTGAAGAAAATCTCCACCCCAAAACTACGCTATATATGAAAACTTCGAAAGCCTTTGATTTTCTCAAAAACAGTAACGATTTTGAAAAAAATACCGTATATTAACGATATTTTTAATTTCCTGAGAATAGCCAACATCAAGTTGTTTTATTCTCAATGAGTTCTGTATAACTGATAAACCGTAAGACATAAACAAAAAATGCATACATCGTCAGAATACACAATTTATATCCTATACACTTTTGTTGTGCAGCTTACCATTTCCGAGATACTTCTTATTATTGCTTTCAATTTTGAAATACCTACACTTTTCCCAAACAGGAAGATGTCCGTGTTTTCTTTGTTTTAATCCTGGCGATGAAAGAAGAGAAATTCAGAGACAATCGCATAGCGACAGCTTTTAAAAAATTGACTATCGGTTTTACCTAGTGAATTCCCTTAGTTCCCTCCTACTTATAAGGGACTTAGTAATAAGGCCGTTATGCTAATGCTTATCTGGATTAATATAAATTAGATAGAAGAAACATCTTTTGAAAGAAATGTTACTTCAGAGGAGGTAGAGAAACTCATGTGAATAAAACTCATCAGATTTTTATATATCAGCTCTTCACTTTGCTACCAGAGGGTGAGGATGAGGACACCCGACAGATGTGGCTAAAGAGAGAATTGGAAAAGTCAACGATGTGATTCTCGCTGATCGTCGAACGAATGTTCGAAGTGGCAGTGGCCATAACTATGTCAACGGAAATAAGAATTCATATTTTGCATGATAGTTGGAAACGAAAAAGCAGTCATCCTAGTGGTGTCTGCAATTGTTCACTCAGACGACAAGACTTTCAACTTCAAAGTTGTATTTGGAGTTATTTCAGCGATATCAAAAGAATTTTTTGCGTCGATTTGTCACCACCGATGAGATCTTGATTCTCTATTATAATCCGCAAATTTAACAATCAAATCAATGGGTTGCTTCTTTGAATTATGTTGAAAAACAAATAATTTGTGTTTGAAAAAAGGCATCTTCATTCCTAACATCGATATTTATTGAACGGTCCTTATAGGGCAGAAATTTCATTTCAAAATAGACATAAACGAATAGCATTTAAAATACGAGCTGTATTATTATTTTTATAGAATTTAAGTCTTCGCAAGAATTGATGCCTCAGGAATTGTAATGTAGACAAAAAAAATTAAACCTCTGAAAATTCTGCTACAAAGTTAACATCTCTCTTATTGGTTCAATGTTCAATTTATTGTGCCTTTAATACTATAAGGTAAGTGGCATTGTCACATTAACAACAGATTAAATGGCAACATTAAAAAAGGTCCACTCAAACCATAAAAAGGGTGCACAAGAAGCTAGATTTTTCAACTTTTAAAAGAATCAATCAGTAAATAATAAATTCAAGAAACATACTGTATTCAGTTATGTTACATATACCATGAATCTTCTTGGTTAAACCAATGCATTTCAAAAAATTTCAACACAGCTATCCCTTTATCATTTATAATACCTTAATTTCAATCCGAATATCTTAAAGTAATGCACACAGGGTGTTTTTAAATTAGACCTACAAATGTTTGGATCTTCTTGAAAAAACTTTTCTTAAGATACCGATGCGCTGCGGCGCTTTATTTTGATACAAGAGGGATTTATTTAACTGAATTATTTGATCCTACAGGAAGGGAGTTATTTTAGGAATGCAAACCTTAAGTAAAGGATCCTTCAGTATCACAGATATTGTGTTTTTTAACCCAAATAATACGAAGAAGTTAAACAAGGCATGAAAGGAAGAGATACAGAACTCGCAGTGCAAGAGGGTTGTGATTAATAATATTAACCAGCTGGTTTACTCGTTCTGGAGCCCCGTGTGTTGCATTCCCCTCATTTGGATTCCACCTGAGATCAGGAGGTTTGCTTACTTCCATTTTGCACTCAATTTAATTTTCAGCTGATTCTGTACTTGAGGTTGGTCATCAGACCTTTGGAAATCGGTGGTCTTCCAATCTTTGTATACCTGTGCTTCAGCCGCTCCCTCTTGCGTCCATCAATGTGTGCTGTTAAATTGTATATTTGGAGCGCTTTTCTTCCGTCTTCATTTCTGTAAGGGTCCATGTGAGAGTAGTTAGCCAGCGATCTGCGGAATCTTATTTCTGCAGATTAAATTTCCCTCTTGTCTAGTTTATTCGGTGGGCCGCGCCGTAGCCGAGTGGTTAGCCACGCGCTTCTCATCCAGTCGGCCTGGGTTCGTTCCCGGGCATCCACATGTGGGATTTGTGGCGGACAAAGCGGCGCTGTGGCGGGTTTTCTTCGGGTTCTCAGGTTTTCCCCGTCATCGCATTCCACTGGTGCTCCATCTTCATTCCATGTATCAGGTGTCATCGCCTGGTACCATAGTAGTAAAAGCGGGCGTTAAACACGATAAGTATTAATAATGGTTTATTCATTGTCCAGTTTTCACAGTTTTATTTTAGCTTGGTATAGCTTTTGCTTTATATAATTTCATCACTGTGTTCCAAACATGAAACATTAAAAATCCATTCCTTTGGCAGATATTCTTAAGTTCAATACTTTCATTTTTTCTCTACCTGGTTAATTGCTATTTGGGAGCTATTTCAGAATCACTTACATATTTCTTGGTCAACACATTATATGTGTTTTAATTTAAAATACTTCCAAAGGATTCCGCTGTTGTTTAATGGCTTTATCTGTATCCGTGCGTAAAGTAGGTGGAACTGAAGAAAAACCTGTTTCACATGTCAATAAAGAGCTTCTTTGCCTTTATTATAAGTAACTTTTGGAATAAGGCATGCCTGAGGCTCACGTTCGGGTCTAGCCCAGAGGTATTTGATCATCCTACCCAAAGGTATATTCAGACGTTGCCCTAATCGATAGACGAATACTGGAATAGCTTCTTAAATACCTTCATTCTTCAAAGTCACAGAAACAGCCGTAGTAGTGGTGATATCAGAGAATCAGCTCTGAATAAGTTTTATTTAACCCTGCCTTTGAGAATAGGCAGGGACATCAAGGGCTTGAGCTTCACGATCAACAAAAGTTAGGGACCACTTTAAATCGTGCCTCCAAGCACGAGATGTAGCTACCTCTCACGTAACCTTTCCTCTGGTAAGTCACTAAGTGCGGTACTAAAATCCTCCTCCGTGGGCAACCCATGCCTTCCTGTTCATTAAGTTACCATTTAAATCGATTTTCATAATTTACAGAGTGCTGGTAAGTTCAAGTACAAACAATGCTGGAGAATTACATTTTATTTTTAATAGATCTAATTAATTAGCATAACCTCTCCAATTGGGTACATACTTCACCATTTTATGCAAATTACGTATTTGTTAAATATATTTTTAAGGGACACTAGAGCATGGAATTTCACCCATGAGCTACTTTTGTTCCTATTTCTCCTTTTGTATGCGTTTTTCCCTGTTTTATATTTTTGTGCATGAAATTTATTTCTTGCCTTTCAGTTCTTCTCTGATTTGTATACAAATTTGCATAAATAATCTCGAGTGTGCTATCTAAAGTTTTAACCATGCATTTAATGATTTCTATATTCATTGGTTCAAAATAATTCATTTATCTGAATAAAAAAACAAGGAACATAAAACTCATAAAACCAAAAACGTATTTCTTAAAGACTAATGTAATCAACTTAAATCAAAACATTTATTTACAGTGTACTAAAGTATTAGAAGATTTCATTATCATACTTCTTTGAAAACTGACAATGTGCAATGTAAATTTTTTTTGGCTAATTAAAATATTTAATTGCAATCTGAGAAACTATTTGCGCTAAACCTTTAAGATTTTACACATCCATATATAAGTGTGTCAATTTTCAAGTAAATGGCTTAAAAATTAAAAATTCAGCCCTTGTGTCCTTTAAAATGGTGCTGCATCTGACATTTGCTCCTGGAAATTCTGCACCATTTCAAAAAATAAAAAATAGTAAATGCTGCACTATTTGGAGAAGTGAATTACACTTTAAACCATCTTTCAATTTCAATTTATAAATTGGTAATACTGGAAGTATAGCACCTTCTGTGTGCTGGAGTCAAATCTTCTCAAATCTGTCACAGATTTACTTTTTAGGATGGTGAAACAATTTGTAAATGCTCTGGGGGATCTGGCTTGACGTATATAATTTGGTTATTTAAAACTATTAATTTGTGATAAATGTAAAACTAAACAAGACAATCCTAATGCACAGTAAATAAATTTATTGGTTAAAAGAAGACCCTGTGAAAACTTCAGGATGATATTGTAAATTGCTTTGGAAATAATTGGTCACGCATTTTTCAGATATAACATTGGCGCGATAGGGATTTTTGTTTCGCCTTAAGGTTAAGATTCTGTGAGTGGAATTAAACACGTGGTTGTTATTGTGGAATTACAATTACTACCAACTTCTAATTTTATTTCCAGGTATGGTTAGATCAATTGAGGATATTACCAGTTTGATGCTCTGTAATATGATTTAAATTCTAACTCTCTTATTGAAAGGCATTCCCAGGGTTCTTTAATCGGCTTTTATCATTTATCCGCAAGAGAAAAGCGAAATCCTCGTTTTGTGATGAGCCAAAGCTTCTGTTCGCTGAATCCGCAGCCATTCAAATATTAACATTAGTATCGTGAACAGGCTTTAGTTCTTACACAGGATCAAATCCGTTGCGAGTTTTTTACACGTCTACCCCGAGAGGAAAGTTATTACTTATCTTCGTTTGCCAACTTACATAAACGTCACCTCTAACGCATTAATTCAGCGCTAACAGGTTTGCTTTGCCATGCGAAAGTCACATTCGAATAAGATTTACAATATGAACAAGCATTCTGATCTCATATGATCCATTTGCGTCTTTATTAGGGGAAAAAGTTTGCTAAAAATATTTGAGCATGAATTTTAGTTTCGCCAAGGTAAGGGATACATTAATCTCTTGAAAATGGTAGCGTGTATAAAAATTGTATAATGAATGTCAAGTTTGTGAGGTTAGAAAAGCAGACATTAGTTTACGTCCTCCTCCAGGCTGTTCCAGCTTTGTTCGGCTGAGTCCGAGTACTCGCGCGTACGCAGCAACAGTCTTCGAAGACCAGCAGGAGGGGTAGAGTGATAGCCAAAATGGCGCCGGACGAAGAGTATTGCACAAGTGTTTTCACTTCCTGCCAATTCATTCCAACACGTCATTCAGTCCTGGTGATGGCTCACCCTCAATGCTGATACGTATTGTATGCTGCAGACATATGTACACCTGCGATTTATAAGCATTTTGTGCCATATGGCGTGCACCCAAGCTGGCGCAACCTGTTCCTGCACTCTTTACTTACTGAGAACTTGCTCGGCCGACAAAACGATTGACAAATCGTTGAGATGACTGGCACCCCGTATATGAAAGTGTTTCGCTACGATTGGTACACAAGGAATGGGTGACTGTCCCCGTAGTTCAGTTGGTGAAACACGTCCTGCTGTGCGAAGTGTCCTGGGTTCGATTTCTGGCTGAAGGGTGGGAATTGATTCTCTATTTTCCGTTGAGAGCAGAAGTATGTATGAGAGTGTAAATGAGTATGTGTATGTTTTATGTAAAAATATCTAATAAGACTGTATACTCAGTTAATATCATTATTCCAAAGGTGAAAAGGACGTAGGTGCATATTTATTTCCATGTCTCGTTGAAATGAATTACAGGTGCAACACCTGCATATACAAGAGCTTATCAGCGACGTATAAACAAAGGCTAAAGCTATTACCGTTATCGAACGGGGATATTAAAATGAAAATACAAGGCCCAAGTTGTAACGTTACCCATCAGCAGTTCGGCCGCATTTTAGGGTCCGTAAAGTACTCTGTCAATTCAGTGACTTAAATTATAATCTGAATAAAAAATCGGCTGTATTCCATTCACATGATCTTCTCTACCTATTCTGCAACAAATTATCCTTACAAAAGCTTATTCTTCTATCTTCTTCATGCTAATCAAGATAAACATTAGCAGAAATGGTCTTATTGTTTAGGAAAGTAAGGCATCACAATAGGGATAGTCAGATCTTTCAAAAAGTGGTCCCTGTTTGATGCAATTGCAATTTTCTTTTGTTTACACGGCCAGAATGAAAACAAGTGAGTAACGACTTAATATTTGAGAAAAGTGTATTGGAAATTTTAAAGCCAATAAGATGGAATATCTCGGAAATGTACAAAAAACTTTATATGACCCAAATTGCGTATTTTAATGAGATCTACATATTTTCTGTAATAAGTTCTTGTCTCTCTCTCTCTCTCTTACCGTTTAGTAGTTACGAAAATGTCATTCAGAACGAAGGGGACTTCAGAGGCTATTCCCAACAAATGCAAGATATAAATTTCATGTTTGATGTAAATATCTTTAATGTACGGTATTTTAATCAAAATCGTTAGTCATTTTTTAAAAAATCGAACATTTCGAGAAAAAAAATTATAAAGTGTAGTTTGGGAGGTAGGCGGCGTTTACTAAAAGATTTTCGTGTCGTATTCCTGAAGATTTTTAAATTAAATATCAAGTTTGACACTTAACCTACTTTTCGTTTTTGAGTTTCACTGCCACCCACTCAGACGGAATTGTTTATAATTTTTTTTTTAACTTAGGGGTCCTTAAAACATATATTTCTGGTGCAATTACGGTATCATATTTTTGAGTAGATCTACTTTGTAGGTAGATGCATAGCAGTTGGTAGAGAAAGTATGACAACGTACCTATTTAAATCCCAGTATATATATGGAGTGAACACCAAAAATAGAAAGACAAACATATTCAAATGTAGAATCTTAAGTTTAGACAATACATAGGCAAAGGTAAACCGTATTCCGATGGATTATTGTGTCATATTATGGTACACAAATAGCACTTAAGAGAAATAAATAAACGCAAAATTAACAATGACCGATAAAGATGACAATAATATACATGCACTATCATCACTGGTTAGCTCTTCTTACCTCCCTCTCCCCTTCTTCGTTACTTTTTTGTCGGAATTCCGGTGCTGAATTTTTTTTATTTTGTCCTCTTTTTTCACGTCTTCTTTACCATTGCAAAAACGCATCCATACACACATTTCCATACACAAGGCGAGACTCGGAACCCACGATCCCCTGCGCCACGAAGCACCAAAAGTAGTGCTTGGGCAAGCGCGGCCACGGAAACCGGCATTACTAATGGCCTTCTCAGATCTCACTGCGACGGCAGAAATTTACCTATCGCCGTTCGCGCTTTGTATGCCTGTCAGTAGCGTCCAACACGCCCCTAATACTCCATTTGGTAAAGGTAAAGAATCGCGGTAAATGCGTTTTCCCTCGTTCTTCCGTACCCCTCCATCTCGCCAAGATATGCACCAACTCTTCCTCCTCACAAATGGGGTGTTTTTAACATCCGTCATGGTTAAATCTAATCCATGCGAGCCAAGAGGTGGTTCCGTTTATATGGGTGGAAAGAGCCCATTGCACGCGTTTATAGACAGCATGGATATATGATTCTTATAGGATACCTCTATGGAGACATCAAACAAATATTACATACGTGCTTCCGATATTAACCACCGGAATGATTAACTTTACAATTTTAAGCTTTCGCCTGGAAAAAAGATAGTCTCGGCTTTGGCTCTAAAAGGTTTTGACAGAAGAACTAAGAATAAAAGTTTTAGTATTTGCCCTAAAGGATTTTTTGTACCCCCACTATGAGGAAGCAGCCGTAGCCTAGCGACAACACCTTTGATATGACGTAAGCTAGAACCATAAGCCAAGCTACCACGCCTGTAATTGGTATGGTGTAAATGGCGTGATGTAGAGCTTACTCTGAGGTTTCTGTAGCTCGGGTGGTGCGAGGATCAGAATAATGGATGAGGTTAAAGCGTGTGGGTAGCACGCCCTTCTCTTTCTATCCAGTCGGAAAAAAGAACATTGTGTAGCCAAGCCGATGGGCAATCCCACTGAAAGGGTCGCACACATACACACAGTTATACTACAAAAATACAACTGATCAACCCCTTGCTCTGAAAACAGACATAAAAACTGCAACAGCGATAACAGACCGTCAATGAGTATCCAAAATGAAATATCCTACATGTCTCTCTAGATGATTAAATACATTTGAAACTACTTTAATGGCCAAATTACAGATATATAAATCAGTAATATGAAGTACATTAACTTATGGAGCAGAAACTTGGATACTGAATACGAATTTAAATTTAAATTATTGTCTACCCAAATGGACTATTTCAGGCGATCCACTAGACGCTCTATATTAAACAAAGTCTCTAACAAAGTGATAAAACAAACCCTGAAAGTTCAAAGTTCAAAGTTCAATTTTAGATTTTATAAGACATAAACAGATAGAATGGTACAGACATGTCCTCAGAATGCCTGAGATAAGATTACAAAAATAAGTTTTAGAATGGAACCCACCTGGAACAGGAATATATGGTCGACCTAGACTTAAATGGATGTAGAATATCGAAAAAGGAAAGAGGGAATTAAGCACAGAGGAATTTGATTGGGAGGATAAAAGCTTGCACTTTGGATACAGAAAGTTGTTTCTTACATTGTAAACCTGTTTATAAATAAAACACTTTAATGATCATAAATATTTTACAGCAGAGAATACCATTTACAGTTCAAATCACGGATATAGTAAAACCATTGCATAAATTAAGTTCTATACTAATGTAGAAGAAAGTTTAGCACTGGCTTCAAAACCTAGATTAAAACCTCACCACGTATTTTTAACAAAATTTTAAATAAATATGATATAAAAATCAATCAATAGAAACAAAAATTTAGACCTTCTGTGGAATATGCCCTATAGTTAGAAAAATATGTTTAAACTAAAAAATACTAGAAGGAGTAAATTATTGTACATATCTTGGATACACATTATCCTTTTTTACAGAAAATGTATAAATACACAAAACAATTGCAATAACAGATACTACAACGAGGTCTTCCTTAGTACAAAGGCATAATAGAGTTCACCAACACATGACCTTGGTGAGACCTGTAAGTTTTTTATGGAAGTGAAGCATGTACATTAAGGAAAAATATTGGGAGAAGAATAACAGCTAATGAAATGAAATTTATGAGGTAAATATTAATCTAAATTGAGTATTATTTATAGAAGCTATTTAACTGTTGTGGTTTTCAGCGTCCCATTCTATATTGGGAGTGAAATTATGAGATCTCCTTATGAGGCTTGAGGTGCTTTTACAACGTGCCGTAAACCTACGAGACGGGACCGCCGGCTTTACTTCCATTCTGAGTGAAGCCACACTAAGTATTTTTACACCTGTAAAAAAATGCATTGCCCTACGCCGGGTTTAAAACTGCAACCTTGGGAACCAGACGCTAGCATGTTACCCCTACACCACGGAGGACGACAATTTGTGAGATACATAGTGTGACATACCAAATAGGATCACAAACATGATGAAGACGTGAGGAGGGAATTACAATTGGAACCTCTTACTGAATATTATATAGCGTACCACCAAAAGGATAGATACATCGCATACGCATAAATGAGATCCCAAAAGCATTGTCCAAATGGGAAGAGATCTCTAGGTCATCTAAAGAAGTGCTGGGCTGAAGATTCATTTGTGAGAACGTAACAGGCCATAAGGCCTAATACGTTAAGAGAACAAGAAGACTATTACAGCAGAATAAAGTATTTCAAAATCATTATTAATCAACATGTGATAAACAGTAAGTAATGGCTAAGGCATCCAGAAAATAAATCCAAAAACTATACATAGTAAATAAATTAGTGAAAAATTGACCCACTATGAGCAATTATGTCCCCGTTAGGTCTCATATCCTTATGAATAGAAGTTGTTCTTAAGAATCAATATTAAGCTCTATAAAAAGAAATATTGGGATAACAGTCCAAACATTCATAAAGTTATTAAAACGTTTTTCTATCTGACTTCTAACTACCTGCGGTGCCATAAGTAGTTAAAGCCGGCGTTAAACACTACCAAAAATAATGACTTCTAAATTCATCTCAGTATTCGTATTCTTTTCTTTCTGAAAGAAACGAGCTGGAGGTTTTGCAGAATATTCAGTATTGTATAATCAATTTACCACAAAGAAAGTAAACAAATTTGTTTATATTTCGGCGATTATCATAGATATATTTGGAAGGTTTCGGCTTTGCAGGTTTTACACTTTTTGGGGAAAAGTATACATGTTTGTAGAAAAATATTCTAAAAATGTACGGCACTTCATTGAGTTTCCCATAGTATAAATTGTCTGCATGTTCTTTACAGGTTGGACATTAAATAAAAACATTATCTGAAAAGACTTACAATACAGGCCGTGCCGTAGTTGAGTGGTTAGACCATTCGCCTCTCGCCAAGATCCCAGGTGACTGCATTTGAGACTTGTGGTGGACAAAGCGGGAGGCGCATTTCCTTCGGGTTCTGCGGTTTTCCCCGCCATCGCATTCCACCGGTGCTCCATCTTCCTTCCATGTATCATCAGTGTCATCGCCTGCGGTGCCTATGTAGTAAAATCGGGTGGTAAACACTATCAAAAAAGAAAACAATGAACATTTAAAGAGATCTAAATAATTTGGTTTAAATATTATTTATAAAGGTTAAATTCTAAACATACATTTCGAATCAAGGTGAAGCTCAAAATTACCGAAGATGATATCTAATAGGTTCATAAAATGCATACCAGATGGCTCAACTGCTCCGTATTTGACGTGTGCGGATATCCATTCGTGCGTTGAAAGTGTAGCAATAACTAATGTGCTATTTCTAGTTAAAACCGGTATTTGAGGAACTGATATGCGCGACCTTGGTTTTAACTTTGAAACCTCCTGGCCACGTAAAGAAACGGATTTCAATCACATGGCAACCAGCTTTTAAAAGATCTGACTATCGCTTTAGTCTTATCCCTCAATGAACGCCACCTGCCCACCGTCATCCCTAATAAACAAGAGGGGTAAAACGAAGGTCGCTCACTCAGTTCCCCACTTATTTTTAACTTAAAAGAACCCCGATGAGTTCTGCAACTCTTAAACACATGAAGGGATATCTGCATACTTCAAATGTTGGGCCACCTGGTAAACATACCTTCACTTTATTTACCGAATTTATCGTTGTTTAGAATACCTTAAAACATAGACGAAAGTTTATATTCCTACATTATTATTGTAATCTAGTATCCAAAGCACAGATAATCAAAATGGTGGTTTAAAAGTCGTAAAAAGGAAATTCACAATTTTTGTTTGGGAACTTTAATTTTTCAACATATGTTCTATTGAGTGCCCACTTCAGCTCCTTGATTTTAAGGCTATTTTTCCATCTGAAATAAAGAGGGGGTTTCCAATGTTGCGAAACAGCCCTAAAAGGACTAAATATTTCCCTGCGTCCTTTTTCTAAGCTACTTGCCCGCCTCATATAAAGGACTTACATTCCCGAGGGCTTACAAGCCAGCGCCAGGCATCAGATGCCTGATGAGGAGCAGACAAACTCTGGTTCAGAGAGAGAGAGAGAGGGAGTAGCCAAGTTGGGTGACCAAGAAAGGATAATGATAGAGCAGGTTGTGCAATGAATGGTGGAGGAACGCCGCGTTGTCGACACGTTCCAAATAGGGTACCCTGGGATCGATCCCGGGTCGTCTTGATTAGATGCGAGCGGTCTAACCACGCGTCCACACCAGCCTAAAGCTTTCTCAATTGACAAAAATCCCATCCCACGAATAAAAGTGTTTTAAGTTTTGGAACTGGAAGAATCTAAAGAAGCCTTTGGTGAACAGATTAGAAAATGAATTCCAAGCCTAATCGTTATACATCCCACATTACATACAAGGATTCAGAAGATCAGTTTTTTTCTGGCAATTTGCAATCTATTTTGCTCTGATATAACTATTCAACTATGTTCTATCTAAAAGTGGAATTACGCTCACCAATAATTCGGCAGTGTAATACTAGCATGTGCTTGTATATGCCTCATACTGCCAACTGATATATTCTAAGCTCCTTATTACCGTAAAATATTTGCTAAGTCAGCCCTCTTTTGCTTTCTTCTCTACCTCAATTTGAGCAACGATTTTGTTGTTATTATTTCAATTGTATAGCCCCCTTTAACTGCTATGGTCATATCGGGGGTTTTAAATTGTGAAACAACTCTCTATTAACTGTAGGATCACCGTTCCAGCCGGAAATCGAACCCGGTACCTCCCGGTGAGAAGTCAGCTCCGCGAATCACTCGACAAAGGAGGCATTATTTCTTGGTCTTCTATTTACAGAGGTTAAGGAAATGGTGTAGTTAGCTTCTTAAGAATACACGTTCGCGTTTCTGATATGTTTGTTGATTACTTACTAAACTGCACTTAAACTAAACTAAATTTAATTGAGTTTTAGTTATGGACTCTCTTTAACTGCTGCCGTTCTCAGCCTCCATTCTATATTGGGAATGAAAGACCGTTTAATTTAGCACAGAGGCCCCTTTATCAGGTTTGAGGTTCTTTTACGAGCCATAAATCTATGACACGTGCCCAACGGTTTTGCTTTACATCCGAAGGAAGCAATACTAAGAATGTTTACACCCGAGAAAATCAATGATCCTCCACTTGGTTTGAACCCGCGGCCTTGGGAACCATAGGCTAGCATGTTACATCTAGACCACAGAGGTCGAAACCGGCAGCTATCGTAACCAAATCTGAAACAGCGAATTATAAACAGGTCGCTTCGTCCGCGTGCTTTAACCCTTGACACTCGATGGTGTTATCAGGATCATTGTATATATCAGCTATAAGGGCTAGTTATCGATAGTTCTCTGTCTCCAGTGGTAGTTATTTCGAGTCTTCTTAAATGTATTTATATTATGATAGCTTAAAATAAATACAAAGGTAAAAAATATCCTTGTTTTTTGATATTGTTTAATATCCGCTTTTACTACTATGGAACCGCTGGTGATGACATTGATGATATATGGAATGAACTTAGAGCACCGGTGGAATGTGATCGCGGGTGAAACTGGAGGTCCCGGAGAACACCCGCCTTTGTATCGCTTTATCCACCACAAAATATCCTTTTTAATTTGTATAAATGCAAAAATTTTGTTCCTATGTACAAATTAAAGCATTCCAATCAATGTTTATTTTACACGTGGTAAGCTTTATCACAGATGATGTAGCCATGATTTGAAGCTAGGAAACATCTGATATGAGATTCTGGGGCCAAGATACGGACATCACGTACAGTTTCCAAAGGCACAAGTATCCATTCTATATCCTCTATTTTTTTTTCTTTGTTAGTTCCGGAGTTTGTTCGGGACTCCGGCACTGTATACCGTTTTTTCCCCTCTTTTTTTGCATTTTCTTAGCATTTACTTTCTTGCTATTTGATTACCGTTTTGCACATTTTACAAGCATATAAGCACGCATGGCCAAGGCGGGACTCGAACCCACGATGCCCTGCGCCACGAAGCACCAAAGCAAGATACTTTAGCGAGAGCGGCCATGGAGACCGGCGGTTTCAAACCTGGTTCCAATTGACAACAGATTGAGTTGGAAAGGGTTAATGCACCCAGGGATGGATAATCACTTCCTGATGAATATTTACTGAACGACACCTATGTCATATCAGAGAGCTTTTAATATCCTTTAATATCTTGCAAGCATACTCCTGTACCATTCAAAGGATGGAAAGTCCGGAATTAGGCTATTTGAGGTCGTCAACTTTCAAAACAAGCCTAATTAAACATGGTAATATTTAGGGGTGATGTGTATTTGGTGAACAGCCCGGGGTGAAATGATGTGTGTGTGTGTTTGTGTGTGTGTGTGGGGGGGTATATTGCAAGGGTGAAAGGAATCGAGAACTTCAGGAACGACTACAGCAACTGATGTATAGGGGATTCTAATATAGCTGAGGAAAAACCAATTTTTCTGCGCCAAAAATAGCAATTTATATTTATGTTTCTCCTCTAAGCTGTTTTAACTTTGTTTTTTATTAGTTTGCCTTTAACGTTACAAGGAAACTTAAAAAGGTAACTTTTATTTTTAATGTTATGCATCAGCATCTGTGCAGCATAAGCAATTGTTTCCAAGGATAATATAGACTGTTTCACAAACAAATTGAATTACATTCAAACCAAATATTAAGTGTTGGAGTTCCAGATTCGCGAATTGGAACACTGTGCAGGTTCCAATTTGAAGGTAAATCTCAGTTTTTAAGGTTTAAGGCAGGTTATAAAGCTTTAAAAAATAACTGTTATGATAGCATTTTCCTATTGGGAATTATGCAACTTTATTTTGTCGAAAGAAAGAATTGGTTTTCCTGGAATGTTAAGGGTTAGGGTTAATTCGCGTAGCTAAATTTCAACACCGCGATCAAGGCTAGGTGCATTTTATTCAAATAGCAGTTTACGTTTCCCGTTTACAGAGTATTAAATGTCGTATTTTGAGACTTGGTTTCTATAGACTCACATTCTCGTTAAATTCACTTATCAGCATTCACCATAGCTTAGAAATATGGCATCAGCAACCAATAGGTTCCTTATGTGAAAATGTTAAGTTTGCATTTCCTCCATAATTGAGGTAATTTGTTGTTTTAACTCCGGGGTAGTTTGTGTGTATAATATTATCTGTTTTATCATTGAAATTAGACTTACAAGGTACATTTACAAAATGTTATTAGGCCATGAATAGTTTTATTCCACAGATTAAAGAAATGCTCAACAATGACAAAAAAGTGGGTATTCATTATATAGTATACCAGAGTTCTGCTAACATATATTTTACTACGCTGAAAACCGCAGCGGTTGAAGTGCGTCCATAAATAAACTATTTCACTATATAGTGATCGAAAGTAATCCTGGTTTTATACATATGTGGGATATTTGATTGTGGATTACCTGAAGTTACAGATAGTCTTCAAGTTTATCATGCATAACAATAATGATAGTAAAATGCTGTCAGGTAAGAAATCTGTTAGGAGTGGTTACTAACCAAAACAGCTATTTTCTTTAAAGACTTATAACCTGCCTTAGAGCTTAAAAACTATAGACTGATCAAAATGACTACGATTAATGTTAGATACGACAACGATGATGATATTGATGATACAATTGGCCTGTCGTAGGAGAAAATGAGAATTCAATTCGCACAGTTGCTTCTCAAATCCAGCTCGTCTTGTCCATTACTCCATCGGAGCCACATACCAAATGAAACAGTGCCGTATTTCACGTGTGCAGATACCCATTTTTTGCGTTTAAAGAGTTGCAGAGCTCAACGGGGCAAACCAATTAAACACCGGTCAGTAGCGGTGTTAGCGCGAGTGACGTGCATCCTACTCCTCCCGGATATCAGCGAAAACAGTGAGGGATTCGCGCTTATTGAGAGGAGTTCTCAGATTTATATTAGAGACCGTGACGATATACAAGAGTCGCGCAAACATAACGAAAAAGATAAAATGTTCTCCACTTCAGGTATAGAACTCTTATATTTGACAGCATAAATCCATCTTTTAGATTGAAAAGTAAATAAAGGGCTCAATTTCAGCTATCAGTTGAAGCTGTATTAGCCCCGCGTTTGGGAGCCAAGTATGAAGCGTAAGCTTGTAGCACCACGTTTGGGACGCCAAGTATGTGGGGTTTTAATGTTGGCCGTAGTATGCACCACGTTACAGAGCCAAGTATGAAGCGTTATAATGTAGGCCCCGTGCTCAGATGTGCAATGACGTTGGCGGTGCTTAAAGATTCACTCCACTACCAGATGAGTAGATCTACGTACCTTTGTTGTGTAGACCTGCTACCTGCTAGACTCAGCCTGCATGCTGGTTTGACTCACTCGGGGTGGAAAGAATGAGGGTAGCTTAGGAAGTGATCCTATGAAATTGCTAGGCACACGTTACTTTCCTTCAATTTATTGTCACTAGAAGACACGAGACAAGCACTTTGCTATAGAATCTGCTAAGTCAGTTATTTACCAGGAGCTTTCTCTGTTGAAAATTAACACGTATTTTACATATAAAAATGTTCTCTTTTAACTAGCTTTATATAATTGAGTATAGATGCGCGTCAATGACTTTATCTATCCACTACTGGGGCGTCAATAACTAATTAAGTATCTATGAGATTCTTTAACTTGTAAGCCGATGTAACTACATGACAGCACCAATGTAACTATGAGACTCCCCGATGTGCGGCAATCTTCTCCTCATAAAGCAAAATTCCTGTCATGGTGGCTTCTTTCTAATTGTGCCGAAACGCGGCAAAACTGGAGTCGATATTACCCAAAATACGTCATTTCCTTCCCAGAATACAACATAACACCCACGTGACAAGTGTTACACAATGGAAAAATACTCTTTTCCAAACTAAAAGGGACTTTCCGTCACGTGTAGGTCGTACGTGCCTGGACTAAAGAGCATTTGCTGACAACGAAAACCTCTCACTCCACTTTCCAAGTTTGGTGTAAACAACTCTCGACTGCTCTTACTAAAAGCTGATTGTTACACTCGCAATAACTGAAATAATCGAGTATTGGCACTCTTTAATTATAAACTGATAAGCAATTAATACAAATTACAATGGTTATTATAGAGAAGCAACTAACGGTCTCACAGTATTCGTCCATGCTAGCTTTGTAATCGTGTATTAACTGTTCTTATTTAAAATTAGAGGAAGGGTTAAATCAAATTATTAATCCGCCGCAGAAAACAAAACATGCAGGAGAGCACGTGGTATTTCGCTGTATTATTATTATCATCATCGTCATTATTATTATTTTTACTATCATTATTATCATTATTACTATTATTATTACTATTATTATTATTAATATTATTATTATTACTATTATTATTACTATTATTATTACTATTACCATTATTATTACCATTATTATTAGTATTATTATTAGTATTACTATTATTATTTTCACTATTACTATTACTAATGTCATTATCATTGTCATCATTATTATTTATTATTATTTACTATTATTTATTTATTTATTATTATTATTATACATGCTTCACACCGTAAAGTAATCTGAACACACTTTTTCCTTCATTTATTCAACATATTGGAACAGAAAGTTGAAAGTAATTCCATTATTTTATGCACAAAAATATTGACACTAATTTTAAAAATGTTAGAGCTCAAAATAAATGCAATGTAGTGATACTTAGGATAATTTTAAAAAGTGCATGTGTTGTAAGTAGATTAAAATATCTAACAGGTATAAAAAAGTCACAAATAATTTCATCCATAAATGCTAAACCATTATAGCAATTTGGATAAACCTTCGAAGTTCTCCCGGGCTTCCAGCTCGGTGTAGATATGGTGAGGCACCAATGATTCGGGAGCATACATTGTCCCCATCTTCAGGATTACTGAGTGAATTGAACTGATGTGGTCTTATTAATATAAGTACGTTCGTGGGTTTCGCGTCTTCCAATCAGCGCGCCTTGATGTGGCCGGTGAGGTGGAATGGAGCACAGACGTGAAAGTAATCATTGTGATTAGAAGACTCCTCTAAGGGTCTGATTTGTATTTCTCTAATGGATTTTTTGCAGGTCTAAGGCCGGTTCCCAAGTATCCTCAATTGTAGTTCTAAATCATTGTGAAGATTGTGTCTTTCCTAGGTGATAGCCAGTGCTTCTTTTACCCTACGTGGTCAATATCCCGTCTCCTTGGCAATAATTAAAGTCAACCCTGTGGTCATGTTTAAAACAGTGCTCCGCCTGACCTGATTTTTCGGATTGCATCAGACGGATATTTGCGTCATGTTCTTTGATCCTGGTGGCTATTGTTCTTCCGGTTTGCCCATTGTACGGGAGCTCGCGTTCGCATGGGATCCGGTAGACCCCTGGCACTCTCAGTTCGAGGTTGTCTTTGACCGGTCTGACTAGACTTCTGATTTTGGTTGCAGGGACATGTATTGTTTTGATGTATTTTGCTAATACTCTTGATTATACTTGATAGCCTGCCAGTGTAGGGGATACGTGCGATAGTCGTTGGTTTTTCCGTCGTTTGTGGAGTGATGTCAGGAGGCTTCTTGTGTGTGGCCTTAGAGATGGAGGCTTTGATGTCGTCTACTGTGTAACCGTTCTGACGGAATGTGTAACTGAGGTGTTTGAGTTCTTCTTGTAAATGGTCTTGGTCAAAAATGGCGATTGCTCTGTGTGCCAGAGTTTTAAGTACATTGGTTCTATGGGACTTTTAAAAGAAGGGCCTCTCAGGGTGAATTTGCGCCAGTGCATTGCAAGGTGCAACGTGTAAGAGACGCATTCACTAGATTGAACACAGTATAAACCCCAACCCTCGATTTTGAGCAATAAGACTGTCTTGATTTTCTTACACTTCCCTCGCTCCGCCTTCTCCCCATCTTCGCCTTTCCCACTGTTTCTTCCTCACTCCGAAATGGCTGAACCGATCTGAATCAAACCGATGCACGGTGCGCAGCTCTCTGTACCTCGGTTTGGTATGCGTGAGAGTTTATGCGTTTGAGAGGCTCCGACCTTCACTTTTGGAGTTGCTTTTACAGAGTGTCCATATGTGACCAATATTACATAACAAAATTTTTGGGGTAAACTACGTTACTGCAATTTTAACTTACCTTTCTAAAGGCCTTGAAGTTCTTAGAGCATTTAATATAGTGTACCGTTACTGCAGGAATATTTTCTACAACTTTGATGATTGACTCTCTATCAAACATTTGGATATCTTGTTTGTTGCAACATACTATAGATGAACATAGCCGAACAACTATGGTTGGATGAAATACACATTGATACCTGCACACTAGTAGGGCGGTTCGAGTTCTCGGCTCGTGGAGAACACCTAATGCACCGAAAGTATGAAAGTGTTATGTCTATCCATAGTTTAATTACTTATTCTACTTGGTACAAACCTTTACATTTCTCTACTCTTGAGTGCTAGATACTCTAAATTTCCTTAAAACGCTTATATTTGTAATTCATCACGTATATTCCTGTGATAGGATTTAATACAAAGCTTGTAATAACGCTGTCGACAGTTTAAAAGAGTTTATATTTATTTTTCATGTACAAAACTTTTAAAACCAGTGAACTTGACATAGTTTGCAATTGAAATTTTCACAGAATTGTAAACCTTCTGGTGTATCTACTGCATCTGACAACGGTGGAGAATGGCAAAATCCTTCACCTCCTTAATATGTCCTTCCCACGTAAAAATGTCAAATATGAAGGGTATGAGAAATGTTATTCTATATATGGAAAAGCAAGATGCAGATAGAATTCAAAATGTACATTGTTTATGCGGATAATCCGATATTCAGGTTGCGACATATCGTGGTGTCCTCAACGTAGACACGGCAAATGGGATTCTTTAATTCGGAAGAGGGAACAGCAAACATTGTCTGAGTATTATTCAGACAGGGAAAAGCACACTGCAAATGATAGCTTTATATATAGGAAATAATGATATATAGTTTGGATAGTCCTTAATTGAGGGGCACGCATATTTAACTCATTGGTCACTCAGTGAGTTTGTAAGTGACACTCATCCTCGCTTTCATAATCAGAGAAATGTATTTTATGTGATAATAGTGTGAGGTTGATGACCACTCATTGCATGAATATTAAAGAATCAGTAGACTATAATAACGATACTCTAAGCAAAAGTTAGTATCAGCAGGAAAAACGAAACTTCAGGTTTTCGCAGTTTCTAAGGTTTCAGAATGACAAAAATTCAACGTGCTAGTAAAAAACGCCATATCTACTATAAGTAAAATAGCACAGCTTTATCGTCCTCGTATCTACAAAAAAGCACTCTAGATAAACTAAGAATGAATGGAGTGTTTGGCTTAACTGTCAAATAATTCAAAATATACAAATAAAAGAGAGCCTTCGAAATGGGGAGGGGACACCACTCTATATATTGTTAGCTTAAATTTAAATAATACAGCAATAAAGTGAAAATGAGTATGAAAGAAGTACTTTCTGATCAGCTGGGTTCAATGGAAACAGAGATAATGAACGATAGCAAGAACTTTTGGAAGTTTATAAAGACAAAGAAAAAAGAGAACTGAAAGCTGAAAAGGTTTTATAACAATGAAAGCTTGTATATCACAGGATATTGGCGAGCGGTTTGTATATTATTTTAAGTCGATTTATTCGCCAAATGTTCCTCAGTGCAGAGTTCCGTCAAATAATTTAAGTTCCTCCGAAATATTTAATACACTTTGTATAGAAAGACACTTTGCACGGCGATATTTGGCCTGGCATGAAAATGCTGAAAAACTCCACCCCTCCCCCATAAAAGAATCTGGTCTTGATGGTATTCCTTCTTATATAAATAAATGCTGTAAAAATATTTAGACGCATCCATTATATTTATAATCGTATTATTAAGCAAAGTGTTGTACCTGATAAGTGCAAATTAGCTGAGATAATCACAAGCTATAAATTAAGATATTCTTAAATGATTGTGAATTATAGACCAGTGCCCATCCCGTCAACTGCAGTAAAAATTATTGAAAGAATGCTTTATGAACACATATTCCACCATGGTAAGTGTAGTACACTCAGCATAGATTTAAGCCCAATAGCCCTATTGTGACTTATTTATGAAGGTTCATTCATTGTGCATAAGACAAACGAGGGAGGACTTTGGTGTCTATATTATATGCACAATATTAAAACATATTTTGAAAAATAGACCAGCATAAATTAAAAACGAATTGGGGTTTTATGGCTTTCCTGAACCTACGGTGTCCTAATAATCGTACTTGAAATCAAGATCTCAATTTTTAAAATATAAAAATGGCACATGATATATATTTGAATTTTACTCTGGAGTACTTCAGAGTTTCAATTTAATTCCATTATGTGAGTTTACTGATTAATGATGTATCATTTGTTGTTAATTATTCAATTATATTACCTTTTGCAGCTGAGCTAAGATTTTTTGTATCCATTAAACCTTCTTCCAATTGCGTTAAACTTTAAAATGGATTAAGGAAAATAATATTCATCTTAAAACGGCTAAAACCAGGCCATGTCTTTTTAATAGTGTTTAACGCCCGCTTTCACTAAAAATGGCACCGCAGGTGATGACACTGGTGATGTGTGGTGAAGATGGAGCACCGGTGGAATTCGATGGTGGGGGAAACCGGAGAACCCGGAGAAAACCCGCCCCTGCACCGTTTTGTCCACCACAAATGCAACATAACAGTGAAAATCAAATATATTTCTTATGTGTTAATTACGTTCCCTTGGTCACATCATTTAACTAAAGAAATAAGTATATTTTTGCTGTAATTCTTTAAAATGAACAAGCTGTAAACTATACACATTATCAATAATCCTTCTTGGAATCTGAAAATGGCGGAGAATGACAGGATCCAGAGAGTAAACCACTTTTGGTTAAGTTCCTATTGCAGATATTGCTTATTTGAGGTTATGTGATACATGAGCTGGCTAAAGATGATTTTATCAGAACATGAAACATCACACCATCATACTGCGATTGCGGTGCTCTTAATACATTTGATTAAGTTATATTTTGGGTTAAATGGAGAAACTTAATACACAAAGCTATCATCAAATAAAAACGTATCAATTGCCCAACCAGTTCTATTTGCTCTTTAGTTATGTTATTGTCAGCCTTAAAATGGTTATTTTGACATAGCGAAAATAAAGAAAGAGGTGAAAAACATTAGGACTAAAGGAAAGAAAGAGATTCGGAAGAAACATGAATGTTACTTTCTGACTTTCTCCTTAATGCAATTCATTACCTATGTCAGCGTTTACCCGCCACACTATGGAACCGCTGCCATTATTGTTATTATTCCAACGGCATCTTTGCTTACCCACGCTGTTAATTGTATGTCTCCTTTCCATACTACCTTATGGGTGCGCTGAGTTCGTCCTTTTCGCAATACCCACTATATATGCCATATTGCGCAGTTCATTGCGCTTTTCAGATGCAAAAGCATTTTCAGACATTGACAATGCGGAAAGTCCTGTTGACACTTCTACTGGCCTCATTACGTTTTTACCAAATTGTTGTCACTTCACAACGTCAAAAGAAGTATTATTATACAAAGTGTTCCCAAATATTGGTGAAAATTACAAAAAATATGCTGATTGAGCAACTCACCATTTTAGCAGCAACTAATATGAATGTAGATGATTTGAATATAAACATTCAAAGTAAAATTGATGCACAAATGCATTCATTTAAGTCGATCGATTCCATTACGGATCCAAATGAAGTCATCAATTATCTAACTGAATTCCTAAATTCATTGGATTTGCCTTACAATATATCGCTCAAGATTGACTCAGTAGTAATTATGCTATGCAATATCAATCAGCCAAAATTGTGCAACAGAACAAAACTCGCTGTTAAAAAATATGAAAAATCTGATTTAAGCTATATAATCACAGGAAAGTTCAAAGGCGAGAATATGCTTATTCCAAGAATACTACTAATGCCAACCGACTTTCCTTTTGAATTCAAGCGCGTTGAGTTTCCGGTGCAACTTGCATCCGCAAAGACAATAATTCCCATGGCCAATCGTTAGAAGTGTGTGTAATATACCTTGAATTGCCGTGTTTTTAGCATGGGCAGTTGTACGTTGCGTGCTCGAGAGTCGACAAACCATAGCGGATATTTGTTTTCTCTCCGGAAGGAAAATTGTACATTACAATAAAACATTGTCAAATTATTTAATTGCAATTTTATTTCATTGCATGGTCGTACTGTAAACGGAATATTTTGTCTCAGTTTTTTCATTAAGGCACACCACCCGTACGAAGTCGGGGCGAGCAGCTAGTTTTAAATAAACGGCGAAGTCATGCCAAAACTTACCAAGGCAGCCCCAGTATCAGTCAGCGAAGCCAAAAACACATAAAGTCGCCTCATTCGTCCCAAAGCAAGCCCCAGATCAAGACAAAGAGAGAGACGCGGATGCTTGCGAATTACTTAGCCTAACCCATTCAGCTGATAAGCGCAAACGGCTCAGAAGAGAAGGGTAAATTAAAAAAATAAAAACAAAAAACAAAACATGAAACAAACAAAACTAATTGGAACAGCACCCGAAACATACTGGTAAAAATTGTTTTGATGAGTGCTGTTTCTCTATTTGCCTTCTAGCCTGTATAGCAGCAGGGTACTTGTAGTATATTGATGGGTGAGGCAAGGGAGAGAGGACGTACATTAATCCTGCTGTGATTTATTGGAATACAGTAACTGACGTTAGGCTTGTGACTACAAGTGGTTAGCTGCTGAAGAACTGTTATAAATATCCTGTACTACTGCCTGAAGAATCTTGTTATGGGATCTACAAACCCACTTGCCTTCATGACAGATTGATGTCAAGTTTTAAATTGAGAAATTAATGACATATTTAGGTAAACATGGGTCGTATAACATCAAAGTGAAGCATCTGATATAGACCAGCCGCAAAGATGCAAGGGAAAGAAAACCAATTAATACGAAAAGTTACTTGGGTTTCAGGGGAAAGGTGAATAGCTCGTGTTGTTAATCGAGAAAGTGTCCTTTTGATGCCATATCATCCGGAAGGAACTTTAGTTTCTAATTTTAAATACCTATATTTAAAGCTCCATTTCATGTACCTTGAGACATGGGAATTTTTTTCAATGGTTTTATTGTTGATTTTTCCATTTGAAGAAAATAACAATTCTTCTTACAAATTTAGTTTATAGTTTTAATTGTATCATCTACCCTTTCTATAGAAGTACACTTGCATGCATACAAAATAGCTCATTCCCCTAGATTATAATAGTGTTTTTCTCTCTTCGTAAGGTAACCAAATTTTTACTCAGCCCAACCAGAATCAGATCTCTATGTGATTGCTCTGAGAAACAACCCAGGTACATAAACACAACCAATGAACAATGAAGTCTATAAGAGAGTTTCAATAAGATTGATACAGCTGAGCTATTTACATCACGATTCAGCATTCAGGAGGAGGGGCTGAAGGGTTATTGGCAGTGGTATTAAACTGAACAACGGCGACGACACTTATTGTTTGGACGCTACTTAAGTTCGTCTTTTTGTTTTTCACACGTGCATTGCTACTCTCAATATAGAACTGTAAGACAACAACGAAATATAAAGAATACATAATGGCAATCCTAAAAATTTGTCATTTTTACATTATACATCCGGAACACTTGGATATATCACAGCTTTCAAAAGCGATATGTATACGAAGGTTGAAGTTATTGCCTTATGGAATGGAAATAACAAAACTGATATATAGAAAATGGCAGTGTAGTCAAAAGTTACAAGATTTAAGATGTAATGTTGCCCTTCAGGAGTTTGGCTGTGTTTTAGGGGAGATAAGGTACCCTGCAAATCTGGGGACTACAGTTATGATCGGAAAAATGAGGTGGTCGCATTATAGAGGTTAGGACGATATTAGTCAGTACCAACATAAACAGCTCTGTTCCATTATGGGCCACATTCATGAAAGTGAATGTATGTAATACTTGTTGCTCGTATGAGGGCTATAAAATGCAATCAGATGAGGTGTAAATAGGTTTCCAACCAAATGCTTGCTGAGGATTTTCTAAAATCTTCATCCTTCTTAATGTTACAGAATCTTCGTTTTGCTCGTCCGATCCGTGTAGAAGAATAGTCACTATGCCTATTTTTGTGAATATTAAGGTGCAACAAGCACATAGTTAGCAGTAAAGGTTTGTCCCGAGAAATCTTCTTAAAAAGAGGTACTTTCATTAAGATTTAACCAGCAGAGACTTTCTACAAGAACGACATTAGTGATATCGACTATCAAGAAGTTCAGTTACAGATACTACACGTCAAGTAAATTGTCACCCATGCTTTTTGACTTCTGGCCCGCTTTCATTTCACTGCCCATAGCAGTAAAATACTATATTTTTGCACCAGTTCAACTGAAAAACAAAACTTTAATGCAACTTTCTTCTATTATTATGAGTGTCATCCAGAAAGTAACAGACGATTTGAAATAACTAAAGAATGACGAAAGAGATTAACACAAATCTTTATTTACAAAGTTACAGAACCTTATTCTATTTCTCAAAGGAATCACTATTGCTATCAAGGAATTTATTGTCACATGGTACCGATTTTTCAATGCAGATGTTGTACTCTTTCATCGCCAAAGATCTAAGCCAAGATGTCACTGCAACTTTGAGGCCTCCGTCAGCTGGGAAATATTTTATACCCAAAAAGCCATGTACGGTGTCCAAAGTGAACCGCCGGTTTCTCTGAATATTTATATCAACATTTACCTTCAACTCCTTCATAACATTGCTGAACTTCCACTCCGGTCTTTGTCGTGCACACTGATTCTGCCTTGATTACTCATAAATTATGCGCCATTTCCTCACTGCAGATTCGTTGGTTGCATTATCAACATACACTTAAGCTATCTGTCCATAAAATTCGATGGGCCGAGCATTTTGTGCATTAAAAAAAACACACAAAAAACCGAAAAAGTCCTTTGGCGTAGAAAAGTTTAAAATCGCCATTGAAAAACTGGTATACCATGTGAAAATACATATTTTGACAGAATGGAGATTACGTTGAAAAATAAAGTAAGGTACACTAGCTTTGTAAATAAAGTTTTCAGTATATCTTATTTATATATGCCAAATCGTTCGTTACTTTCTGGCTGGCCCTCGTACTTACTCTAAAATGTACATAATAGGTACAAAAGTATTGTATTCCACGCAAAAAATCTATACCGAGATGCACCTGAAGTACTACAGGTTTTAAGAATAACTGTATTCAAAAACATGTTTAGAAAAAGGTCCGCGTATGTCTGCGGTTAGTATAGCTCAACAACGAAAGTCGTTAAAATGCTAAATTTGGCATTTAAGTTAAGTGTGCTCCAAGGATGCGACAACTGCAGTTTACATGCATTTTTTTTTATTTTAATTTCCTCAAAAATGGCTTTAACGTTGGTTATTAAAGTATCATTTCTTTAAGATATGTGCATAACAAAGTATATATATATATGTGTGTATATGTATATATATCTTGTATCTTCTGGGAATATCTTTTGAAGATCTATTCATTCTGGATGACTTTTACATGATTGCACTTGTGGCTTCCGGTAAACCGTAAGGGGGAGACAAAAATTTCCGCACAAAAAATGGAAATCTCATTAAAAAGCAGAATATTTGCGAGATAAATTCTTTGAGGAGTAAACTGTTTCCAAGATATACATTACTATTGGCCGCAATTTTAGGCAACCTAAACTTTTCTGAAACGGGAAGTAATCTCCCGCTTCATATGTCCTTTGTTTTACTCCTGTCTATGCAAAGAGAGCTGAATGTCAATTATTTCATATAGTTATCAGTTAGCAAGTAATAAGACCTTCTGATAGTGATTTTATCGATTAGTATGATATGTATAAAAGAATAATCTTTTGTAAGAATAGTTTGCGGAAAAGGTTGAGAAAGTCATGTGAATGGAACACAGACTTTTTTCTGTAAAGGTATTTTTAAAAGTTAGTAACAGTGGTTTATTACTTTACATTGCTTCCCTATTGGAGTTTTCTGCCAGATGAATAAACTGTGAATCAACAAGCGTCTAGACAACTGGAGGGTCGATAGCTACAGTGATTTACTTTACAAATGTTTTTGGCCTTGTGCCCATTTTTACACTTTCTGTAATTAAAGCAATTGTGCCGTGAGCCCTACAGTTTAAAGCGCGCTGGAGTGTTGCATGTTTACAAAACTTGGTGACCTAGAAAGCGTATTACTTTACTTTACCTGCTTCACTATAATTAAACAGTGCCTTACTGCCGTTTTATCTAGCAACATTAATAATATTTCTCTAGAAGTGAAGCAGGAGTTGAATTAAAAATCTGATGTATTCCACTCGCATGAGTTTCCCTAGCTGTTCTGCAAGCAAACTTTCTTTACAAAGCATTATTCTTTTATCTACACGTTGCTAATTTTGATAAATATTAGCAGAATTGGTCTTATTACTTGCTTTTTTCTAACTAGAACGGGAATAAGGGAATGCACTGTAACAAACAAACAAATCTTTGAAAGCTGTTTCTATGTGAAACAATTGAAATTCGGTTATATATGTTTCCTAGAAGTAACACAACGAAAGGCAAAAAGCAAGATGTCTTCCCGTTTGAGAAAAGCTTAAGTAACTTAAAATTGAAAATAATAACACGGAATATTTCGTAAACGATTACCTCTACAAAAAAAAATAGTATATAACAAAAACTGTGTGTTTTAACGAGATCTACATCTTTGTTTATTAGATTTTTTTCTAGTTGTACATAAGTCATCCTGAATGAAGAGGTCTTCAGAGACAGTTCCCAAAAATTCAGGATATACATTTCGTTTGACATAAAACATCTCAAATATGGTATTTTAATCAAAATCGTTAATGCCACTACATGGCAATTTTTGATTTTCTTACAAAGTGTATTTGGAGTGGGTGAATTTTCCTGAAAATCTTCGTCTCGCATCCTTGGAACTTATATACCAAGTTTGGTATTCAAGCGACTTTTCATTTTTTTAGTTATGCTGTTCACACACAAACACACACACACACACATGAACGTTTTTCTAAAAATGCTTTTCTTTCGATTCACAGGACCCTAAAATGTATATTTTCAGTGAATTCTGTATCGAAAATTTGGGCGGAACACAATAACTTCTCTATCTACTATGTATATTGTACAAATGTGCTACAGATATTAAAAATAGTTCTAAAGCGTAACTGACTTCTTTTTCGAAGTCTGAATGCTCTTCTTAATGTATATTTTGTCATTATACTCATGTCATTGGAGTAAATGATAAAACAAAACCATTATCAATCTTGACGCAAGGTAGGTTGGTATGTTTTACAGAATAAATATATATAGATAAATACAATAAAATGCAACATATTTTCCTCTCTTAATTACTCAGAAGAAAACATAATTGCACGTAAATCAAATTTATAGTATGTAGGTCAGCTCTAGAGCTGGCTAATACTTAAACAAATTATTCCTACAACGACTCATAAAACTCAAATTTTGCCAGCATTTATTTTAAAAATTGGATTACTCCTTAAGCCGTTTCAGCTCCTAAACAGGTGATATATACAGTATCAGTAAAATTTACTCTCAGTTTAACTCATGGTATCTATGCATTGTTTTCATAATTGCACTAAATCGCCTTAGAGATATCTATTGTGCTGTTTTCTCAAAAGATGTCGACAACCGTATGACTTAAAATGTGAGATATGATATCGTATCAAAGCGGTCGGTGCACACTTGACTTTGAGAACAGGAAGTTCTTTAGAAGTATTGGTTCAAGTTTGGAAATGTGGTTGAAATTTAACGTGCGTGAAGGAGTGAATTTGCAACACAACTCCTAACACGCCTGATAATTACACGGCTTTGTGACAGGTTTGAGAGATACCATTTGTTATGTGCACAAGGGAAGATCTGCAAGATTTCGTACAGCTACAACTGTGCTTCTTCGCCTTTGTTAGTAAAGTTTGCAACTTTGCCTCAGAAGTCTACTACACAATGTGCTTCTGACAGAGGGTTTCGCAATGCCAGTGTACACACGCATGCATTAAAAGTGGTCCCTTTTCCTCCAAGCTGTAATAGTTATTTTCTACCTTTATGTATCCACCTTCAATTAACCTCTCAGCGTGTATCGTTTTCTTTCTCATTCTCTATCTCAGTGGGGGGATGAAATAAAAAAACAAATAGTCATCTAAGAACTTACCAATAAACTATACTATAATCGTTGTGAAATGTAGGGCTGCGCACCCATCGTCTCTATGAAAGAGTTTATCTGTGATTAGTACACTAAAAACTAACAAATTAAAGGATTATTTGACATTCTGGAGGAAGGGGGTGAAGAAATCTTTGCAAGAGTTTTAAAACGGACAACAGTCACGACGCTTACATATATGGGAGTTTTCATCAGCGACATGTACACGAAAGTTAGTTATTGCCGTTATCAAATGGGAAGAAGCAAACGATATTCAGAACACCGTAGTAGAGCAGGTTTACATTTTAAATTAAAATGCAAGGCTTATGTTGTAACGTTATCCTTCGGCATTTTGGCTATATTTTAGGGAGCTTGGGAAAAGGAGCTGGTCATTTTTCTAGAATATGGACCGAGATTTTATCAATGCCAGCAATAAACAGCTGCGTTGCTTTATGATCACATTTTGTGTACATGAGTATACGTCTTATTCTGAAACACCCTATAAGTGGAAGACGCAATTCTAAGTTTGTTGCTCGCATTAAATAAGAGTGCTTAAACAAAGTTCTGCGAATGGTTTCAGCATATGGCAAATCAGAATTAAGATTTTGTGACGGAAATTGTACTTCTGAGCCCTAGAAATAATACCGGGATGTGAGCTATCCTCTGAGAGTTAATTGTCCCTTCTTCTTTAAAGGTACATTTACTGTAGCCTAGTACATGGAAACGCTAAGCACATCAGCTTTTTTCTCAGTTTAAAGTGCATTTTGAAGGCATTGAGTTCCTCAGCCTCTTAGGAGGGTAACCCTCGCACCATCACCGAGACGTGTGGGCTTCCTTGGAGAAGAATTTGCAGGGACACTGGATAGGAGGAAGAGCTGCATGAAGCCCCCATTGACATTTAAATTTGAAAGACCTTGAAGGATGTTGTATACAGCAGGAAGCCACCTCTGCTGGAATAATTTTATCGAAAAACTACAGCAACATTTACAAAAATCTTCCAGGACAAATTGACCAACGTTGTTCAACCAACCTTTCTGCGTTTTGGGATGTCTGGTCGCAAACTCGGAACCGAAAGTAACTGAAAAAGTACAGGTACCTGCGATATACGATTAAGTGAAAAACTAAAAGAAGGAAAAAAAATTGTTCTTTAAAGTGTGAATACAATTTTTAGACTGGCTGTGTATTTTAGGAAGCCACGCTATTTTTGTGCGTACATTGCTCCATTACATGAAAAGCGATGTAACATTTTTTTCAGTTATTAGTATCATAAAGTTATTCAGCATGAGCTAGAAATGGTGACCATCTACTTATCATGCTTCTGCAAGTAATGTTCAAGGCAGTTTAGTGCTAGCATAAGATAACAAGCAGCCATTCTACCATAAGATTATTTGAATGAATAGATCTTGAAAGCACTTCTCTAGAATCTTCCGATGTTCACTTCACAACTGCGTATAGCGAAGTACAGCTTCATTTGTAATCAACCTACTTGAATTGGCTGGCCTTGTTATAGTCATGCCGCTTCTATACCACGTAAGAGTGAATCTCTCTCCAGTGCAACAGTCGACCTACACTGAAATGTGAGATATTGTGAGATAATGAGTGACGCCTCATTAATCTCTCTCGACTTTGATTTATCGCAACTACTGCCCTCTCACTATTTTATAGTGTTGTCATGATATAGGCATGGTAGAACCTGTCACCATCCCAACTTGCTTTCTGTGAGCATGCATGGCACATTTGAAGCTGACATAGTGAGTTTTATTACCTAAACGTAGCAATAAATCTCAGAAGTTCTATTGTGGCTTCACGTGACTTAGTGCTGCACCTTTTTGAGGTATTTTAATTATGGTTACATACACAAATGACAAGTTTTAACACTTGACAGTGATGATAAAATTGTTAGCATGTGTCAGAATGGAATGATGCACAGAATAATTATACAGGGCTTTCATTTCAAAACCTCCATCTAAATAACAATTATTTAAATTAAATTTAGTTTAAACAAAAACAGTTTAACGTGTATATATATTGGGGGTGAAGCTTAAAAGGTCCTAATTTCATTATGTTTGCCTTCCACACTCACAGCCAGCCCCCTCAGCAGTATTGTGCATTCGTTTTCAAACAAGGACCTATTCTAGAAAATAGTTAGTGAGCCTGGATCTATCTTTCTTTCTCTTGTATTCCACGAGCTTAGTGGTTGGTGTTACCGATGCATTACATACTGGGAAATGTCTGGTCTTGAATACAACACAGTTGCGTGTAAAATACTACCTTTAGCGTACTTTTACATCTGAGATAACTTTGTGATAATGGCTTCTTTAAGTTCTGAGTTAAAAGAAAAAGCAATTCATAGTCAAACTCGTAAGCTTATTGATTTTTCTTATGATTACATGAAGGAAGGGACAAAGCATAAGCATAGGTTCTCTAATGAACTTTTCAAAGTAGTCCAGCAACTATAAGAGTTACTACAGCCACTAGCGCCTCGCACAGTTCTGTTCACAGAATTTGGGTAGAAAATCAAACACGTGAAGATAAGAAGCATCTTTTCCTACTCGAAATTGACGAAATATGAGAGAGGGGTGGTATAATGGAAGAAAGAATTCAAAGACATATAATTTTAGACGTGGGATGGAGAGCAGTGACCAGGATAATGACATTGCTAGTGATTCCACAGAATATGAGGTTACGTAAGACACAAAGCGTTAAAATATGATAAAGTACTAAACTATTACTTCATTCAGTGCGAAGTGCTATGTAGAAGGAACTGAACTGTTACTGCAACTACCATATTTAATTTGGTAGTGACTGGCGAATTTTCTATATAATTAACATTCCAGTAATACTTCAGCGGATGACTTCATTTCAATAAAACACACTGCTATTAATGGGCTCAAATCCAGTCCCTCATTTAAATGTTTCAAAGCCCCAGAACCACGGCGCGAACTACACATTTATGTTTGCGCATGACTGGTTCTTATTTATTATGTTCTGTTAGATTTCTATTGCTTTAGTGTTGCATTCTTTGGTTTACTACTCCTAATTTTGGAATTTGTGTTTCTCTCTGTGATTCCGTTGATTGTATCGTTAATTTGTGCCGGAATGTGAATAAATGTATAGCCCAAGAGCGCCGCTGATAACCTTATTAGTTTTACGCCAGCAAAATGTTATTACTATCTGACCAAAAATAGAGAAGAGCAATCTGCAGGCTCAACTGTTATAATTCTATTCTCTGCGATTCCTAAGAAGAAGCATTAAGTATTTTCACATTTGGGAAATTAGTAGGTATTGATTTTATTCATTTTCTGAAAGGGACTCAACCCCAAAGCTCTTCAAAATGCAGTTAGAACAAAGTATTAGAACAACCTCTGTTTTGAAGAAAGATGATGTTCAAATTACAGTCTCATAAAAACCTCTATCAATGTAATTGTAAAACTGACTTCTAAATTTAAACATCGTAAACTGACTAAGAAAGAAAAATCGAAATGAGGTGAATTATGCGACTTAATATATGAAGGGATTAACTGGGGATAGTGTATAAACTGAAGTATGGATATATTTTGACTACACTTATCTATACATATATTTCAGCACCGGAAGAACAGATAATCTTCTAGTGGAACTAAAGCCCCGAACGTGTGATAAACAACTAAACAAGTAAAAACTACAGGTATTTATTTATTTGCATTGAGTAGCGTTGACCCTCTGCAGAGTATTAGTACCAGGCGCATTTGGGAGACAACATTTTCTCTGTAACAATGTTTCAAATATATGCTGATACTTAAGAATTCTTGAACATTTGTCCTAGTGTAGTAAAACGTAATTGTAGTGTGGTGTTACAGTATAAGGATATTTTTAGACACATACTACTATTGGTATTTCATCACAAAGAAAAACAAATTCCGCTTCTCTGGACACAGTCTGTGTGAATTTTCGAGAAATATACAGTTTTGACTGTTACTTATTAGATTTTAATATGAGCTTTAGTAATATCCATATTATCTTAACCAGACGGATATGACAGAAAATGGTAGTATTTCGTGATGGGTGTAACTATTTAAATACACACAAGTTTACCTAGCCTAAATAAACTTGTTGCCACAGAAAATAAAATTACTAGTTTATTATGCGGTAAAAAGACACGTCATTGAGCGTCCAAATTCAAGCAAACATCGCTGTTGGCTGAGGTGGTTTAAGACATATAAATTTGAACGGGAGATGCACTGTTCATCTACCACCCGAAAGAACTATTCTCCCTGATATTTATTTTGAGAAAATAAAAACTATTAGTAAATTTCAATGTAATCTAGAAAAATATTAATTATAATCTGCTAAGTTGTTCATGGCTTGTTCATCAGTGCAGGCTTTTTCCATGTTTTCCTCTATCCTAATAACTTATGTCGGGTAGGCACCCTGCATTTATTGCTTGGCCTGAAGCAATTCCTTTTGAAATTAACTTTCCCGATTAACTTTATATCCACCAGCTTTGGTGTCTTATGAGGTAAGAACGGACACTAAACATAATTAAAAATACTTGATGTGTTAAAGTCACACGATTCTTCTAATCACCATCACAGACTTCATATTCCTTCAACACATCATTCCTGTGAAACCTTATTTGTTCTTCATTATGTGCTAATCCAGATACATCTTTTCAGAAACAATATCCTTACACATTTTCTGTAGATATTATGGGAGTAGGGGCAACAGAATCGATAGTCTGATGTTTGAAATCGGGTTGTACTATGTTGGCCTTGAAATTCCATCTTTGTTCCATAAAATAGCAAGAAACAGCTGAATAGCGTTAGTACTTTATATAAGCCCAAGTATTGGAAAATTCAAACGAAAAATAACGATTATCTCGATAATGGCTCATGGCACAAACATTTTATTTATAATATTTTCTGTGTTTTAAGATCTTTAAGAAGACCTGCCTCATATTTGGTATTTTGGTTACCTCTTATACTGAATTGCTTTCGAGGATACTTCTAGAATATTCCAAATGTTAATGTTATTTTTTCTTTAAGTAACTCATATAGATGTACATGTAAGAAATGAAATGGCGTTTCATTTATGGACGCTCTTTAACTGCTGTGATTCTCAGGGTCCCATTCAATACTGGGCGTGAAAGACTGCTTAATTTTGCTCAGAGGCCTCTCTATCAGGTTTAAGGTTCTTTTACGTGCCGTAAATCTACGACATGGGACCCACGGCTTTACTCCCTTTCCGAAGGAAGTCATGCTGAGGATTTGGTATAGATGTGTATTAGCTAAATGCCAAACTTGATATTCATGTTCAGTATCTTCCAAAAATGCGATTTACAGAAAATCCTTCACGCCAACCTACTACATGGAAAATGTTAAATATCATTTGTTTTTTGAAGAACGCCTAATAAGATTTTGAGAAAATAAAACCTATTGCGCATTTTCCATGTAGTCAAGCAAAATATTAATTTTAATTAGCTAAATGTTTCATGGCTTGTTCAGCAATACCTTTAAATCACTCTATGAAAAAAGTTTTTTTTTCTTCAAATCCGATGCAAAGCTATGATTTTTAATATAATGACAAAAACGTATTGAAAAATAAAATATCTAAATTTAAAGAAGTATCTATGCTTTACACATACATAAAGGTTTGCTTTCCTAAAACAAAAAGATTATTTAGATACAAATGTGTCATAAATATTTCAGCACTTACTACCAAATAGTTTCAGAGATGATGGAAAATTTGTGTCGAAAAATGCCGTTCTTGAGATCTAGCTGTAAACGAAATGACAAAGCCTAAAAGATATACACAGCTTTATTCACAATAATATTTTACAACTTTATATACTTAAGCGCACCTATATGAAAAGTATACCAAAACGAGCGGAAAATTTTGAATTATGGATATGTAATTAGAACTTCAATATAAACAAATCTCAAAAATCGCTATTTGGAGTCATCTTAAAATGCCTTTATTCGGTAAGTCGTCAAAGCATATCACACGTATGACTCCATGTGCATGGATTCCTGTTCCTGTTGTCTTGACGGGGAATGAACTGGCAGATTTGGTAACAAAGACGGCAGCCAAAAAAACCAGTGCTTGAAATTCCTTGTGTATCATCGGAGTTACGATTTATGCTGAGAACGGTGCAAAATCATGATGGCATGAAGAGTGGCAGTTCTCCTTGGAAACAAGCTTAGAATAGCGAAGGAACTTCCTATAAACTGGGTGACTTCCTCTCGTCATGAGATGATATGGCTCGATTGCGTATTGACAATTGTAATTTTACTCACAGTTTGTCTTCTTAAGACGGAACCTGCTCCTATTTGTTCACTCTGTAAAGAAGCATTGTTGGTATCTCATGTGTTGCTAGAGGGTACTCCTCTAGCACATACACGAGCAACTCTGAAATTTCCGACCAGTCTTTAGCTGGTCCTGGCGGATGTTTCCGAAGAGGTAAGTAAGCTTTTCGAATTTTTTCCAAAGTGACCTGCAATCGGGATTTAGCTTTGTCTTTAGTTTTATTATCCTAACAATTGATAATGTAGCGGTAGTTAAGCAGATTTTGTTTTAGTTATTGTTATACCATTCTGCGTTCCATAGTTTGATATAGCTTTTAATTTCATCTATCTGAGATTTTGCCATGTGTAGGTTTTACATTTGATTTTATATCAAATTTTAGCCATTATTTTTTATTAATTTTATATCGATTTTCGTATTTGGATTTTGCCATGTGTTTTATGAGGATGCTTATTACCTAATAGTTGAGCGCCCTTAAAACACCAATAATAATAATAATGATAATGATGATGATAACAACAACAGGAAGGATTAGGATCAGAATCAGGATCTTGATCATGATTGTAATTATGATTATGATTGCGATGACGATGATGATAATAATGATTGTAATGCGATTACGATGATAATAATGACTGAAGAATTAATAATGATAATAATAATAGAAAGGACATTTAGAGGGGGAGAGATTAGTTGGTTCACAATAAACCAAAACGATAACCAGAACTAGAAGAAATTTCAAATACATGTATTCTAATGGGACGTTCACAATTCCCGGTCCCAAGGAAGTTTTGACCAAGCTTTAACTTTCTCGTTCTAATTCCCGGGCACAGCATATTAAATCCATATTGTATATTTTAGGTGCTTCGCTGTAGAGATGATTCCAGAGTACTGGGTTCACTATAAAGTTCGCTCTAGTCGCAGTTCTTTCTAATTTTGACATTTTGTTTTTCATGTTTGTCTGAATTGGGGACATATGAATGAATATAGTTGGACCGTTAAACATAGGTGAAATCTCAATATGTAAAATCATTTGAATCTTGGAGATCGATGTGGTTATCGATATGAATTGCCGTTCTCGTTACTGGGATATTGTGAACCAAAATGCTGCATCCTGCATGGCCTCCCATTTTAGTGTCCGTTTTGGTTACCATTCTCGGGTTATTGTTAAACCCTATAGAGTCCACATGTAATCGGAGTCAGCTCTTCGCCAAGCCTGATCTGACCTAAACTCGCACAGAAAGAGAAACAGAGAGCAGACACAGGACTTTCTGAAGAAAAATAAACAGGAATTTCTCTTTACTCAAGAAGACACGACGGTATTTTGCTACATGATGTAGGTTTTCAATGTTTCCAATTTCACTCGCTACTGGAGTTCTGCCATTAATATAAAAATTTTATTTAATTTCCGTTATGCTGTTGTTTTTGCTGCTACATCTCTTCAAAGGTTGAGAAAATGCGATTCCAAGAATTCGTAACAGAATATGAAAGACAGTTTCTGGTTGCTAAAATAGGAGCACTGGGGAAAAGAAAACAATAGCAGGATTCACTCAAACGGAAACTGACGTGCTATCTCCGACTTTCTCGTTTCCACCTATTTCTTCAGTCGTATCCTCGCTATACCGTCGGAAGTTTAATACCAACAACAATAACACTAAAATCAAATTAAATCGCTTTCCCATCTCAAACTAAATTTAAATGACGTGAATTTCTCAAAGCTATGCTCTTAGCTATAGCGAGGAAGGACTTTCAAAGTTATTGAAACGATGAGCATCAGTAGTAACTTGCTTCACTCCGACACATTTATGAAGGTACTCCAGAACTTTTAAAAAAGTATTTCTTGTAATTAAATGCAATATTGGTAGGTGTGTTGTAGAAAAACAGGCGAGAACAGCACCGTTTGTCAAAGAAAACTTTGGTTACTGTAAATCAACAAGATGAGGCCGGGGTAACGTGTGGGAATCGAATTCGGGAGGTCGTGGGTTTGATTCACATGGCCGATCTACCTGACTTGCATTTTCCGGAGATTTCTCCGGGTCGCTAAGGTCGTAGGTTCATTACATTCCCCAAATTTTCCTTTCCATCATTTCCTTGTCATCTGTCTCGAGGTTGAAGGACTAGTATGCTGTGTTCGGGGGTTTTCGGCTTGATGGTGATTTGCGCACTGCAGAGGTTTATTCCTGTTATCGTCTTGGTAGTACCGCTCGATCGGGACCAGGCTTCGACCTTCAGGTCAACCGGAGGCTCGGAGCTCGTGGACGGAACGCGTTCCCTCTATAATCGTTAGGGACCCCATCCACGCTCGCGTCCTTCTTATCCGGATCTGGTCACCGTCAAAACTCTCCCCACATCCCTCTACCCCAAAGGTCGCGTAAGACACCAAGGGCCTAAAGAGCGTACGTGCTGTGCTCTGCTTCCGTGTCTGGTGACCCCATATCTAACGTAATGCTTATCCTAACTCAAACGTGAAATGTTTGCGTTCTGAATCTTGAATCACGTATCAATACATTTTCCAACTTATTATAGCTATATATTGAAATGTAATCCTAAAATTACAACACATTACCACTACCGGTGGTTGGTAAATGTGTGCATTTCACTAAAAATCCAGCATATAGATTTCACCAAATATGAACGTTTTGAGAGCGCTTGAAAATATAATTACTCTACCCCTGTGAGAGCTTATCACAAGTTAATCTAAAACCAAATTTGGAATAAGTATTACATTTGTAAATTAGGTTCACTATCTTTCTAGAGGGCAAATTTATCAAAAATCCTGTTGCTCAAATAATCTATATTTGAGTTATTTTAATCTTAATATATATCAAGATTTTGGTAAAATTTCAGAGTTGTTAATAATCACATTCTGAACATTAATATTTGATGATGGTCTTAAATTCATATTTTTTATGTATGATAGGGGAGACCGGGGCAAGTTGAGGATGTTAACAGTTGACTTTAATTAATGCGTTCATTTTTCAAAGTATTTTTTGTTTTCCTAGAATATCGTTTTGCTGTATTATATCTAGTTGAATACATATTTAGTTTAATATGATCATCATTATTTCGCCATGTTTACAAAGAAATGCAAACATATCATCTCGCTCCGGTACTGGGACAAGATGACAACTATAATAAAATTTGAACATATTTTTATTTCCTTCTTCCATGTATGAATAGTTTTCATGCCAAAATATGTGACATTTGCAACACTGGAGGATCGACATACATCTCAATACAAGCATGACCCTCCACTGTACTTTCTTTGTAAGTTTGCTAACGGCATAAGTGTCTGCAGGAATCAAACTTTTGTTTCTTAGTAGAACCTAATTTTTTGCAGCCTGAGACTCTTGAATTTGTTGCATTACACCTTTTTTGCCTCTTTCTGAGCCAGCATGTCTTTCAAGAGTGAACTTCTTAATAAGACGCTTGCACATTGCATATGACTCTTACGTTTTTTTCACACAAGGTTTGTTATGATCTAAAATCCAAAATACTTGGGTACATCTTTGGCTTAACGGGAGTAACATTTATTGATATTCCTGGTTCTGACTTCTCTATTTTTATAATACTTCACCATAGTTGACATATAACATGGTAGAAGTTAATGAAGAGCCCCAAAAGGAAAAAGTAAAATAGTAACGTAGAGCGTTATGGAGCAATTTCAAGATCACGCAGCTAAGAAAATTCCAATAAAAAAGTGCATATAAGCCCAAAAACGTTAAAATTCACCTAGGACAACATGGTGATGTTGCTTAACCTTCCCCGATCTGAAACTTTAAAGTATTTAATGTTTGTGGTAGGATTAACAGCAATAGGAAATAAATAAATAGTGTTGTGAAAAGCATATTGTCTAAAGTAATCGTGTGTAGCAAAGAATAACCAGATATCTTACCTGGACTTATTTGGAGGGCTCGAAAATTACAACACGTTAGACAAAATACGTGAACGTAATCTTAAAAAAAATGGCGGCAGCCGCCTCATTTTACGAGTTTTTAATGTCTAGCCGCGCGGAGAGCTAGTTGTATGCGTAAGTTGGCGCTACCTAATAATATGAACTTATGTGAAGTCATTCGTCATCTTACCCAGCTCGTCAACTTGCCCCGGCCTCCCCTAATCATACGGCGGGAAATATGGGGTAGAATTCTTTACACACTTTTATCACATTTAAAATGTTTCATTTTTCGTGATTGTCATTGATTATATGAATAAACAAAGAAAAAATACAGATATATGCAGCCTTCACTATTATTTATGCTTTAAGGATTAATTGTTTATATATTAAAGATACGTTGCAAAAGCAAATAGTTGAACAAACAAAAGTACTATAATGCGTTACATGAATAAAATAAGACATTGCAATAATAGGGATATATGACAAAAAATGGTTTCTCACGCAACTCAGTTTTCCTAGCGGCGGAGATACAAAATAAACCCCTTTGGATGGGGTCCCACATTGAAATTTTGTGCATTTACAATATTGCCGACATCTTCGTGTGCTCTGCTCGTCATTAATGTGTCCAGCATTATCAAATCTAATGTTTTCTTGCACCTGTCGTAGAAATTTTGGCCTCACACCTCTTGGGTTTTCAATGTTGGGCGAGGTCAGAATTGAAAGTACAATACGTCTGGTAAATTCCATTAACTATACTGTTATTTAGCTGCCAGTATAAGATCCATATATTGGTAACAGCACCATTTAGGCAGAACCCGATCAACGGCCATTATAATTTCTTTGAACTTATTTGAATGCGGTATAAACTTTATTGATTGTCAAAAAGACCTACGCCTCCCCGTGTGGCGATTATATTCCTGTACAAGGAAAAGCTGTGGTACGGAAATCTTCCATCTTGATTCTCTCTATTCCTTCTCAAGCATTACTTTCACCTTATGCGCCTACATTCGCTCCCAGAGCCATTTGGCTATTGTCGTTCCAACTTACCAGTGTAATAGAATATTTTGTATCACCTTATGTATAAGCTGTACCTTGTGGTACCTTCTTTATGTCTGGCGGATGCCTTTAGGTATGCCTATGCATTTGATTCTATTTGTAGTAAGAGATTCAAGTAGGCACAAAGAGTTAAAGTACTTATCAATATGTACCGTGATATTTTGACGGATGTAGCCAATGCAGTGCTTTTCAACCCTCAAATATCCCAATGGCTTCTGAGGATCTCTTAGACTCGCTCCAATATATGGCTCAAATTTGATGAGATATTCACAAGATGTAGCTAAATACCACCATTTGAAACCATAGCGAATTAGCTTATCCCTTATAAACTGTTTTATAAAGTGGTAGCCATAATACGGCTACATGGCCTCATCCAAGGAGAAGTTTGAGCCTAGAGGCTATATGAAGTCTTGAAATTTCTTATATAGATGTGAAATTAATGGCTGAACCTTACAAAATGTATCTTCTTTTTCAGCGCCGTCATTATCATTGACATGGAAGAATTTATGGATTTTGTCAAAATCATTTCTAGAGGCAGAATTCAAAACAAGGGTATTGTTAGTGTAAGGGATAATTCCCCTTATAACATCCAGGTAATACCAAAATTGCAATGTATTTATAGATGTCATAACCACTAATTTGTATGTCATATCCCTTTTGAGCAGCATATTTTACCGTCTCTCTGGTCAGAATCTCAACGATGTCATCATCAAAAAGTATTCGAAAAAGGTCAATTGAAGTCGAATTTGACGTGCGAAGATGTTCTGTTATATCAGATGTAAGAGCATGAGATAACTCAAATGGTTGTGAGGAGTCTGGTCTTTCTTCTACTCAGTGTCTTGTTTTCCTAACTTGTGGTCAAATTTTGATTATGATTTGGAACATCAGGGATTTGTCTCTTGAGTGGATAAACATATAATAGGATCAGCATGGCCGTCGCTATAAACTAATCTTAGCTCTGTAGTTTCTCACAGAGCTGTTTTCCCTAAATCAACAATATTGCCGGATTATCCTTCTGAAACATTACTTACATCATCTTTCTCACTATTGTTAGAACAAGCACACATTCAAGCTCCTGGAATGTATTTAATATGTATGTATGTAATAGTTCTATTACCATGTTCTGTGGAGTATAGCATACTTAGAACCTCTTCTTAGTCTCCTTTCCTTTCCAAATTGTATCAGCGATAAATCGAAATAATTGCCAAAATATGCTTCCCTATTGCCTACGAGTGAAATTTCATTCGCAAAGGTATAACCATTGCCACAAAAATGCTAAAAAGGGAATATTTTTAAAAATATGTCTATATATAGCTTTTGAGTAATCCGATTACTATTCCATAATAATATGAGTAAAATTACAGCAATATAGATCATAATTTTATTATTACTTACCGCTTAGCAATGATGAGAAGCAGCAGAATTAATAGCACTAGAACAAATGCTTTTCACCATAAAACAATTCACTGTTACTGTTCCTTTCAACATGAACCTTCAAACAAGTATTAAAATGTGTAAGAAATGTTTCAGTTGTTGACAATGAGTTTCTGGAAACAGATATGTATTCTTAGAGCATGCATATGATAGATCACTACGATAGGATAAAATGGAATAAATGTCGTAAGGTTCAGATATTGGAAGACAAATAACATTTTATAAGTATGAATAGTTATTTATTTTTATTCAATGTTGTATAATTCTTTAACGCAGAATCTTCAGAGATGAAGGAAAAACTGTTTACACAAGGCATGTAGCTAGAAGTCAAATTTGCAGTGGGGGATAGTACAGAAAATATTTGAATAATGAACTTTATATTAAAGTCAGCGATTCTGAAGGTACCTTTTGTGATCATATAACATAGTTGGAACTAAAGTATTATAAAAGTCAATTTGAAAATATAGAAAACGATGAATAATTTAGTGAGAAAGGATATATGTATAGCCTTTTTAATTCCAAACATCCGGCAACTCGTCACTCTTAAACTGAAGAAAAAAGAAAGAGGAACTCTAATACTCTGGCTGAGAACAAACGATGCAGCAACCTTTAGCACTATAATAAACCAAAAATACCGAGGAACGTTTAATTCAGTTTTAATATTACAATTCAAAGTAAGAAAGACATTAGATCTATATTTTAAATTAACATGAAAGAAAATGTAACATCGATATAAACACAAAGCGTCGCTACTTTACTTCATAATTTTCGAGATCAAATAACAACACAACCAATTTACTCCACTGAATATTCTGCTGGTGATGAAACTGTCATTTGTGGAATCGAAAATACCGCAGTAGCAACTGAAGAGGTTACCTCAGCTGTAAGAGGCGTTGCTGTCGACACATCATCACCTGGCACTGTCCCGTATTAATGAGAGCAATTAAACATGGCTTATGCTACAAAATAATTGCACAAATCATAACAGTAACGTTAACGAGAGGTGTGCTCCCTTGTGTGCTTCACTAAAACATGAACAGTTGTAATACATAAAGGTCATGAGCCGAATAATATTGCAAACTGCAGGCCCATAGGAAGTTTTCTCGGGTGCTAAGAAGCGTTTTAGAATGTGTCTTGGACGTAAAACAATACGTACATTTTTATGAACCTCAAAGAAACGTCTCTAATCCTACCGGTTGTTTTATAAATACATTTTTACTAAGTTGACTCCTTTAATGTTAAAATAAATAATAAGCTTGCAGATATCCTTTTGGACAACCACAGGGCATCTAACAACATAGAGCATACGTATCGAAAAACACTTTATAGTATCTACTTATAGCACCAATACCTTCTGAAATGGATACATCAACGCAATGTCAGCATCAGGCGATTCTCTGCTTTTGTATCTACAAGAAGGAAATACTACGCAAATCACAGTGAATTTAAAAATAACCTAACCTTTGCAAGCATTGTGTGTACAGCTATGCAACGATTTCCTATATCTTCCTCACTCTATAACTTGGCAACGAATGCTGATAAGTGTTCTTCAAGGATGCTCAAGTCATTAGTGCCCTTATAAAGCGAATCATGGCAAAATCCAGAGATACTAATCAACATAAAAATAACTTATAATTAAAATAACAAAAATTGGATATAAAATCCGGTGCATATAAAGCCATCCGTAGCAAAAACCGGAAATAATTGAATTTACAAAACTATATCAAAGAATGGAACTAAGAATGGTATAAAGATAACTGTTCACAGTTGATAAATATTTAAAAGCCTTGGATACCGCTCCGTTAACATTCGCCATGACCTCCACAAGACTGAGAAACTGTTGCAGAGCTACTCGAATGTGTGCTAGAGGAGCATATTGTAGACGATTTTCACCCAGAGGATAGGTACTCATGTAAACAGACACACTTGCGAAAAAGGAAAACAAGTTTACGTCCATTGGCTTTTGCCGCGTATTACAAGGTACTTCGGTTACAAAGTAGTTCGCTGAGTACTAACTAAAAATAATGGATCTCCTTGTATTGTGTAACAGCGGTATGTTTAACGTGTGATTGTGTAGAATTGCAGCAAAGTACATCTAAAGTAAACAATCACATTGGACTTAATTTGAAAATCAGCAAACAGGATGCACAGACGCCTATCCTTCTGCCCAGCAATGAACTTCTTTCACATTATAGTCTGAGGAAACTATCAAAAACTTGGGAGTTGCTTTCGATAATCAAATGACATTCAACCCAAAAAGAACATAAAAAAGTTAAAAACTATGCCGTTTTCCAGTCTACTTCTACAAACCTATCAGAAAACCAATGCTCTAACTTAATTTATAGCTATTGCCTTATGTTGCACCCTTTCTTTACGATACTGGACAATTTTTTGAACGATACAGATTATTTATCAAAATTTCGCTGAAAGAGGTATTACGATCTCCAACAGACACCTATAACATGTTTTACACTGAGCGAAAATATGAGGGGCCTAACTTATTGGAAACAAAACTCTGGGCATTTCTAGAGCACATAAATTCATGAAGAACTGATCAATCTGGGTGATACGTATGGTAATCAAATACGTTATCCCATACAAGAACGCTTACCTTGTCTGAAAAAAAAGCAAAAAAACAAAAAAACAAAAAAAAGGAATGTCCACGAATGAAGAGGCATCAAGCACAAGTGACAAGAAAATCATGAAACAATTACCCGAATAAAGAATATACATCATGGTGTTCCTTATCCCACAAATGCAAATGAGTGATGCTGCAAAATGAATGGACGCCGGCCAATGGATGGATAAGAAGGGTGAAGTTTAACCAGCTCCGAATGTGAAGAGAGTCTGCTGTTTCTATTCTTGACAGCATCTCTGGAAGATCTCAAGATGGCACTTACTATAGACTTTGCCTTTGTGAGTATGAAACCTCGGATATGCTGTAAGTTCCTCTCCTTATGGTGAGCGTCTAAGAAACTATACACCATAAAATAAGAAACAGTTCATGGAACAGCAGAAAACGGCCAAAAGACGCATTGATATAGTCTCAATTGATTCCAGTTCTTCTAAAAGCACCACTACTGATCCTACTGTTTGGATCGCATCTTATGACAACTAGCAGCAGGATGTTGAAGAGAAGAAAGCCTTCTGTGAACCAACCATTTTATATTAGGAAAACAAATTTAACCTCCCGAAGTCAAGTTAATTGTTGTGATGACTGCTGTCAGGTGCACTATCCCTGGGTTAATTTCTGCCTTTAAGTCGGTATCGTTCAAGTATAATTCGCACGGAACCTATTAAAAGGTGCTGTATCAATGTTAGTCAACTTTTTTAACTTTTTTTTTTTTTCTTTTTTCAGTATTTACTAACACAATCTTTATGCTCTAGCTAAATTTTCTGCATTCACATAATTTTCTTTATAATGTAATATCATTATTTTGTTCTATATTTCTACTTTGTGATTCTTATTTTTATTATTTATTATTCACCCTTTTTGTTAAGTGTGCTATATCATTCATTGGGAAAGCAGGAGGAAGTAAATTTTTGTTTACTTATCCTCATGTTGAACTATACAAATACATATGCTTAGTTTCAAATGATTTCTAGGGAAACAGTTAAGCTGAATAACAGACGTGGATAGAAGAATCTTTGTTTATATGAATTACATCTGCATATTATTATGCATAAATAAATAAACTACGCCTACCTCTGCAACTATATCTGCTGATGAAACCATATTGCTGCAGGTTGACCAAATATAACTTTTAAACCATTGGAATAATATTACTAAAAATAAGGTTTCTGGGCAAAAGTTCGCCATTTTGCGTCCGTAAGTCGTGATTTCCTCCTACAGTGCCATCTGTAGGCGACGAGCTGATCCTTCGTCACCGTCGCGCATAGTGGCGAACTCGGGAACCATAGATTCAAATCCGATCAAGGAAACATCGTAACGATGCTCCACATAGGAGTTACAGATATACTAAGTAACGCGCTAGCCTAGATTATCTGTTGTGAAAAATACTGATCAGAACCTTACTTTGTATTTTCCAACAAATGGCATATAATATCAGTAAGTACATCTCAACTGAATTATTCAAAATATTATGTTTATTCAGCAGCAAGCTATTACATTAAATATTAATATCTACTCATTGCAGAAGTTCACTTGAATAGAACGTTTTAGTAGAGTCCAACAGTTGAGTTGCCCACTCCATAATAAAACTTAACCTCATGTTACTCTCCTCGTATGAGAACTTATGCCCCTTAGACTTAAATGTAGTTGCCTAGGGTAGGAAGCCTGTCAAGGTGCCAATTAACGTTTAATGAAGAACCCGGAACAAGTAATCGATCCATAGCCAGGCGAAAGAGGGAAGTAAATTATATGAAATGAAAGAGACATGGCTAATAGGAAGAGCGATTAAGGAGTATTTGGTGAGAACCCGGAGAAAACCCGCCCAGACGCCGTTTTGTCCACCACAGATACAACATGGGATGCCCTAGGATTGAGTCTGGGGTACCTTGGTGAGAGGTGAATGGTCAACTATTCGGTCACAGCGCAAATGTTGCCCACAGCAGGAGGCTACATTTATTATTATTACTATTATTGTTGTTACTATTATTATTAATAAATGATGATGAACAATATAATAATAATAATAATTAGCAGCATATATAAATGTGAAGAGCTGAACACGTTAGAGAATAACTCTAAAAATTGTAAAGGTTTATCAATGTAATGGTTGAAATAATTCCAATGACACCTTTACCAAGAGTTTCAAATTTTTTCAGTTTTATTATTTTATTAACAATTTGGAGCATATAATTATGGAAAACAACATAGATCTATGTTAAAGTCATGCGTCGTAACGATTAGTCTATGGACGGCAAGGGCAGGCCTGGGGAGTTTGCTAACATTTGAGAGCAAACATTGCCAGCCCTTACTTACTGTGCCCGCTTAGCTATGTACATGACGAATAACAACAGACAATAGCATTTTACTAAAGCTGGTGCACAATAGTGCTAGATACATATTTGGCGTAGAATGAGAAATTGATTTTCTGCGATTATTTGTGCTACATAAAAATTACAACATGAGACGATATTTTAATTCTACACATGCTAATCTGCATGGAAATATCTAAAATTTCAGGCATGATTATAACAAACTAAAGTGATAACGTTCCAGTTTCAATGAATATATGCTTCTATCAATACTGCGTCTGTTTGTGTGGAGTAAAGGTGTCAGCCCTCCACTATATGCCCAAATTGTTAATTTGAGGCAGAAACATTGCAAGTCAAACATTGGTAACCGGCAACTTGCATTTAAAATTGGCTAGTTTAACCACTGCTGTACTTTACATGCCGAGCAACATTCTTAGTAACAACCCCAGGTGGGATGGGGAGACGTCATACTTCCCCTCCGTTTGTGAGATTCTCTGACCTGGTCAAGAGTATCAGAGACAGGTGGCCCAGTTCTACCCCTATCTGAACCTTCGCATCTGCCGTCAGTATACCTCGTGACCTGCCAAGCACTGAGGAAACCTACCTGCCTATTTGTAGGTTGGCCTATGGGAAGGCAAGTGCGGAAAGGAAATGCCGCATAATAGCACATTACTAGATTTATCAAGACATTCCTTATTTTAGTGACATCATTTTAAAGATTTAAAAGTGTTCCATGAAATGCGATTAACGGTGAATGGGTTCTAATGCTCATATTAAAGGAAACTGAGTGAAAATAATGTGGAAACCGACTAGCTCATCTCGTTTTAAACCTAGAAAAAATATGTCCATTAGCAAGACCTTGCCTCTCAGTGGTGAAAAAAATTATAATTCGCTTGGCTGGTTTCAAATATTTCCCACGACAGGTATATACGCGCGCATACACACAGACAGACATACATACATGTTCCTTCTTTATTAGTACAGAGATTTTAAAACTTGGAAAAATAAAATGAAAGTTCCATCAGGCTACGTGCTCCACGCTACTCACTCTAAATATTTTGTTATATTTAGCATAAGCATTATTTTTGTTTTAACCAAGAGCTGGAGTAGTTGTAGAAGCAGCCTCGGGATACTTTTTCTTGATCCATCAAGTTTACGTCATTAAGCACTTTCTGCCGTCGGCATTTCAATCAGATCAGCGAGTAAATAAAACAAATATTGACTTGGATACCATCTTCCAATACATTACTTGAGTAATATATTTCAGTACTGTTTGCTGAAGATAAACAACAGCAAAGTATTGAAACAGCACGTTTATTTGCAGCATTCCATTTCCAGCATTATCTAACGATAGGTTTAAATATTGCTTTGATGATGTTATAGTGAGAGATAATATACATTACCAAATTGTTAGCACTTTCTTGGGCTGATTTCTGACATATCACATAGACAGTACGCGTATAACAGGCTTATATATATGAGAGAGAGACAGAGCGAGTGAGAGAGTGTTTGCGCTTAGCGTTTTACCTGTTCATATAGGACGAATAATGAAAAGATGCTCAAATGAACTCGGGGGTCCATGGAGCTTAAAGTTACGCGATTTATCTTCTCAGGATAAGAAAACCCTCCAAAAATCCTCATCCGGATACCTCACCCTAAGCGAGATCCGAACTCGGGACATCTGGAACGTAAGGCAGTGATAATAGGACTAATAAGATTAGCAATCATTGCTAGAGACCTTATACACTTCCGCTCACTAAAGATGACACTTCAGGTTCTCGAAGTTCCTCTTAACAAGATAGTTGACTCCGACTTTAACCTATAGGGCCCGCATTTGGGAGGCCCCGGGTTTGACTCTCGACGACCGTGTACTAGTTTTTCTCTGGTATCCAAGGTGAAAACTTGGATGATATATACTACTATGAATCCTCTTTACCTCGTTTCCTCTCAGTTTATTCCCCTTTCAAGTTGATTATGGGATGCGGTTCGGTCGGTGGCCGGCCGGAAGCGCAGAGGCTTGCATTTTGTAATTTCTGGGCCCTTTCAATGGGAAGCCCGTCATACTCCATTGCAAAGTTGTGTTTGCCGGACCCGTTAGAGGGAGGTCATAGAGCGATACTCGTTCTGGTACTCAAATCTGGAACCATTGGGGAAATCTGCGCGTCTCTATCGTCTGTGTCAACCTGCAGTCCATTTGTTTCTTGTGGTTCCTTCGCCTCATCCGTTCCTCTCATCTAATGATACCGTAACAAGGCTTGAGTCTCCCTTCCATCCGAGGGTGCAGCTGCCTGGCCCGCTCTAGCAATAGAGCGCACGGTCACAATATCCAGGCAAAGAAAGGCTTTTGTTGTTTCCCTGCAACACTTCTTGGCATTCTTTATATCTATATCCAGAGAATTTCACTTCTAGGTAAATTCTTTTTGAATGAATAAAACGTAATTTTCTCGCAATTTCTAGGACTCGAACTTTCGCAGCCCGGCTACGGATCTATACAAGAGAGACCCATACTGCAGTGAGTAATGAGTGTTAAGAAAGTGATATGAATGTAGTGACTCGCTTATTTGTGTACCAAACGTGTAAAGTGTTGTATTATGTGTAGTGTCCTAGTGACGAATAAAGTGAGTTTATCAGAAACTGGTGTTCTTACTTTTTACAATACGTTGGGATCGAAGTGTTAGGTATGCCTAACTGGCCATTGTCATTTTGAAGCTAGTGTACGATGTGTTGGTTTTCTTAGAGGCAGAGTAGTGTATTCTGGACAGATAACATACGCAAAGGTATTTTGGCTTGAAATATGCTTAAAATATATTTTGCATTTAAGAGTGCTTTTTAGATAATGTGATACACTATTGTTCTAACTAGATATCCATTAGTAGTTAAATTATTTAGACTACGCATTCTGGTTCGCCTAATTTTTGGCAATACGTTCTTTTTCGGAATACACTCCTCTCAACTCAAACGCCTTGGGTCAGGAGCGCGTCGAGGATCAAGTAAACTCTGGATCATAGCACGTCCAGGATGGGCGATCATGCCAATGTCTGGTATGGCGTTGAGGAGGAAGGAAATGAAAGGGATGATTGGAAAGTTGAGGAATCAAATTACTCAACCCAGGGTTTGTCTATCGACCAGGGGAAACCGCGAATCAATATACATGTAAAGCAAAACGTTATTGTTATAGCTAAAACATTATTAAATAGTGGAAAATGTTAATAGCCCCTAGTATTTTACACGTACTGCTCTTAATTTGTTAAGAATTATTAATGTTTTTTGTTTATTTTGAATAAATATTTTGCAAAACTATTAAACTGTTGGTTATATCTACTAATATTTCTTTGACACCAGTGTTTCAAGAAATGTCGAACTTAGGAATTTCTGGACGTTATAGCTACATCATAGCAATGACTGTTTCCCAACTATTAAGGTTCTGATGGAAGAATCATACAATACTTTGGATAATCATTCTTATATAATATTACCTTCACAAGAAAGCAATTTATTCTTGCTACTGAATTCCGTGTAACTCAAAGGGATCAAAGTTAATTGTTGAAATACTATGGTGCAATAATATGTATACTTCATTGTAAAATAGTGCAGTGACTAATGAGATATGTAATTTTCAAGGTATAGTCGAATAGCTTTATGATCTCTGTGCTTGGCCCGCGCCGTGGCCGAGTGGTTAGACCACTCGACTCTCACCTAGACGGCCGGGGTTCGATCCCAAGCGACCGCATGTGAGATTTGTGGTGGACAAAACGGCGCTGGGGCGGGTTTTCTCCGGGTACTCCGGTTTCCCCCGCCATCGCATTCCACCGGTGCTCCATCATCATTCATGTATCATCAGTGTCACTGCCTGCGGTGCCATTAGTAGTTAAAGCGGGCGTTAAACACTACAAAAAAAAAAAATCTCTGTACTTCTCGAAAAAAGGTAAATTACGTCAGCAGTCAGGTTTATCAAATTTCGTGCGGGAAAAGAGGAATAGCTGCTTGTGTGTGTTAGAGAGAGAGAGAGAGAGAGAGAGAGAGAGAGAGAGAAAGTAAAGGATTGCAGATTCAAGTTTAAGGCCACAACATCAGAAAGCTTTTTCGTTTTATATGCTTGTCTCAGTTTTGCTGTGTGCAACAAACTAAAAGTTAAAGATAGCTACAGTCAAACAATATTAAATAGTTTTTCCTGAGCTTGAATACGAATGCATAATTTTAACTTTTCCGGAATGTACTCGTTGATATGTAGCTCGTTCGTTTCAACAAACTGTGAAACTTCCAAACGTATGCTAATGCAATGTTGCCAGGCACTCGCTGTTTGAACACGGAAATGATGTGCTCAAGACGTGGAAATTAATAACTGGTAAGCAAAGCTGGATTATGATTTCTGCATGAAAAGACCTTCGGGGAGACACCACAGCTCGGATGAAGAACGTCTTTGTTCTGGATATTGATTTCCATGCACAAATATTCAGTGTCAAGATTAAGAGGCGATGGCACTGAATGAGAGCTGGCAAAGCAGAGATGATGAAAAGGAAAATAGAAAAAAGAAAGACAGGAAGTTTCTGAGTAAAAAATAAATCAAATAACAAATAAAAAAAGTTTTCCTTTTCTTTGCCGAATCTATATGCGTGTGTCGCTAAAATTATGAGAAACAAGTGCTATGGAAGTAAGAAACAATTTTGAAAAATATGAGGACTTATAAAGTGTGTCCAGTGCAAGCTTTAGCGAAAGAAATGCTCGATGCATAACATCAAACTCTTAGTAAAGATAAACAAAATGCCTACTTATTAGGATAATAAGTAAATCTCGTTTAACTCTGATATATCATTTTTAGTGATATTATTTCTTTGTAAAAAAATAAAACCTACAACTTTGAGAAAACACAGGCCTTAGGAGGTAAATGGACTTTCTCATTGTTGCTGCTGTTATTGGTGGTGGCAGTTTTGTACACGTTTGATTAATACCTTAAACCGTATAATTATAATTGTGATTATTACAACCAAACGGACAAACGTGTCACTGAGCCTTAGTAAATGGAATCTGTTAGGCTTAATGCAACATAGACGTTGTATCTCATGGTTTTTCAGGAATAGTGATCAATTTTAAGTCACTTGTGTGCTACATAAATTCTTCGTTAATTCCTCCTTCCCTTCTGCACATATTATGTTAAATTATGGGCCTAATCAAGAAAATAACTACTGTTCACATTGACAACTCAGCTGAGTGCTTCTTGTTCAAGGTTTCTGTGTATTCATAGTTTACTACTGGTAACTTTGGTCTCTTCTGTAGACATCAATCCTTGGATTGGTTTGCAGCTACTCTCCAGTCTGATCCTACTTCTACATTTCTTTTTAATTCTTTGTGTCTTCTGCAGTTCATATGACTGTTAATTTGTTCCAAGTATTGTAGTATTGCTCTTCTTTCGCTATTACTACCTTCAATTGCACCTACGATTATACTTTTCAAATTACCTTGGTGCTATGGTAAACATACCTGTGAATTTTATTCTTTGGTTCTATATTTCTGTTTTTGCTTTTTCTTTCTCGTAAATTTCATTAGTAATTTTGTCAGTCCAAGTAATTTTCAGCATTTCTCTGTAACACCATGTTTCAAATGCTTCTATTATTCTTTTTTATTATAGTACCAGTATTTTTGCATACCTAGTTCTTAAAACAAATTAAAATTATGTGGCAAGGTCTTAGTTTTACATATTTTTCAGTGCATTGGAAGTAAAATATTCACCGTTTTTGAGTGTCAAATCTCTTTCTGAGTGAGAAAACCTCGAGAAACGTGTTTCATTGTTTGCGATGCTTCAACCTAAGTTTCACAGATGTCTGTAATACCACTCCAGGAATATCTGCTTTTGGTTTATATTTGTGTGCGCTGTTAAACAACGAGAGCGTGGAGGAGTATTGTAGCTGTTTTATACAGACAAGTGATTCCAGACATGACACATGGAACTTGAGAGAAGAGCTCAATAGCAGTACAGGTGTATATAAAATGATATCTGGCCGGGAAAAATGTGATACAGCCAATATTGCTTTACTGTTGGTTCAATGGAGCCTTTTAGAAGACAAACCATTACTGCAGCTTACTGTTGAAGAAAGAGGAAAGCGTTCTATAGGACCACGTGATGCTTTTAGTCGAGCGAAAAGGCTTTATGGCCTGAGAAAGGACAAGTGCTGCGGGAAGGGAATTTGCTTTCCTTTTTCATCGCCTCTAAAAGTCAAGTTTTTTCTTGATCTGGATTATCTTCTGGCTTCATTAGTGAAACGATAGTGGCAGTTTTACTAACCGCTTGGAGTGAAACGTCCAATTTACTGTAAATTCTCACCTTATATTTTTGAGATGTAGTTAAACCCTACAAATGATTTCTTTAAACAGCACCATGTTGACTTGCATATCCTCTTCAGGGGTTTCAAAAACTTACTCTGGCCCATATTTAAGTGTAGAAAAGGTGTATTGTAAATTAATCTCGTTGTGGTGGTTAAATTGTAATATAAAACGACTTATACAAAATTAAAAATAGTTTTATATGTGTAAGGAGCGAAATGAGATTATTTTCTAAGTCGAGTAGTGCAGAATACTCTCACTGTTCATTGAGGAATATAACCAGTTCAAAAGAAAAAAAAACTTCTCCAAAAATGCAAATATTTGCAAGAGAAACTAATACGGAATTTTTATTTTCATTTACACACAAATCGGCGTTGAAGCTTGTGTAATCGACCATCAGGGGACAGAGCTAATGCTGAAAACGTTGATGCAGTGGCATTGGTCTTCTGACTTTCGTATAGTAATTTACACCAATGCTTCTGCAACTGTCCGACTAATTTAATCCAATTCTTCTGTTTCATTCGGCCTGGATTAATCAAAGCTTCTGCAACTGCCTGTCTGATTTAATTGAGTGCTTCTGCAGCTGTCCGTCAGATTCAGTTGAGTGCTTCAGTAGCTGTCCATTTGATTTAGCTCAATGGTTCTACGACTTACGTCTGATTTAATCCACTGCTTCTGCAGTTGACGTCTGATTTAGTACAATGCTTCTGCAGCTGACATCCGATTTAGTCAAGTACTTCAGCAGCTGTCCATTTCATTTAGTTGAGCACTTCAGCTGCTGTCCATCTGATTTAGTTGAGCACTTCAGCAGCTGTCCATCTGACTTATTCAAGTGTTTCAGCAGCTGTCAACCTGATTTAGTCGAGTTCTTAAGCAATTGTCCGTCTGATTTAGTATAGTGCTTCTGCGGCTGTTCCACTGACTTAGCCGATGCTTCTACGGCTGACATCTGATTTAGCCGACTGCTAATGCAGCTCTCCGCCTGGCTTATTCAAGTGCTTCAGTAGCTGTCCTATCTGATTTCGTCAAGTGCTTTAGCAGCTAGCTGTCTGATTTATTCGAGTGCTTCAGCAGCTGTCCATCTGATTTAGTCTAGTGATTCTTCAGCTTGGCGCACGTTCTTAGATGGCCTTCGGGGTGGTGATGTAACATGCAGCCACTGATTCCCAAGATCTCGGGTTAAAAATCGGCGGAGGCAGGTGGATTTTTTTTGTTCTGTAAAAATGCTTAGCATGGCTTCCTTCGTAGAAGAAGCAAAGCTAGTGATCCCGTGTTATAGATATATATCACATAAAAGAATCTCAAGCCTAATAAAGAGTCCTCTGAACAAAAATGAAGGTCTTTGACACCCAAAATAGAGTGGGACCGCAATATCCATAGCAGTTAAAGAGGATCCATAAATAAAACTCAATTTGAATTTCACGCTCGTAGATGACTCAAAACCACGAGAGTGCCCCTTCCACCAGCACACAATTTGAAGGATCTAAAATGTTCAGGCGATGAAGATGACGACCCAGAAAATCGTGTTGAGTGATGATACTAAATTATGTAATAGTATCGCTCTGTGGCAACTCTGTTATAACTTTGCTTCAGAGTAGTTCCCTTCATATCTTCTCACTGCTCATGCTTCGCATGATTTGTGATCTCCCTGCCTTGTTCGTTGCTTTAATTAACATTTTACGAGTGAAATTACCAGATTGATTTTTCTATATTTACTAGCCTTGCCCCATGTTTTGCTAAATAAACACCTTCGTAATTTCCAGTTTGTCCCTCATAAGATGGAGCCTTTGTAATGTGATCTCTTTCCAAATTGATGTAGCTTTCGCAATGCTTGTTTAATTTGAGTGTCTTATTGCCATTACTTATGTTTTATATAGACCAATAATATCTAAGATCGACATAAATGTGACCCAACCACAGCTTTATTAACTGATAAAGTAGTTGCTAGCTAACTAAGGAAACATATCAGTTAATATCCTTTCTCGTCACTAAATAATTAAAACCATCTGTTTGCTATCATTAAAGCCATTTCCGTATTTAGTCAAGTTCAGAGGTAAAACTTGATATGTTGTAACGTGTGCTTCAAATACCGAAAGGTCAGTAAGTTGAAATGCCTAACTATCAGGTGCTTCAGAGAAGCAATTTTTCAAAGTTAGAAACGTGTGTGCTTTAGCTGTTTCAGAACTATCTACTCTAAAGTCTCAAATCATGAAATGAATAGGGACGTAACTGAAGATCGTCCCCTATTAAAGATAATTTGCCAATACATTAAGAGCATAAATTGTAAATCTGTCTCATTAGGTTGAATTGTATGAAGGTGAAGCACACAAATAACGATACGTCAATCCTTTTTCTTCTTCAAAAATAATTTGTCATTTCTCTGATATAACATTATTGCACTGATAAAAAGTACGATTTTGACAACATATTTTTATGGAGAAGGTCAGATGTAGTTACTGCAAGCTTAGTAAAACTAAAATGATAACGTCGTAAATGTCATTTTCAGCATATCAAGACAATATAAAGATCCAAAAGTCGCACTTAGGTATATATCGGAGTAACAGTTGTCTGAACTGTTTTTTTCCTCATTTCAAGGATTAGGCGTTTAGTCTCTACCAGCTTCACAAAGACTCCTTCCATGGCTTCCTTGGTCTGTCCAGGTATCATGCCTCTTCTTGACTTCATATTATTTTCTTAGAGTTTGATTTCAATATAATCTTTCCAGGTTTTTAACACTATTCTTTGTTAAATGATGCATCCCTTCTACCAATGATACCACTTCTAGTTTGCTTCTTATGCTATATTCATTCCTGATTCTATACATTCTAGTGCAACCTTAAACTGATCGTAGGAACGTCATTTAGGAACTTGCAACTTATTCCTGCCGCTGCTTGTGAGAGTGCGTATCTCTGAGGTATGCAATAAAACTCTTGAATCTTTAATTTTTTCGCGCTAGGTAATTCACTATTTTGTACATCCGATATATTCCTGCGAAGCTTAAGAACCTCTGACTGTCTCAGTCATAAGTACTACAAAGATTTCCTGGAATCTTCTGCGTCCCCAATGTTAATTAGAATATGTGACGCGGACTCGCCTAGATATTCAAAAGGCACACTCATTTGTAATGTAGGAGAGAAAAAAAAAAAAAAAAAAAAACAACAGCCTCTTTAAAGAGCGACTTTACAATTGATGCGGTTGGATGGATTGCATCTCCCATAATAATCACTATTGAGAGAACCTTCATACCTTTACCAATGGTTGCTACACCTGGACTGTACTGGAAGATGGGTGAATTTATCAGGTGATGTATACAAGATGGAGGTGTGATGTAATCGGGTGAAGATAAAAGTGTTTGTATTGTGTACCTACATTTCGCAATAAATTGATATCGTCGTGAACAAAAATGAGAGGTCTCCAGTAATGTAGTTTGTATGTAAACCATGACAATTTTGATCGTAAAACAATTATGATGTCCTCCTTCATCTCTGCTGATCATTACACATCCTATTAGCAAAATTTTGGCGTTGGTACCCAATACTTGTTCATAACAGTTAATTAAAGAACGCTAGCGAAGTTTGGTGTCTGAAGGAACTTCTTTGTGGGTACATTTTCCAGAAAAGCTCTGAAGTGTGTTGCTTGTTTTGTGAACTCCAGTGAACCTTATCATTATTTCACACGCATTTATAAAATTCAGATTGATTGTTGGACAGCACTTCTTCTCTGGGTTGCTCTTTAATAGACAGAAGTTTAATATGCATTATTCTTTAATATACCAGAGTCCTTGTATCATTCTTCTAAAATTACATTTTATCTCTATTTTGCATAACTTACGTTCAACCCTGTCATCATTTGCTGTAAAATATTCACTCCCAAATACTCCTACAACTCAACAATAGGCGAATGTTTCGCTGTTCGCTGGAGGCATTCTGTGTCACATTATGCGCAGCAGGCACTGAGCATGACTAAACTCATATTTACTAGCCAGCTAGCGTCGACTCCTTCCGTAATCGATGTATAAAGGTTCCAACCCTAATATTTTCTATTCATTACATATTTTTGCTTTCCCTACCATGCATATGACAGAGAACGTGCTACATTCCACCCAAAATTCGATACCACGATTTCACCGCAGATACATATTTTGAGGAATGTTGGATAAAAAACAGCTTTAGAAAAATGTATGTACTTGTCTTGCCTGTTTTTTTCGATAGTGTTTAACGCCCGCTTTTACTAAATAGGCACCGCAAGTAATAGCACTGATGATTCATGGAATGAAGATGGAGCACCAGTGGAATGCAATGTTAGGGGAAACCGCACAACGCGGAGAAATGCCCCTCCCCTGCGCTGCTTTGTCCTCCCAATGCGGTCATCTGGGAGCGAACCCGGGCCGCGTAGGCGCATGTTTATTTACAGGCACTCCCAACTTTAATCCTCACTTTCTCGCAAGCATTTTTCCAAAACTTTTCCAACCTCAAAAAGTTCCACATGAAGCAAATGTTCACCTATTTGTTTCAAAATTGTATTATTACCTCTCAGAATAACATTAAAGAAATAGTCATATACTTTCTCAAATTAATGGTACAGTTTTGAGATATACGTTTTTAAATTTTGAAAAATAAAGAGTTTTGGATAATACGAAAAAATAGTAATCGTTGCTACATTAATTAGCGCTAGTACATATAAAATATAATATTGCAGATCTGTTTGTACGCTCATTTGCTGTAAAATTGTATTTTAAGTGAATATTTTTTACAAATGCATAACTTGTTTCATTTAAATTATTTAGACAGCAAATACTTGTTATTTAATTAACCAGCAAGCCTGAATTATAATGCATCGCAAAAACATCACTTTTATTGTGGTCCAACTATCCCTTTTTTGAGTGTGTGGATATGCCTTCATGCGTTAAAACAGTTCAAAGGGGCTCTTGCAAGTCAAAACCCGCCACAGAGGCCTGGAGAGAGCGAAGGTCGCTATTGGCAGCACTCCACTGACGAGTTTTAACTTGAAATCGCCCTTTAAGTTCTGCAACTCTTTAAACACACGAAGGGATATCTCACAGTCAAATACGGAGCAAATGAGGCACCTAGTATAGGTAATAACTAGCATAAATTTCAACAAGCTATCTTATATGCTCTGGTTTTTCCAAATATTACGGATGCCTCACCTTAATGTGATTGTGAAAAGTACAGAGTTTATTGTTTGTAAAAAATAAATAGGACAGAATTACAATGTGAAAATAATATGATTTCAAAATAGCATCACATTCTAGTACTAGTTAGAGCATGTGTTTCACCCTCGAATTTCAAGGGTAAATTGGAACACTAATCAAGGTGAACTGCATGCTGTATGCATCAAGTGTGTTGATTGCTATCCATAAAGTTTTTAATGGCTCCAGAGCAAGTTTAGTTTGAGTCAAATGAAAACTACAAGTAGTTTTTCAAATGTTAAAGTTTCAACTTGATGGAGCAACAGGCATATATGTAAAGGATAAATTGTCTCCAGGAAGGGATGAAGATTGCACAGTGTTTTCAAGAATAAAAATTAATCGGAAGTTTCATGTTTGCTGCTTACCTATTCAAATGAAGAAATAAGAATTTACTCTTTATAATTTTAAAGCTGAGAACACTTTAATTGTACTATATAATAGTATGTGTATATATGTATATATATACTGCATGTCCCATAATGAGCCACAGTGTGGGTAGTTATGAATTCTTGCTCATTCTCCGTCTTTCTCGACATTGCGTGTTCAAAGGCGCCCTCCGTCTGATGACGACTCTGAAATATTCTAAAATGCATTAGAATGGAATTAATTTGAATTTTTTTATTCTGTATTGACCAAAAAAGTCAGGTTTAATAGAACTTTGGCTAATTTCCGGCAACTCATGATCACTGGCGTCTTTGACTCATGATAAGTCATCATGACCCGTAGATTCAGCAAGTACTTCTTCAATCATTTTTGCGCCGCCATATTCATTTGAATAAAAAGAAGAAAATGTTTATAGCACAATATATACACACATACAATGTACACCACACAGCCTCATAATCAATGTGTATTAAGCGGTTACTCAGGAACGAAGCCCGTGGGTGGCCCACGCTAATGGAGGTGACGCAGGTGGCGGTAGGAAGCACCAAGTCGCGCGTTTTTACCATTGCTTTCGTAAACATACCGCCGTGCTACTCAATTGTCAGCTAACAAGGTTTCCATGTCTTACGAAACGCTGTTAAAATCTATGCTATTACTTATTTGCTTATTCTTCCAAATACAGTCTCATCATTACTAAAAATGAAGGAAAGGTAATGATTGGGAAACTGTGCTGAGATACATGCCGCTAATACTATCTTTTAGAGGTAAATTTCGTTAGTGAGCTTAAGGATGAAGGTAAGGACTGATAAGACAACAAAGGTGAAAATATTATCAGAACATTATCAAAGGATTGTACATAAAGTTACACTCCATTTTTAGGTACAGAGAATAAGTTTAATTTAGTGAATTTTACTCATAATAATAAATTGAGCATTTCCGCATTAACAGAAACTTTTTGTTGATATTTACATTAAGTTTTGAGAGTTTAGTTTTAAGATAAATAAAATGATCAAGCTAATGGGTAAAAGGCATTCCTGGTTAGGGTAAAATACGTAGGTTTCGCATTCAAAAGACTCTCCAAGCCATAATTAGTCTTTTGATTATGTAACTGCCTTTTGCTCCTTTACCTGAGAGCTAGGTCGGGTTTCCTGATAACGAACAAGGATAAACCCGTTTGTTTTCACCGGAGGTGCTTCCCAAGGACATCCTCTGAGGTATGATAATGAGTATATCTTACACTAGTGCTGCATGCGCGGTAATTTTCAATCTTATAAACAAGAGTTCAGAAGTTGCGACAAGAACCTATATTATATTACGTTTCAAACGCAATAATAACACGGGATGCAGGCGAGACGTAATATTACGGAGACCCATTTTCACCTTTTCCGCGCACTTCGTTTATTATGATGCCCGCACAGTATGTGCTAACGGTTGTGCAATTGAAATACTGCTAAAATAGCCCTGTAGTAGACTTTGTTTCATCAGAAAAGTAAATATACATTACTCTATAACATCTCTGTTTGAGTTTGCTTTTTAATTTGGCATAATGGCTTTTAGTGTTACTCGGTTGACAGTCAACAGTTTTTTTTTTTTTTTTTTATATTTTGTAATCAACTACAAATGTACAAACATGCCAGAAATTGTTACTGCTTACTACATACCTTTTGCTTTAAGAGCTGTATTATTTAGTCTAATTTCGTTAATTTGCAATGTTCATTAGTATGTGTATATATTATGCAATTTAATCCATCAGAAGAATTTCCGTTTATGAAATCTATTTGTTATTTAAATTGCAGCTATAGTGATATTTGAGTCTAGTTTGCTTCCACATAGATTTGAGTATTAAGTAGGTCGATACAGCTAATTATGCATTGTCCATTTGTTTGTCTGCTTGCCGCCTAGTGGAACAGCACTGTAACTTCTGCATGAGCAAAGTTCTCGCCTCAGATTTGATGTAGACGTAATTGCCTATCTAACCAGGCGCCTCTTCCTCCTCCTCGGCGGTGAAACGAGGCTTACACGGAAGCAAGGGAATTGCTGAAGATTAAATCGGCATCTGTGAATAGATCACGAAGCATATTGAAACTCAGCATACTCTCCAGTTGCATTATATTATGGAAATGCAAATTGTGAAGTGCTCTTCACAGCTCCACATTTCTTTCATATTCCCCTCTTGGCATATCCAGGTTCTTTACTCATGTGCGTCGATAAAAAGCTGATAAGCAGGCATAGAAACGTAGCGGAGGAGTTCTTTTTATCATATTTCTCCAATTTGCTTACAGCTGCTGTGCTCATTCAAGAAAATCACCTGCATTTCTACTATCGGCATAGAGCCTATTAATCCGTTGGTCTATGGTGCACGGCGAACTTCCTATTCACAATCTCATCTTAAAATACACAAATTTTAAGTGCCCTATATTCCAGCTAGATGATAAGCCGATAACATGTACACTGACATGGATAATATTTTGCACATATTTTTGGATACTGCAAGTTGAAGAGGAGAACATGCCGGCCTTCCAGCTTTATTGAGAAATAACGTTGAGAGCTCGGAAAGCGGACCCCTCTACCCTTGATCTCCACATTTACGGATACTTTAGGTGATACCATTTTTAAGCAAGCGAATGGGTTTTAAATCTATCTTCTAGACCTCTAAGACCAGGAATTTAAATCTGTTTACAGGTCTGTTACATAACATAAGTATAAACCCATTGAAGTTTCAACTCTGTAGCTTTAATAGTGTTTTAATCATTAATGTTTCAATGTTTAAAAACGCGTGTTTTTAAATTTTTAATTTTTCAATTCAAATTTTCAAGTCTTCTGCTGCAAGTTTAATACAATGAGTTCCAAATATATACTCAATGTTTTAAAACCGTCGCTAATAAAACAAACTATCAGATTTTTATATGTGCTTCTTGTGCGGATTAAAAAGGTATTTAGTGCATTGATGACCGCTTTTTCGATTTCTTGCTCTCATGTCATATAGTATATTGTAAGAAGAAATCAGTTTTGGTTGCAGATAAATGCTAAAAAGTGCAATGGGAGAAAAGTAAGTTTAAAACTTACATGCGAAGGACTTTTAAAGAGTCCAGGCATTTCAAATTTTTACAAATGTCTTAGTGCCACAAAACCTCGGAAACATGTAAAATAAACGTGATAGGCTTCATTTCCGCAAAAATAATTATATAGTGACGGAAAATAATATATTGAGGCCTGATGTAAAGCTGTTTACAAAAGTAAGAAACAAAAAGACAAAATATTGTTTTAAAAAATTGTATCTATTTAATAAACAAAGAAGCAAGAAAAAGATTAAATAAAATAATAAAACAGAATAAATTTTTATAATGAAGCCATGGTTACTAATAGTATTAAAAAAGCATAGATGTATATATAAAAATAAAAAATTAGAAATATGCTTTCAAAAAAAAAAAAAAGGAGGAAATGATGCTCGCAAATTTTTTATTTATTTATTTATTTATTTATTTATTTATTTATTTTTTTTGCGTACGGCTAAGGAGCCTGTATCGTAATTGTTGCTTGCCAAATTTAGCCGTAATGCTTTACAGAACATAACTATAGTTTTATGTATGAGGCATCTGTTCTTGCCTTCTGTTTTACATCGATGTATAGTAGCGACCGTCAACCTCTTGCTACACAGTGTACAGGAAACGTGCTCGCTCGCTTATCTGTCTGTAAAATAGCATATGTGTAGGAGGGAATTGCGGACGAATTGCGGAACAACAGTGGCGTTCTACTCTACAACTTACTGAATATGCAACTTAACAATGCCGGTCCCCATAGCCGCGCTCGCCAAGGCTTCGTAGCGCTGGGGACCGTGGGTTCGAGTCCAGCCTTGGGTATGGGTGTTATATGTTTGTGTTTATGTGTGTGTTGTAACAGTAAGAAAACAGCAATCCAGTAATAATACAGAAAAACAAGGTAAAAAGGGGGAAAAAAAGTAAATAAAAGTAGGGTATACAGTACCGGAGTCCTGATCAGACTCCAGTACCGTATTTAAAAAAAACAAAAAAAAAACAAGAATTATATTAACTAAAATGTTGGGAAAAAAATCTGCTTTCAATTACTATTCGAATCAATTAGGCAGAGCCCTGAATATATTTTTGCATGGTAGAGTCAAAACAAATAGCTATGTTTGTGGTTTCTAACATGAAAATATTTGTATTTTCTCCGTTATAAAAATTATTAACGTGGAAAATGAACGTTTGTGACTTATTTGAAACCAAATGATGTCTCAAAAACAAACAAACATAATAATTACAGTTTTTTTCCGTCACAATGCGACACAGCTTGGTGGCTAGCGCGCCGGCTGCCTTGCCTCGGCATATCGTTGAAGGAGGTATGTTACCTCCTCAACGGCTTCACGTTCTCACTGTTATAGTTATAATTACAATGGTAATAAGTAAAGAGCGCATGCGGGGTAACGTTTGAGGGATTGCAAGTTCAATCACTACGGGAATTGATGACGTCAGAAACAGGGTCGTGGTCTGTACACTCCCTGTGGTTCACGGCAGTGGAGACTACCACTCTCGTAGCCTGTGTTTCATGTTCCGTGTTAAAACAACCGGTTTGGAGCGTATGTGCTGCTTGCGTCTTAGTCTTTACGTAGGCCGCCATCTGGCAGAGTGGTTAAGATTATTCGCCTCTCACCAGGCCGGGTTCGATCTCAGGTGACCGCATGTGGTATTTGTGGTGAACAAAGAGCACAGGGGCGGGTTTTCTCCGGGTTTCCCCCGCCATCGCATTCCACCGGTGCTCCATCTTCGTTACATATATTCTCAGTGTTATCGCCTGCGGTGGTATAGTAGTAAAAGTGGGCGTTAAACACTGTAAAAATGGTTTACATGCCCCAAATTCTCTCTAATAGTAACCATATTTTTTATCATTTGAGATGTTTGAAAAGTTGTCCTATATGGATACACTCGTGGCGCATCAGAAAATTTCAATCACACTTAGAGTTCAGCATCCGAAATTGAATGTTCTTCTCGCCTGATGCTTTCTTTTGGTTCCTGGAATGTATGGATGTCCGTGGAAGAAACTTTATTTTCGAGCTCCCCCATAGATAGAAATTGCAAACCGTAAATTCAGAGGATCGCTAGGGCCATAATCATTTTTGGTTTTCCCTATTTTCAAAATTTTCAACAACTAAATTTATCAACTCGTCAATGGTAGGCGGTATAGCAAAATCTTGCTGCAAAGATTCAAACTGACATTCAACGTCACTAAGTTGTTCAAAAACGCCATGCATAATACATTCCTGTATCTCTTTGCATTTATTGTTTGTAGAAAGTTTAATGGGCCCTAGACCCTAGTATTCTGTATATATTTACTGCATTCCAAGCGTCAACGTCGGTAGTAAAAATTGGGCTTTTCTGCTGTTCAATATTCATATTACAAGGAAAATAACCATGTAAATGGAAGCATGCTTCGTCAGAGAAGGTTACTAAGCGAGGTATAATTAGTCTCTTCAGTTTCCCGAATGCAATTAAAGGTTATAATTTATAATAACAATTTATCCGATCCTGATGATGAAATGAAAAATTGTTTGATATAAAACATCATGCGTAAAATTCACTTAATTTTGGATATTCAACTCTCTAATGTGTTTGAAAGTTTTCTGAAGATGTCAAAAAGTTTAGGGATAGGGAGGGCGAGAATTTCCAACCTATGATAAGAACGGATTTTTTTATCATTATAGTTGAAGTATGAGAACGCGAGGTGGTTGCAGGGTTATTACGATCGTTTTGGCCGGTATCGGAGCTATGGCGACCGGCGTGCGAGCAGATATCCATTGGCCCCAGAGTGAAAGAAAGCCACCATCGTATACCTAATGCTAAACTAAATAAGCATTCCTCGTATAACTTGACTTTGAATACTTTTTATACAAAATGCATTATATTTCTTCCTTCCTGTAACATTAGATTACACTATTTTATTGTAGAACGCACATTACTAGACTTTCAAAATAGCAAACCGCAATTAATAATGTTTTTTTTTTATTTCCGTAAGGTAACGAACGCATCTGTGAAATTTGATCAAAAGGGGCAAAAAATGAAAAAAATATTTGTTTGCCCAATTAAATAATGTAATGATTGTAGTTCAATTTCCTGTTATTTTTATTGTCATGCGGCGCTTTAAACCGTATCACGTGACGAATTAAATGGATGACTGTAAGTGGGTGTGCTGCTTTAACCTTTTCACTGTGGTGAAAAATTGGTAAAACTCCGAAATTTGTTTTTTGTCAAAACATGTATTTCCGGTGAAATCTCGGTATCGAATTTTTGGGTGCATTACAATACCTTCTCTATACACTATGTACATAGTGGGTGTAGAGAAAGTAAAAAATAATACAAATTTATTCTGCAACATCATTGTGCCAACGCTCCTTGTGTCACGCCTTTTATCCCTTTTCTTTCTTTTTCATTACGAGTATTTGTAATGTTTTTCTTTTATCTCAGTGGTATCGATCAGTTTGCAAATTGTTTGCTTAAGTATAACTGTGGTGGTGGTGGTGGTGGTGGTGAATCTGCTTATCTACAGTGTTCTTCAGAACGTGGTGACCATGCCCCACTCTTCTTCCAAAGTTTGGGTTCAGGTGGTTCGCGGTTGGAAACCTACCCTCGCTGTTGCCAAGTCTTCCTTTTTACTGGTCCCTTAACTGAGGTACGGTTCTTAGCTTGCTAGCAGTGGCTCCAGGAAACAGATTTTACTACGTTTCGTCTCGCCCCTAGTACACGGTCGTGTTTTGTTTGCTAATGGTTATTGCTCAGTGGTAGGGGGAGCGGTCCCTTTTGAGAGCCATCATATTTCGGAGAAAACTGTACATCATTCTGCAACTATTTGTGATATATCATTTTAAATAAATAATATTGCTATACTAGGTGTCACAACTGCCAAGTATTTGGCGTGTACAGATACCCCTTCTTAAAGAGTTGCCGAACTCGACAGGCCTATTTCAAGTAAAAACCGCTGAAAGAGGATTTGGCTTGAGCGATCTCCATGGTACTCCTATCAATGAACGCAATTCGCTCATCGTCTCCAGTGATAAGCAAGAGGGGTACAATTGAAACAGTCCGTTGGGATCTGCAACTGTTTTAACTCAGAAAGGATATCTACACACTCAAATACTGGTTAGTTGGGCACACTGGTACGCAATCAAATTGTACTTCATTGTATAGCTATATTTACTTACCAGGTAATACACAACTCTGTACATCAGTGATTGTGTATACCGCGTTCAGATAACAATAAAGTTGTCTGAAATACGGCTTGTCGCAAAGTCCGGCTTCGCATCCTTGTCTGCCCAACAGACTACAGAGAGTGTTTTCCAAGGATAGACGCCAAAGTCAGAATTACAGTGGTCAAGATGCCGGCACAACAATTTTATTTCGAACGCATTTTATTATCGTATTATAAGAACATATGCAATAACAATTTATTGTACTTAGAAAGTCATGTGTCCAGTACTTAAACTACATGCTTTATTTTAACGTACAGTCAGGTTTGAATACCGTTTAGCCGCTAAATCCGCCTGACTCCCTGGCTGTTTGCGAGTGTAGGCTCCCTTTGGTTTGTGCTACCTATTCCATCCCATTCTCTCGGGTTTTTCTGCTACTCTCTCTCTCTCTCTCTCTTTCTGGTTTCTTGTCCGCTTGTATGTTACATTTCCCAAATATTGCCATATTTCTGCAATACTTCTTTTTCGATTGATATTCAAAATTTTGATCGCTAATATATCGCCTTGCATACTGTCCCATGCGTGTTCCCAAAATGCTATCCTCTTAACTTCTTACCTCTTTTCATTAAGTTAAAACAGTGAATAATAATAATTTTCTTCCCGCATAAAATACAACGCTTTACTTCATTGCTCCTCATCTCTCTCTAAAGTGTTGATCCTCTCTTCTTCCGCGCTAATCTTTTCTCCTATTGTTTATTACGTATATCTACTTGTATATACCACTCTCTTGACCATTCTTTCTTTTAGCATATAAACACAGGACCTTTTTATTTTCTTGTTCATCCAAATGTCCTGTTTATCTATGTCTTTTATTGTATTTCTCACAGGCTTCCTGAATGCTTTTTTATTTTATTTTCCCTTCCTTCTTTGTCTCCTATCCGTATTTTGGTCAAGACTTCCTCTAGCTCCCCCACCAGCTGTTCTCGCTCGTATTGCAATAACATAGTCTGCGTGTCATCTGTGTAAAAGCCATTTTAAAGAAAGATTAAGGAACATTTTTATTTCTGCATAGACATATTTATTGTGGCCGTATATCTACTCTTTGATTAGGCTGGAAAAGGGAGCTTATGCGACAAAAACAGCCCTTGAATAAAGTACATTCAGATAAATATTCTAAAATTGGAAGCTTTGAGAAATGTAGCCATTTGAAGTATAGCCATTAAAAGCATCCACAAGCAACCAATTGCCACCTGCGGTTATATGTATATCAACATTTTTTATAACACAGCTCTCGATTTTATGTCGCTGTGAAAATTGAGGTGAAATAATGTATTCCGTGAAGCGCATGTTGACATATCACTTTTGTGGTCGGAGTGGAGTGCCGCTGTTTCATTTTGTTGGTATACTATGTCAGCAAGGTTCACGTTGCTTCCCGTAATGTCATCACAAGCAACGTGACAATGGCAGAGGTAGAGAATATACCACAGCGGTTGTCCAGTTAAAATTATTCAATTATGGAACCTCACAAGAATGCGGTACACTACATTTTCAGGAAGGGTAAATTTTGAGCGATTTAAATTGAAAACCTGCTCAAAGTATAATCAAATATGGCACTACAATTTATGTAGCACGAAGGGTTACATGTGTACCGTATTTAAGGACAAACTAAAATTAGGATTATCAGACGGAGGATGCTCCCAGTCACAGGGGGGGGGGGAGCAGTGCACTTAGGTCATTGTAGGCCCTTGGTGACCTGCGAGACACCTGGGAGGGAAGATTCAGAGCAGAGACCCGAAGGTCACCAGATATGCATGGCGGCAGGTACAAACAGGGCGCAATAGCTAATGTTTTCAGATACAATGCATCCAACGTCGCTGAGTGCATTCTCACAAGCTCCTGAATCCCTGCAGAGCTGCGAAGGGGCGCCCTACCCAAAGGGTCTTTATGGCAGATCCTGATCGGACGACACCCGCAACGGTGCCAGGAAGGAACCTCTCAGTAAGTGCACAGTCACCGCCCAGCCGCAATACGCCGAACACCGTCACCTTGCCCTTCGTCAACCCTGAAAAAGATGACAAGGAAGTGACAGATACAGGAAATGCTGTACAGGAAAAACGTGTAGAAAATGAACCAACCCAGTATTCAGCTGCCGACTAAGGTAAACCACCAAAGGTCCATGAGTCAGCGCAAACAGAATCCGGGACCTCTTAACTACGGCCCATAGACGTTACCGCCTGGGGCATCCCCATGAATTAAGGAGAGACTAAATAGTAAACTTTGAGAGAAAGTGAATATGTTTGATTCTTGTGCCCTTAGTAATTGCAATCTGCTCTTCAATTTCAGGTATATTGTGTCATTAGATTTTAAATATATTCTTAAATATGCTACTGCAACTTCCATTCTGTACCTCACTTGAAAGAAACAAGGCAGAGAAAACACCGTAAATACTACACAGTTCGTAAGTTGTGTCTGTCTTTAGCCCATCTTTCAGACGGAATTTTATTTTACAAAACAATAATGCAGTTAGGAATGGCAAATTATGTGTGCTCAAACCATTGGTTTCTTCTCAAAAATATGCAACTTACTTTTTTTCATTTTTACTAAAAACAGCTTTTTCTGCAAATAGCATTTTCGGTGTAACTGATCGGTCCTTCAGAAACTAATGAAGATAACGGAGTGAGGGTTTAGAACGATAACACATAATGTAGTAAATCTACTTTGGTGTTAATAATACGCTTGGTTCAATAACATAAACGGCTGATAAGCTTCAATCGAAGAGATTAAATAAAGAAAATAACCGTATCCTCGTCAGTAAATAAACTTATAGTATAAAATTATATCATTGAGCTTATAAGGCATCCATCTACATGCCGTAAAATTTGTCAGATATCTTAAGGCATTTCAGAAGCCCCTATCCCAGCAATGTTACATTACCCAGGTTCAATATAGCTATTCTTGAACATACGATAAACATAAACTAAATTTGTTACAGCAATAAGAATGTGCTGTTGTTTAAACCTTAAAGCAAGGAGTTTGTTATGTTATTTTTATAATTAAATATACTCCTTTTATTAATATATTTTTCATTTAATTTCAATAAAATTTTGTGCAAACCATAGGTAATTCTTATGTCTTAAAACACCCTTACAATGAAAATATCCAAGCAATAGCTTTACTAGAAGTTAAGAAAAAGCCACGTTCTATGTGATAAATTAAGACATACAGAAAACTGTTTCTGAAGTTTAGAGTGTTCCATATTTGGAGTCATTTTCAATTTGATTCTCTAATTTTCTCTTGCACTTTCTTCAGTGCCATCTTATCTTCTTTTTATAGTGTTTAACGCCTACTTTTACTACATATGGCACCGCAGGCGATGTCACTGATGATACATGGAATGAAGATGGAGCTCCAGTGGAACGCAATTACGGGGAAGCCAGAATACCCGGAAAAGACCCGCAGCTGCGCCATTTTGTCCACCACAAATCCCACATGCGGTCACCTTGGATCAAACCCGGGCCACGTTGGTGAGAGGGGAGTGGTCTAACCATTCAGCCACGAACGGCTGTCTTGCCCTCTGCTAAACTGCTGTGAACGAGGGATCCTAATTCTTTCTTTGCCTAACATTTACATTGACTTTATTGTGTTACAGCCTGCTGAAACGCCCACTATCTAAGAGGTTCCGTGCTAACGTAGCATTACATTAAATATTGTGTTAATTAAGTTTAAATTTTAGTAAACCACATACATCGCATCTCATTTTAAAGCAGAAATTTTGATGGAAAGATTAAAAAATTAAAAAATTAATTTTTCATCATAAAATGATATAAATTCTAGCCTTTAAGAAAATATATTTCTTTGCTCACTTGGTGCACTTTAATTACCAGCTTATTGAAGCTATAAGCATGCATGCTTATTAGTATGTACACCCAAATTTAAACCTTATTTTTCCATGCTCAAAATATCCCACATGACGCGAATTTTTACTAAATTGTTTCAAAACGTTTATAGTGCTTGTCAAAAACACATTAAAGAATGGTAATATAGGTACGTTTTAGAAATAATGCTTCATTTTGAGAAATCAGTTATTAAATTTTGAAAAATCAAGAGTTTTGGAGAGTATGAAAACTAATGCTTTTTCTACACTAATTAAGACTAGTATAAAAATCATAGTATGCAATAGATATATGTAAACTTCTTTTCGTGAAACTGGATTTTTATGTGATTTTTTTAAAATATTTCCGGTGGCTCGTTATTATTAGAAAAGTTAATGTAGACAGTAAAAATTAATATTTAAATAATTATGCATGCTGTAATTTTGATAAATGGCAAAATATAACTATTATTGTGTATAATAACATATATAAATTTCAACAAGATATCTTGCATGCTGAGGATTTCCCAAATTTCATAGGTGTATAAGTTTTAATAAAAAGGAGACGAAATACAAAAATATCATGCTTCAGGGTGTGGAGTGCTTTCAATAAGTTTTTAAATAAATTGGTCATAAATTTAGCAGATTCAACATCACCGAAGTAGGGGCCATATTCTCCTACTTCGGAAGCTGCTATCTTGTTGATATAAAATATTACTGTGTGCTATATAAAACACTTAGGCTTTTTTGGCCGGCGTTTTTACAATAAAATGCAGATTCCGGGCTCGTAGGGCACTGGGCATCACCAGTGAGGAGTTTATATGCCTCGAAGATGCCCAGTAAAGTGTCCGGTGAATTCTCATCCTTTGAACCACGGCCTACAAACACGAAATCTACTTCATGTTTGAATATTTAATAGAAATTGGTATATTAATAAATGTATTTTGATTATCAATTAGATTCTGTACTACTGAGTGTGTTTTTCAACTTTGATTATATCCCTCTCCCTCAACCTTTTTAACAAGCCTAAGTATGTTATGGCTCCTACTGGCTTTCAGTAAGTGTAGGATGGGACACGGGTAACGCATCAACACATTAAAACAAGACAGAAAGTATATGGAATGAATGGAGGCGTTTTTGCGACACACATTATAGCCTAGCTCCCATAATATTTATTCTGTTCTCTAGTCCAGTCCGCGATAGGATCCCAAGAGTTGCAAATAGATGAAGTTTCTGGACTTGTTAGAATTCCTGAAACTCCTTTGAACTTTTTTTCACGGCAAATACTGCCAAGTGCCAACTTCAGTTTGTTTACTCTTATAGAAAGAGAAATGGCTCAGCAAACGAACAAAGACTCGCAATTATGTTAATGTCACAAGCGATACAATTTTTCTTACTTTTTAAACATTTATTTTAAAGTGGGTGTACATCATATTTTATCCGGAATAGGTTCCAGGCTTTTTAATTATGTCCCAGTGTTCCTGGTGACTTCTTTCTCTGTCTTTTTTTAATATACATAGTGATGTTTACTTGAAACTGTTTCAGAGAAATTTATAATTTTAGCCCTTACGTGGAGTTGATACGAACATTTTATTTTAAATTTGACGCACTTCATAAAGGTAATTTCTCACTTTAGCGAGCTCTGTGCAAACGCGGACGGCTGCTTTATTGCTGCATATATTGGATATGACAACTTCTGTATGTAATATAAATACTTATTTAAATTTCTCTTTATGGGTGCGTTCTTGCGCGTTTTTCTGATGTCCTGTTGTTTAATAATAAAGCAGCAATGGAGCTGGCCTTCTGAACTCATATGATTAGTGATTTGTTTGATAACAAATTCTCAAGCAGACCCATCTTCTTAGGATAGCGTACCCTTGCAGATTTCTATTTCCTCTCTCCAAGCACCACTCACTCAGAGATTTTAGGAACAAAGAGGTTGTTCAACGCCGGGAAAAAGACAAGTTGAGCCTCATACTACCTACAACAATGTCCGAGGACAAACCAGCAATGGCTTATAGTGCAGTTGAATAATGTGGTATAACCTTGGTGTCATCGGATATTGAAAATCGTTTCATTGTCGCTGCCAGATTGCAATGCGCAAACAACTTTGATCACAGAGTTATTATTCTGATCCATATGTATTTCCAGCTACTAGAAGAATGCGTTCAACCGGGTATCGCGGCATTTGTTGTTATAAGTTTGTAAAACAAAATGAAGTAATAGCTTATTTCCTTCTCTTATTCAGCGCACTAAACTCCTGAAACAGGATGTTTATTTAGTCACTTTTGTGCAAGTAAAATCCAATATTGATCGGGTGATAAATATACAAGTAAGCATTTCAAGCCACAGCCATTTGGTCACATGTGTGACGAACCAGGCAGAGAGCGTGTTAATCTTCTCTTTCATGGCTACTTTGAGGGCCAGTACTAAGCCGTGTATCATAAGGATGCAATTCTACAAATTAATTTTTTAAAGAAAAGGAAACTGAATTTTCTGTTTCACTAAGGGGTAGTCCGCACATATGGAAATGACACCTTGTGTGAGTTAAATTACCGTTGTCTTAAACCTCGCAATGGTTTTTACTGAAATTTTTGTGAACTATTCTAAAAATTTCGAAAATTATTTCAAATGGTTTTTACATTGATTAGTTATATCGTCGGAAATAATATATATATATTATTTCACAAGAAATTGAAAAAAAAAATTAGTTGCAAGGTCAAAAAATTAAAAATGTGGAACATTTGCAACATTATTGCCTTTTAATACATTACTATATTATAAAATAATTATTGTGGCTTAGAAAGTTCAACTATGTCTTGTATATATGCGCTGAAATGCTCAACACTCTATCGCTTATTATTTCTGAGAAAAAAAGGTACATAGGAATTCAAAAGTGTTGTTTTGAGAAAACTGAATTTAGAGATACAAATACTCTACAAAGGGTCATTTAAAAACAGCTTTAAAGAAATGGAGGCTAGCCTTTAAATGCTGTTTAAATATCTTAAAATCCTCTTAACTCCCAGAAAAGTACATATTTTCTGAAACTAAAATAATAGATATTTTATTAATGTCTAAAACAAAAAGCTTGTTTTTAACCATTTCAGAGTATTTAGTCCCATTAAAAGGCGAAATCTGGTGAAGAAAGTCAGATTTCCTTTAGGATATACCTCATATACTCAAAAAGACTAGGGGTTGCTACTTGTACTACCAAAGACAACAATGAGGGCTTAAAAGATTAAATAGATATATTTTAGAGAGAAAAGAAAGAACCAGAAATATAATATATGCATATTGTGTCTGAATGTACACTTAGTAAGGAAATACAACGTTTAGTTCAATTGAAAAAGCGGCTAAATGAATATTATCTTCCAATAGTAATAACACATGGATAAGATGTACATTTGCAACCTAATCATTTGTGGAAGATTACTGAAGAAAATGGACCGGCATCTGTACCTTGAAATTTGAATAACAGTCAGATTTACAATTTGTTTTTTAATTTATAGTATATAGGTTTTTTCTCAAATAGCTAACAATGTTATCGTCTGTTTGTTATAAGCTCTTGAATTTGAGTACGTCAGTTCATTTTTATATGAATTTGTCCTAAATGGACCAAATATAAGATTTGTCACGTTCGCGAAACCTATGAGTAATATTTTACATAAAGTTGTTCTCTGGAATACTATTATCAAGAATTAAACTTAAAGAATAACATCTGTGGCAAAAATACTTCTAGGTAACTTAGGATATCTACGCTAATATTACAGTCAGAAAAGATGTGTTTATGTTCCCATGTGTGGGTGTCAGGGGGCTCTCAAAACCACTTAACCGATGTTTAATAAGCTCTTGCATGGTTAAAAAGCTCAACTCGTTCTGATAGGAAGGGGTTATAAATCCATCATTTCTAATTTTATTTGATTACTTGCTAAAAATTAAAACACGAATACGAAAACACAGAAGCTATATAAAAGAACGTGCTTGCGAAGAAGACTATGCCATTTAGTTGAGAATACGATGGAATAGAAAATTGTTACTGTTAAAACACAGTATATGAAAATTGCTTCACAGAGTTCCTTACAATAAAGTATAACAAAAGCCGGTTATAATTCATTGCAAGGAATATAGATAGATGGCGAAACAGAAGACAGAGTTTAAAAAGTGACAAGTTATCCGCTGCTATACATATTTATTTGTATAATTTTCACGAATCAAATATTGTAAATACGTATATAATGAAACAAGTGTCCAAAAGTCTAAATATCCTTTATTTTAAATCTATGGAAGTATGCACTGCAGTTTAAAGCAGCTAAAAACTTCTACTAACCCTCTACTTTATTTTCTTCGTACTTACGCTATTATTACGTTTATCAGAGCACGCTAAATAATTGCCTAAAGAGAAAAATCTGCTACTATTAGAAATCAACGAGCCGAAAATTTTTATTAACTGTAATACAATGTTTCTCATATTTCGTGACCTGGGGGTGCGGAATTGCCGTTGTATAACAGGAAGCCGAACTAAGTGTAGAGATATCCTTGGTGCGTTAAAAAGCTGCAGAACTCAACGGGGCTATTTCAAGTTAAAACCTGCCGGTGGAAAACGGAGCGAGGGCGACATTTAAATACCAGATCTCTGCCAGGATCTCAGGCTCTAATGATCTCTTCTATTCATGTCGGTATATTATGTTAGTGGTGATATAGTGTACGTTTGATCGTGAATGCTTCAACAATTATTTTTAACCGCTGGGGTAGTCATAAGCTGCTGATACATTGACTGATTCCTCTTCAACTGCTTCCATGTGTAAGCCATGTGTAGAAAAGTAGAATCAGACTACACGTGTGTGTTTGTGTGTAAAGCAACTATTTTGATTCAACTAGCATATGTTTAGACCATTCTCATGACAAATGAAATGTATAGCTTAAGGGGGAACGTAGGCAGAAATACCTTGACACAACAAAAATTCTACCATAGCCATAGTTTTTGTTTTAAAGCAATGAAATGTTGAACAGTAAATTATCTTAATATTGTCTATGGCAGTGCTATTTTATAAGTAATTCTGTCAACAAATAAAGAAATTACACTACATTGGAATTTTCAAAACATCAAAAAACTTATGTACCTTTTTCTTAGTAACCCTTTGGTAGAGTTTCTTGAAAACAAGTGTACATAAATTATTAAAAGTATGCTATATTTTAGCGCAGAAGGTTTTTCTCTATCTTCCTTCATTGATTTTTAAAGTATTTTTCAAGGTATTTGAGTTTTTTATTTCAAATTACTATATATTTCATAGCATAATACCTATAGAATCTAAATCAAAAGAAAACTAGCTACGCCAAAATACTCATTGTGAACTGAAATATGTGTGTACAAAGTGTCATTGCAATATCTCAAATAGTTTCCAAGAACAAGGTACATAAGTGTGAAAAATTACAAACCTGAGAAAACGAGAAAAGAAACTTTGTATGATTGTTTTATTTACTCTAGATACTACCTAAAATCCATCATAACTGTAGTCAGCTTCTTCTTCCAGGTCGGAAACTAAAACATACCTTCTAAATATTTATAACTATGTTTGCCCGTAAGAAATGTAGAAAAACAAGGGATCAAAGCTGATAATCTAGCAAGCAGAAAAAGTGGGCATGGCATGACAAGTCCTAAGTTTTGAATTTATTTGGACCACAAAGAAATCGAATTAGGTCATGAAACTTTGGAAACATAAAGCTTAATATATTAACAATTAATTAGTGAAATAACAAATTGAAAAATTTGTCATTTTAGCCTACGTCCCCCGTTAAATCTTCTGGGAATAGATTCTAAAAGTCCTCTCAATTATGAATGACCTTTGTATTACTGGTGAACCATACAACAAAAAATCTTGCTATGAAAGACGTTGATATTCTTAACAAATGTGTGTCAAATAAAAATTTACTTTGTAAATTAACTGTTTGCGAGGTATTCCTTATTATTGTTTTGAATTTTGAAATATTTATTTTACTTTCAAGAGAAAGGCGTTATTCGTTTTTTCTACTTCGTTTCCTTCTGATCATGCACAGAGAGTGGAATTTCAAACCATCGCATAGATCTTAAAAATATTGACCATGGCTTTTCTAATTAATTTCTCTATTCTCAACAGTATTGATAAAGGCATTTACAAGGGTAAAAATTCTCCTATAAAATATGTTTTATCTCGATTAACATAATGTAAATAGAAGAATAAGCGTTTTTAAGAATGTTCTGTAGAATGGGCATAGAAAGGCTAATGAATGTAGCACATTTTACACACACAAACACACGAGTAGTCTGATTCCACTTTGGCCTGCACATGGCAGGAGTTGCAGAAGAATCAGTTAATGTAACTGCAGTTTATGACTATTACAGCATGTAGAAATTATTGTTGAAGCATTCAAAATCAAAAATACACTATACCAGCATTGTTATAATATGCCGACACGGATAAGCAAGATTGTTAAGGCTTAGGCTTGTGAACGGAGGTCTGGCGTTCAAATCTCGTAAGGAATGTCCAGTCTGACTTGAGTTTTTGTTTTTCCTCCCGATTTTTCTCCATCATTATAACATGGAAATACAGAGGAGGTATTCTTAACGTAGGCCTGGAACATTTGCTTCCCAAATATTGTTTCCAAATTATTTTTTATTTTCTGTATTACCAGGTCACCATCTGTGGTGCCGTATTTAGTAGAACGGGCGTTTAACTTGCCTAAAACAATAATTGTCATATATGTAATTTGTGACGAAATGTGAGTGCCTAGAGTGAACCTATTTTGCTGCATTAGACGCAAGTGTTGAAACACCCTAGTTATCGAAGGGTTTAATGAAACCACGACTAAAGCTAACATTCAGCACGAGCATTGTGCAAGTTTTCAGCGACCCTGTATATCTGCATACGTAAACATGCGGTGTGGAATAGAGGTTTGTAGCCTCGCGTGTGTATCTTGCAACTTGCTCCCCAGATGTAATCAATACTTCAACGGCATTTCAAACGAAAGGTATTGCACAGCAAAGATCTGTTATGCAACCGCGGTTCTGCACACGGAAGTGCGATATTAGTTGCAGCATGGGGGGGGGGGGAATACACCCCTCTTGCCATTTTCCCCTATTGCAGACCCCAAACACAGACATCCCTTAACGGCGTATCATTCGTTCTTTTTCAATGGGCCGCAAACACGTTTTATGTGTAATTTTTTCCTTGGATTCTACTTTATCTTCTATTATAAACACCTCTGGAACATGGTGTTCACTATTGCACAACTGTACTGAATGTAAATGCGTTAAATCTGAATTTTTCTGGCTGGTGCCTTCTTGATCTTCCTATGAAACATCTCTGGAATGGTGTTGATAATTACACAACTATACTGAATCCAAACACGATCTTAAACTTTCTCGCTGTTTTTTTTTTTTTTTTTTTTTTTTTTTTTAGCTTAACGTCCTTTAACCTGGTTGGTCATGTCGGACGATGAATGAAATTAGTGAAATGACGCTCAAATGATCTCGGGGTCCATGGCGCTTAAAGTTACTCGACATTCGTCTTCTCAGGATAAGGGAAAACCCCGAAAAAACATTACCGGATTACTCACCCTAAGCGAGATTCGAACTCGATTGAATGTGAGGCAGACACGCTACCACCATACTACCTAGGCGGGCTGGTTTCTTCTTGATCTTCCTATGAAACGGTGTTGATAATTACATAATTATACTGGATCCAAACATGCTCGAACTGAAATTTTCTCATTGGTTTGTTCTTGATTTTCCTATGAAACATCTATGGAAGGTGTTGATAATTACACAATTATGCTGAATCCATACATGCTTGATCTGAAATTTTCTCGTTGGTTTCTTTTTGATCTTCCTATAAAACATCTGTGGAATGGTGTTGCTAATTACACAATTTTGCTGTATCCGAATACACTTGATCTCATATGTTCTCCCCGGTTTCTTCTGGGTTTTCTTTTAAAAACGCCTTTGAACATGGTGTTTACCATTGCATAAGTGTACTGCCTCCAAACACGTTTTATGTGAAATTTACTCACTAATTTCTTATGGATCTCCTTTTAAAACATCTATATATATTATTTGTCATTACTAAACTACATAAATCTTTTTTTAAGTGTTTAACGCCCGCTTATACTATTTGTGGCACCGCATTGATGATACATGGAATGACCATGGAGCACCGGTGGAATGCGCTGGCGGGAGAACCCGGAGAAATCCCGCACATGCGCCTCTTTATCCACCACTTCATTGAACGCTTCTCACTTCAAACTGACTTTCGTTTCGGCTACTACCAAAATTCCGTTCCAGTAATAGAAAAGTAGGTTCATGCGTTAACAGGATCGGTAGTTCTTGTTTACGATTTTATAAGCTTCCTGGCATAATACACAGTTCGGTAAGCTACTTGGAGTTAAACTTGCAGATTCTTCTATCTTTCCCTCTTCATAATTACTCCCTCTAGTGTCTCTCCTATCCTCCTTTATCTGCAAAGACTGGTATTTTAAAATCTGCATACAATAGTGTTTACAATCTTCGTATCAGTTTTATCCATTCTTATCTATTGGAAATCAAACATTCCTCAATTTCCCAATGCACCATAGCCCATCTGATTCCCTAAATCCATATGCTATGCGGTCTTCCTTTTCTCCTGCTTCCTGGCGGCATCCACTCCATTACTTTTCTGGGCAATCTTTCATATTCCATTCTTTTAGCATGCCATGTCATTGTAATCTAATTCTATTTTGAAAAATTCTTATTCTCTTTTATAATCTCCTTTCTAGATTTTTCCTAGCAGACCTCCTGCAATAATCCATTTCTGTTGCCAATAATTTTCTTTTTGATGATGGTTCAAGTTCCACACATAGGAGCCATAGGTTATAACTAATAATATTTAACTATTGTTTTAAGCATTACATTTTTAGTTCCCTTTGAGACTTCCTTATCGCATAATACACAATTCAAAATACACATAGACTTTAATAAAAGATCCAAGTGTACGCTAACTTGTATTATTGCTTATTATTTATCAGAACACAGGTATACTGTTTTCCGTGCTTAAAACATAACGGTATTACATCAACAAACTGGATTGTTCACTAGAATAACATAAAATGCATATAACTTCTTAAATGTTTATCTAGATTATATTTTAAATGACATACTTTCTCAGAAAAATTTAATTGATAAACCTAAAATTATGTCATGAAAACACTTCTTAGAACTCCATGCTAATCCAGAAATGTAATGTTTTTACTTTGTGCTCCGCTGCCAAACCTACTTTAAGATAATGCATGAGTATAAATTGATAAAATATGTAGAAAAATAAAAATAATTGTTGCTTAATAAATTCATATGAAATATAAACTTTAAAGAACATAATTTTTGATAATCGGTAAATGTTTTTCCACCCTCTTTGCAAACATTTTCCATTCCCAAAATTATCTAAATGATGAAATATTATGAAATGTTTTGCTTATTTTTCCAAACTCTTTGTACTGTCTCTCCAGAGGTCATAAAAGACATGATCTTATTATTTTTAAAATGAAAATAATTTTAACAAGAAGATTATCAACTTATGATAGATTCACAGCTTTGGACAGTAGATGTAACAGTTTTTCTATAATCATAAGGAGGGAATATAAAATCTCTGATATAGTAGATCCTTTTGTATAATAATTTATTGTAAAACATTATTTCTTGAGAATATTTTTATAATGCAAGGTGTGGAAATTTCATTTTATTAATACTACGAATTTACCACGAATTATTTAAATTAATATTTATATAACCGTACAGGCTAGATAGTCAAACAAATCTAAGTTACATTAATCAAGGCTATTAAAGCCTCGTATTTTGACTTCACATATTTTACATTCGCTCATTCTAAACTAAATGTCAGTGGCAGGTACTATAGCAAATGCATTTGTTCATTTAATTACATATAAACTAGTTTTGGTACTACTGTTCAAAAAAATTGGAAAATCTATGCAATTTTTATAAAAAAGACAAAAAATAAAATTACACATTTGTTAAAACACTATAAGTCACAAACTATTGGTAGTATAGTTTGATCCTTCTACAGACAAGAAAATTAGAATGTTCCCTTTTAAATGGGTGACTAATGTATTTCAAAATGGAGACCAAAAGGGGCTACATCGAAGTTGCCAGGGCTTCGAATGTAAATATGCAGCAGGAGGGCAAGGTTTTCATTCTATTGATTGTATACTGTGCCTCTCACTTCACTAATGTGAGCTAGTTTGATTTTCCCTGTTGGTTTTCTATTCTTTTTGACGCCGCCACGTAATGAAATAGTGCGAAAGAACCTCCTCTTATGTATGAGTAATTCACTTGTTGGGTAATCGAAGGGAAGACACCCGTAATCTTTCACAGAAACAGCACACATTTCTGTCACAACTGCCGTCCAAAAATTCATTTGTAGAACAGCATTTGACATAGCATCAGAAACGCATTGATCAGCTCACTAACCTATCTACTGATAGACTCACTGGTCAGCACACTCGCTTGCATAATCATTGGAATGCTTCACATATAATTCTGGAATGTTTGAGAGGCGGGGGGAAGGAAATCTACAAAAATAACTCTGTTAACTATCCATTGTGCTTCTATTGTTTACTTGTATAATGCAAAACTCGCACTATGTTCGAATCATGATTGTCAAGTGTGGCCGGTACCGAAGTTTGTCACCTCTTTACTTTCTCTCTCTCTCTCTCTCTCTCTCTCTCTCTCTCTCTCTCTCTCTCATTCCTTTGCACGATACCTAAGTCAGGCTAGAAGTTCAGTATGGCCATCAGGGAAATGGGTAATTAAGCTCACGGGCTGCCAGGCATATTTTTTGTGCCTACCCCACTTTATTGCTGCTATATACGGAAACAAAACATGTTAAGAAGTTAATCTTATGTATAAATAGACTATTTAAGACAATATTGCTCATAGATACATTTTATAAAAGCATATGTCTAAATGAATGAAATCAGGTTTATGAAGAGTAACTACTATGACGTGTGAACCTTAAAATAATTACCGTGGAAATTAACAAGTCGTATAACACATAAATAAGCACCTCAAAATTAAGAAATATCAAAAGTTCTCCTTGCTTAGTATCATACCCTAAGGTAAATAATGGAATACAGACGCTACCTCAAATTACAAAATATTTATTAAATACTATAATAGTTATGAATTAATAAACAACCCTTGATTTGGTCAATATTGAATCAAGCGATCATCCATTTATGCGAAGACATTCCCTATCTTCGATATATTTGGTAAGGAAGGGTTTGTTCAGCCCTTAATGAACTACTTCGCTCGGAACGTCGAACGAATTTAACTCGGTCATTCCTTAGCATGTCTCACTCTTAGAGGACAGTACACGTTAAATGGAGCACACATGTACTATACGAACGTTAGAACTTTGGTGCTAAGCTGCGATAGGTCTAACAATTCAATGTCATCTTGTGAATTATACATCTCCACATAGTGAAATATTTGTACTGCTATTTAAGCTTATTGTGAGATATTGATTTTTACGTAGTTTTAGTGATTCGAAATACGTTGTACAGGCATAAAACATAAAATATTTGTTACATAGTTTAGTGATTCGAAATTTGGTATAAAATACCAAATATGTAGATATAAAATGCTAAATGTTTAAGTTTTTAGTACATCACCATCATTTACTCTTGACAAAATAACATTCAGATTGGTTCAGAAATTTTTAAAACAGCAAAGAATGAACGATATGCCACACTGTTTTTTGCGCTACTCCATTGTGTTACTTTATCCTGGCGTGTTTTTGTGCTCCTCAACCCATTGACTTTCTATTTAATGCCGTCTTTAGAGGTACCTTCATTCCTTTCTTTTTTATTCTTCACTACTATTTCTGAAGAACTTTTAGCTTTAACTGTTTAATTGTTTACCTTTCTGACACACTTTACTTGAATAATCTAACGCATTGGTTACTATTTTGCGTTTCTTCTTAGCTTACAAACATTTCGTCTCTCCCAATCTTCTGCTTCTATAACTATAATTACTTACGTAAAACAAAAAAACCTACATTAGTACTTTACACTGTTCCACACGCTATAAACACCTCCTTAAAAATGTTATGCTAACTTTTGCCGTAGCACGCTAGCTGCTTGTGACCTGCAACTGTGAGCTGACGGAATAGATGACTATTGTTAAAGTGCTAGTAGTTACAGGTTTCTTTTAGAAAGCTCTCCAACCCTTGTCAACATTTTCTCTCGCAAACCTAATAAAGAGTGTCTCTACTGCATGGATACAGAATATTTTTTCGTAATGTTCTATTTCAGAATCATAAAGCGCATCTTAATAAAGCTAGAGAATTCAAATGAAGCATGTGTCAGCATTCAAACTAACTCTATGTAAAAAAAAAAGATAGATTGCATTCTTACCTTTAGTTTATTGGTACTAAGTGATAAGCATAAGAGGCCAAAACAAAGTGTACCTTTATTTAAAAGCACGTTTTATTTATACATTTGAACTTACAGGAATCTGAAAGCTTCTAAAAATAATAGAGATAAATATTCTACATAGGACAATGTGTTCAAAGCTGAAAACAGCTGGTGACAGCGCGAGACTAGAAAAGGAGATACTATTGGCCACACGTATGCGTCAGACAGAGACAGAGATATTCAATTTAACTCCATACTGTCCTTTAAGGATAAAGCAGGCTATAAATTACATGCAGCACTCAAACGTTTTGATGGTTACATATGCAACAAGGCTCATGTTGTCGCGTCCTGGTTTCCTGGCTGAAATTCAAACATTGCCTGCCATTAGTGTTTACTCTGGGCCAGAGAGCACTACTGCAATTACTTATCGCCGTTAATCTCTCCAACTACCCGATTGGTCGGCTAGTCCAGTTTTCACATTTCTGTACTAATATAGAATACAATATCAATACAGTTAGCAAACTGTAATGGTGTTTATTAACTACAAAACAGTTACAGCTTTGCTGCGCACCAAAGAGCACTGAGTTACTCATTCATAGGAGCATGCCTGCAATATGCAATACACCTCAGAATTGAGGGCCAACTATTTTCAGGGCTGAACAAAGTGATAACAAGCACAAAAAGTTCTGCTTTGATCTTCGCCCAATGAGGTATTAGACATCATGCTCCACCTGCAACCTGACTCAGAGGTTTGTTGTTGAGTACGCATGAGTACTCTGACTTAGAAGAGTTGGGAAAGCCTGATGAGCATCAAGTTATGTCTACTCAAATATAAGCTCAGCATAAATAATATTAACAGAAGCGATATAACTCTAACCTGCATATTAATCGCTTCCATTAATGCTTGGCTTAAGTTCAGAGGGAAGAGAAGAAGTCCATACCTCTGACGTTATTCTGTACATCGAAAACCAACATAAATTCATTTTATTTTATTGTGGGTGCAGTGGATGAGGATAATAGCAGAAATAAGGTTAAAGCACAGTTAAAGCTAGTGAATGAAACAATTTTTGTATACTAACACAATTGCATCCCACTTATATAATTCCTATACTGGTTTTAAAGTTTTTAATTTAGTTTAAATAGTTAATTATTGTGTAAACTTAAGATTTGTCCAACCAATCTCAATGATTAATAATGAAAGTTAATGAAGTAAATATTGGATATTTTACTTCCTCTAGCACGTATGTACAATGTACAGTAGATAAATAAGATATTGTATTCGATACTGAAATTTCACCGGAAATACATGTTTTGGGACCCTTGAATCAAAAAGGAACTTTAAGAAAAGTGTGGGTGTGGTGGGCAGCACAGCTCAAAAACTAAAAGTCGATTAAATATCAAACTTGGTATTAAGTTCAGTGTCTTCCAAGGATGCTATACGAAGATTTTCAATAAAATTCCCTCAGCCTCAACTATCCTTCACATTTTTTTGAAAATTGGCTCTAACGATTTTGATTAAAATGCCATATGTTTAAGATATTTTCATCACAATCGAAATGTATATCTGGAATTTTCTACGAATAACATCTGAAGATCTCTTCATTCACGATGAGTTTTGTATAACTCGTAAACTGTAAGGGAGAGACAATAACTTACTACAAAGAATGTATATCTTATTGAAATGCACAATTTATCATATACATGTTTTGTAGAGTTAACCGTTTCCTAGATTTTCCTTGCTATTGGCTTCCATTTTTAACTACTTAAACTTTTCTCACTCGGTAAGTCAGCTTTCGTTTTATCTCTTCTGTTTTACTCCCGGAAATGCACAGGAGAGTCGAATTTCAATTGTTTCACAAAACGATAGCTTTTAAAAGATTGAACTATCGCTTTAGCATAGTATATTTGCTTTTATCCTTCTACTTACAAGTAAGGGAGTAATAATATCATTTTTGCTAATGTTTACCTCGATTAGCATGACGTATATAAAATAATAGTCTTTTGCAAGGAATGTTTGTGGAATAGGTAGAGAAATTCTGGGAATGGAAGACATCAGGCTTTCTTAAACAGTCACCCATAAACTGAAAGAAACTTTGGCTTCTACTGATAAGATATTTTTTCACTACGTGATTTAAAGCAGTTAATTTGTTAAATCAACCGTATAATAAAAGTACAGAAACGTATAGCTTTTCACTGTTCTGATTTCACATCCAAGAGTATTAGTAAATTTCTTAAGTTAAAGTTTGTATATTAGTGATAAACAATGTATATTTTAAGTGAATAAGCTCGGCGAGAAATAGTATAGCACCCACTTTTCACCGGGCAGTTAGAAGTTTAAATAGCCCAAAAAGGACCTTTTAATGCTGGAAAGAAGTCCAAACTTTTGGAACAATGTAAGAAGAAATAAAGTTTAGTGTTAGAAATAAACTAATTGTTTCTCTTCTACTTCCATTTTGCTGACTTATTACATATAAGTTGAACCAAACGTCCCCTTGTTAAATCATTGAAATAGAATTGGAAAATAGATACGGAACGTCAATTTTCTTACATATTTGAATAATATATTTCAGTTATTTTGATAAAACTGCTAGTTCTCCTTAATTTTGATTGTGCCCTATTGTTTTTCTGTGAATGCAGGACGGGACACACAGATATTATGGCACAACGCGTGGGGTTTTTCGGCTCTGTTGTCATGTTTTATCAGCAATTTCAAATCCTGGTTACCTTAGACACGATTCTTCTAGAAAGTTATAGCCCCCTCGATGAAACGTTAGCAGATCAATAGATACAGCGAAGATATTGTGTTGAGTATTCCCCACCCATACGTACTTCACTTCTCTGCGATGTCACCCGGTTAAAGCTGCGTCATAAATCTTGAAGACGTTCCACACGAAACAAACTTCCTTAAGTTTATTAACAAGTTGAAGGAATACATAAAAGTTTATAGTCCGGGCCATGAACAGTTGATATTATGGCACTTAGGGTTGCAACTTTTATGTATTCCCAAATATTACTGAGCGTTATAAACAGTGTGCGTTTCAAAGCTATCTACAGTTTTATCAGCCATTCGCATTTTATGGCCGTTGGACGAAAAGATTTTGAGAAGGAGCGAAGGGAAATGATCTTATCTAATCTTTGTGCATCTGGCACCTAATTTACACTTTTATGGTAAAACAGAGATTGACCGTAAGTGACTAGTAGTAACTCCTGAGTTCAACTCTCGATAACCGTACCCTCTGACTGCGGCGTTATTCGTGGTTTTCCTCTGTTCCTTAATGTGAATGCTCAGGTGGTGTATTCTGCCAAAGATTTTCTTTCTCTTATTTCTTCTCTTTCATTTTTCTGGTTAACTAGGAGTTGTTGCTCTTTCGGTGGCGGGCAGATGGCACAGCTGCTTGCAATTTGGAAGGAAGCCTGTCAAACCTTCACGCAGGGGCCATTTGTCAACTAAGAATTCGGATATCTTTACATAGAACAGGCATCTCTAAAATTAGCTCTTGCAATTTTATGACCTCAAAATTCGTTTTCCCCAATTCGAATCAAGGTGAGTCACACATGCTGTCATACATTCATGCTCGAAAGAGAATGTGGTGTTCTTAAGACAATATAAACAGAATGCCAGCTTCTAAAGGTGGGAATTGTCATTTTCACAACTTTTTGAGAGGTTCCATAAGAACTGCAAATGGAACTAATTGCTCTACAAAATTGTACGAATATAAAATCTTCGAATGAAATAGGTTGGGGGTTATTTAAATCATCGCCTCTAGAATTCATTCTCCAAATTGCTATTATTTGCATAGTATTTAATGTCAAGGTTTGGATCCACATACATTTGCGAGTAAGGCTTCTCTAAAATGAGTTGTATTAAAAACTCACATCGCCATACACTATGCAATGATCATTTGGTTGGTCACTAAGGCTGTGTACACCATCCTTAGCAACAGATATTGATTCATCCAAAGTAAAACATATCACCAAGTTAAAAGAGGGCAACATCAGGTGCAGATGAAGAAGCCATTTTATTTACAAAGATTCCATTACGTCGCATAGCGGTATTCCCCATGCTTTACAAGGGATGGAATACGTTATGCGACTTTTTCTTTGCCCCATTAATTTGGACTTACCTGCTCTAGCGGAACTGAAATGATCAATTTTTAGATCTCTGTTGTTTGCTACATTTTCAACTCTAAATTTTGGAATATACGACTATTCTGTGTGTATTTTGCATCTCAAGATCCATAGACTGAAAATGAATCGTACTGTGCTTGGCTTACGCACCTATCAGCCTTGTAAAGTTTTCTTAGAATTATACTAGTTTTCTACTCATTTATATATCATGAGTACTACCTTATTTCACAAAAATTGTAGTAGTAGCACACAGAAAACGGTAAAGGAGCGCATCATAGGCAATAAATGTAAACATTAATTTTAGGACATTTGATGCCAAACGTAGGTTTACTACCAGATTCTGTCACTAAGTGTTATAAAATTCTAACACTCCCATATAGCCAACTTTGGTTTATGCGTCCAGTAGGCGATGACTCTGTAAGCTCGTATCGATCAATAAAATAGCGGATGATTTCAGTGTCATGAACATGGAATCTGCTGAACCAGATAAAAGTATGCAAGCAGTGGAGAACGTTGTATAGAACGTTCTGCACGAGTAGATAGTCATGTTGGCAGCACTGATGCTAAGCAATGCAACATCTGAGCATCGCAGACCATTAAGATGAACTCCCTGAAATAGGTAAAACAATCTATATATAATTATAATATGTGTATGACACATGTTAAAATTGTTTTATGTTGTTCGTAGGATTGCGAAACTTTGTCTATAGCCTCGTTCCGCAAGCTTCCTACTCACAATATAAAACATTATTTAAGCCTCCAAAATGTAGTCTTCATAGCTATGCTATTGGAAAGTCCCAGAGGATTATTTGTGCTTACACCTCCTGGAGGAGCGGATGAGGTGAAGGAACAGCAGGAGACGAATGAACTGCATGCTGACACAGACGAGAGAGACGGCACAGAATTCCCAAACAGCTTCAGGCTTGACCATCCGTGCACTATGACGTCCCTTAGCGGGACCGCGAAGTACAGTCTCGACAGGCTTCCTTCTGACAAGGCCAAGAATTTCCAAATCAGAAGTATCTGCGCCATATGCCCGTCACTGCCCAAGCCGCAGACTCATAGTCAATATGAAAGATGAAAGGGAAATAAAATGAGGGAAGGGAGAATTATGACTGAATGCACTACCCCAGCATTTGCCTTGGCGACTAGAGGACAACCACAAAAATTCCCATGATCAGAATGAGCAGAATGAACCCGAAATCCTTCAAATGTGGCTACACAATTTGTTACCTGAACCATCCCGCTCGGTCGTCGTAACTTTTACAAAAAGTAAAAAGTATATGCTAGCTACACATTTCATTTTGTTACCTGTGGTTTCATTTAAGCTGCAATGTATTAACGTTAAATGATACGGAATATAAAGGAATATTCTGTATTTTAAAGCTGTATAATTAATCAAACGTACGGTTGGGAGTATAACGGCAGATATTTGTATTGGTAATTGTGAACAATATAATGAACAATATTATATTTGCAGACTAATAATTTTAGTTATCAAGATCAGTATGTTTTCTCGTTTAGTATGTTGTTTAGTACCTCCAAGTGCGTAGGTGTGGCACACTAAACCACACATGTTTATTTTTCCCAAGAGCGTAGGGCGGAAGTGTTCGGAGGCGTGACGCATAGTGGGCACGGCTTGCAATAACGAATGCCGGGAACTTGCAGAAACTAATAACAAATCCAGAAATCAGACACTATTCTTACATACAAAAATATTCACCGTTTATAGGTATTATATAAAACTTGCATTTTCATACAGAAAGAAATCAGAGTGGAAATGTAAATACGTTTAGTTGAGGATTTAGTACTTATGCTTTCATTTCCAATACACTCATTGCTTATTTTAATACGTAAATGAGTTCGAATGCTCTCTGCTGAGCTCTGCCAGCATCAGGTATTTAAGCGTGAACACCTGAAATAAAAATGGATAACCTATACTGACGTCATTTACTAGTAGCGCAGTTACGACCGTGCATTAAAACATCAGGTAGTATATTATGTTATGTGTTTTTATAAAAAGAAACAATTAACAAAGTGAATTATGTTTGTATGTGTATATATGTACCAATAACTAAATATCTGTACTATACCCCTAATATCCTGTATAACTAAATTTGTATAACGTCACAAATATTGTCGTATCACCTAAGGTGTTATTACAAGCTTATATCCCATTGTACGCAATTCTAAATAAAGTGCATTTTAGTATTTTGATTTGATTCTGTTCGCTCTCGAATGGAATGTATCATTTTAAAAATGTTTAATACAAAACAAATGCTCAATGCTCATCCAAAATAATAATCCAAGTTGTTTGGCAACGATTTAAAACAAAAATTGTAAAATAAATTAAATTAAATAAACAATTAAATACTCTTTTATATTTAACTATAAAAATCGTCTTAATCGCGACAGCTGAACTTCTATAACAATACATTTTATTGTCAGGTCTATTCAGAAACGGAGGCTTAGCGACAGATTCCTGGAGGATATTCACTCCACCTGCAAGTAGGTTTCGCCCTATGGCACCATAATGGTCGTCTCCCTTTGTGCAATTGTGTTGGGCTAATGCTATTGCATAACCGAGAGACATTGTAGTATGGGAATAATCATTCATATATTCACATCACCACATTAAACAAATACGTTGTTTATTTATAAGCTAATAGATAATGGGAAATCTGTTGCAAGAACTTTAAAATATAACATATTCTGTCTCAGTTTTATTATAAATACAAATTATGTTTTGACTTTGCACTAAACGCTGAATATAACATATTTATACAATAACTAACACATTGAAACTCAAGAAACACTGGAAAGTCAAGCATGTTGGATATACGGAAATAGGCAAACTATTGTGAAAACCCCGGGTTTTATAAAACTTCTTTGGAAAAATAATAGCTTAATTTATAAATTGATCAAGGAACACACATTACACTAGCATCCTAACCACCACAGAAAAGTGCTATCAGGAATAATTTCGAAATCTTTCAAGTCAAAGTTTCACATTGCCTTCTAAAATGTGGATTGGGTAATTCAGCAAAATACTATTATTATTATCATCATCATCGTTATCATCATCGTCATTATAGAAGTCGTTAATAATTTTATTATGTTGAAGTTATAACAAAAGTAATTCAGAAATGCGTTTATAATTTCTTTCCATCAATACATCTCTACCGGATCTACCGCTTCCTTAAGGTGAGACATCTGCGAAAGTTGTTCAAGAAGTGACAAAAATCATAAGTGTATGTTTCCCTTATAATATAATTCAGAGACTGCATATCAAAAATGAGTTCAATTTTGGTCTAGCGGTGCTAAAAAAAGCGTTAGGTGATAAATATGCTGATCTCCACAAAATAAATTCCTGGTTATAACAATATGAACATAATAGTTCCAAATATTTACAAACATTATTGTACTTCCTAAAGATTTCATGTAAAAAAATGCATAAGAGCAATTTGACTTTTTAGAATTATATTCCGCACCTGGTTAATTATAATTCAACAATAGATCAGAAAACAGAGATACAATTTAATAAATCTGTGAACTAATTTTCTCGGTTTACTATATTTGACATTGTCCTAACTTCAGCATTTCTCACATTATGCTATTTTTATCAGTCCGATTAAATATTTAACTATGGTTTAAATAATAAATATGTAATGTAAGTGTTTATTTATATTTGTTTAATTTTATTTCACTGAAAAAGAATTTAAAGAACTTTTCGTCTCCATTATTAAGGAAGGCGCTACATATTCACATGGATAAGAGTGAATTTAAGTAAATATAAAAATAAATTCCTATTTATTAACTTTTGAAATTGCATCGTGTGGGACATTTCCCCTTAAAAGCTTTCTCAGTAGGTTTTCGAGGGAGTTTGGAATAGTTGAAAGTTAGTATTTTGCGTTTTATCTTTATATAAAATAATATAGATAACATTCAAGAAAATACGATGCAAACTGCAGTGTTCAGTTTTCAAGGATACTTTGACAGCTTATCACAGAAAAATATAATATCATTTCGAGCCGAAAAATACCTAAGGGCGAGCAGCATATTCAGTCTTCCAAAATATTTAACCTATTCAGTAAACCTTTACGCTATGCGGTTTTATAGTTCAGTTGATGTTAATATATTATTTGAATTATACAGTAATTTAAAGCATTCTGCTATAGGCATCTGTATATTCTAAGTAACATTTGTTATGCTTCGCACAGTTTTTATTCTTGATCACACAAATATGAATAACTTCATTTAAAATTACTTTATCTGCTTCCCAAAAGGTATTATATGTATTAAGCATATGTTGCAATTAAAAATTCATGCTATGCTTTTGATACAGAAAAATGAATGGAAGGAAATAAAGTAAAAGCATTGAAATCTAAAAACATAAATTCCAGATTTATTTTAGTTATAGCTAAATTTACAATAGACAAAGAAGTATTATTTGTACTAGGTTACAAATTTCTGTAATTGATAGCTACTTATTTTTCTTTTAAGTGACAATGTGATAATTTTTAGCATTCAATATAAGGTAGCTGAAGGTTCTTACCCTTGATCCTGAATTTAGGCTAACTTAACTTCTCGTAGGTATATGGTACGCTGCTTACAAGCGAGCTGCGAGGGGGAGAGGCAGAAGTCCCGTGCGGCACAGAATTTCTGTTATTGGTGTAGGTGATCTTACAAGTAAGCATAAAGATCTGTAATAAACATAATTTGTTATTATGAACTATAAATAACATGAACAAAATAATATCTGTACTGTGACATGAAATAGTCAGTTTCATGTGTGATTTACGTCCGTGGACAACTATTGCAAAGGAGTACAATATGTATTCTGAATGTATCAGAAGCAAAAATGTCTCCTATTGAACTTAGTACCTTTAAAATAGGCTACACATATACTGATGGATTGCTTAGAGTGAATGACTGGCAGTTCTTGAGGAAGGGGAGGTCCCAGTGAAACTTTGTGTGCAAACAACTATTTTCCAGTTAGAGTTCAACCAAATCGCAACCGTATCCGAATACTATTAAGAATTTTTCATAATATCTTCTTTTCTTTGGACACACATTTCTAAGGTTTGTTTTCTGAAACATCTTAAAATAATTTCTCAAATGCATTAGTTTTCTAAAACAAGAAAAATATAATGTTTTACATATTTATGTTATAATCTTAGTCCTAAGGTAATCTGTCATCTCTGTAGGACTGAATCATAGTGCGCTACCACTTTTTGGACCTTTTCAGCGAATTTAGCTTCTCCTTTTTTTACTTTCTCTGCTACGTATGGTAATTAGGGGAAGAATTGTATTCCAACTAAAACTTCGATATCAGAATGTCACCGGAAATACATGTTTTGGGACTTCGTGTAGAAAAAGAGACATTTAAAAAAAAAGGTCCATATGTAAACATAATTCAAAAACGGAAGATAATTAAATAGCCAAACTGAATATTAGAGTTCAGTATAGTCCAAGGATACGACACAAACATTTTCAAGAATATCCCCTCTAAACTACACTATAGATCAGGCTGTTCCAGCTTGGTTGCGCGTCAAAGAGCACCGCGTTGCTCACTTACTCACAAGGGTATGAATACAGTATGCAATAGCTTCAGTATTGAGGGCAATCTTTCGTCACGGCTGAATCAAGTTTTGGAATACCTTCCCTCCCTGACGTATTGGCTAATAACCCTCTTCTCTAATCGGTTAAGAGTTTTGTGGTTGAGTGCTCACGAATACTGCTATTCAGACGAGCAGAGTTGGAAGAGGCTGCTTTAGATGGACAATTTTTCTAAGTTTTCGATTTTTTCAAAATCGGTTTAACGATCTTGATTAAAATACCATATAAGTATAGCAAATAAAATATGTATTTTTAATTTTCTTGGAATAGTCTGTGAAATATTATTTATTCGCAAGAAATTTTGTAGATTTTGTGTAACCGGTAAATGTTAAGCGATGTATAAAAACGTACTAGGCAAAAATCTCCATCTCTACAAAACACACTCATTAAGTCCACACACACACAGATACACACATATATATATATATAATGGATTTTTCAACGCTTATTATTTTAAGACCTTTGAATATTCAATTGTTTCTCGCGATTGTTTACAATCTGCATGAAATATTAACGGCAGCATATATGTCCAGTTCTTAAACATTTAACTGTCTCTATTCCATTTGTGTCTATGTTGAATTTGCAATGCAGCTATTTCTGCAAAGGTGTATCTAAATTAAAATTAAAAACATGGAGAAATTAACTTTTGTAAGGTTAGTTTGTATACCCACTAATAACCGATAGAGGGTAGAGAAAGGCATGTGAATATAACATATCAGATTTTTTTTTTTTTTTTTTATAGTTTGCGTTCAGGAGGTTTTGGATTCAATATCTCTTATCATTATTTCTGCCCCAGCTTCTTCTTCGAAGAGCTCTCCAAGAAGGCTGTATAAACATGAATGGTATTTTTCCACTACAAGCGCAGTCTATTATACCATCCCTCCCTGATATTATTGGTTCCGTGCCTGTTATGTCTTGTTGCTTCGTCTCGATTCCAAAGCTCAATGTGTTGTTGTGGTGAAATGGTCCTACTTCAACCTTTTCTCTTCTTCCCACAATGTGCGTCTCTACAAAACCATCCAAAATAACAATCATTTCCACTTGGAGAACCCCCTTTGTTGTGTAAAGTAAGGCGGAGCTGACTGTGATAACGGTTGCGCCAACTCTGTCTCACGGCTGGCTGGAGAACAGGGGAAAATCTGCGAGGACGTGATCTCTGACATCCGTTCCTAGTCCCATTGGTAGTGACAGAATCTTTACAACTCTTAAGGTTGCGGTGTTTTAATTTTTGTCCCGGCTATTTTCAGATGTTCTCAACGGTGAGAAAAGACTCGTACTTGCGTCTTAAGTTATCAATTGAGTGACGAATAGGTTCTAAGTTACGAAGAAGGTGGGAAAAGGTAACTGTGGAACTATCAAACATTGGATTGATTAAACAATAAAATGAGTCCACACAAATACACAGCAACGCTCGCCTCATTGGAAAACAATGTGGTGTTGCTTCGCGGGAATTGTTGTGTATGCTCCTCACCGAAAATGAACTCCGGTAATTATATATCTGCACTGCAAAGTTGCTGAATTTACAGCCATGGCGCTGAGAAGGAGTACAACAGGAGTGGAAATTGTGATAATTGCGAGGTATAGGTGGAATAATTGGTAGTTATATAATAGTTAAGAGTGGAAATGGAAGCAACGTTTTAAAAGGGCTAAAAAAGAAAATGTAGGTCATAGTTGTTAATATGTGATGAAGAGAGAAGAAATAAGGAATATATTATATAGCCCTATGAAGTAATATAGTTTTAAATGTGCACCGATTGTTAAGTGCTGTAATGTTGAAATTAAATAGATATTTAATGGAAAATTAAAATAGTTACAGAAAATAGCTTTGTTAGAATAACATAATAATAAAATTAAATAGTAGTTTATATAAATGAAATAATGTGAAAAGTAATATGGTTGCATAAATACAAATAAACTTATTGTAATTAATATGCGTTAGCACCTTCGCTCGATATCAGTGTTGTGGTTTATAGTGTAGAGTAGGAAACAGCCGAATTCCAGCTGTAAGGTTGCTGGTTTTCCAGTAATACCTTTATTTTACAATAGTTTGCTGTATTTATATTTTATTTTAGTTCATTTATACCTGAGCTCTTTTTATACCCTAGAACTTTAACGATTTTAATTTTAAAGTTTAATTTGTAGTTTAGTTAATTACCTAAAACAAATTAATTAATAGATAAAATGTGTAATGTTTGTTTTTGGAATTAAACATTTGAAGTTTCAATATATCCCCTGGTATAAGAGTATATGATACTCCAAAGTGCCGGAGTATCATATTCGGATTTTAATTATTTATTTTGTCATTTTAACTATTCAATTACATTTCTCTTACCCTGAAAGCTCTTAATGAACTTGGTAACTTTCTTCGCAGGAAATGTTTAATACTGACAGTCGTGGATGCCACGTCGATTACATTAGAGTGTGCTACTAGATAATATTTTTGGATGTTTATATACAAGCTGCCCCTTCTCCAAGCTTACTAACTGTAAGTATTCATATTGGCTAATTCTTTGTGGGCTTGAAAACGTCTGTTTCTGATACTCTTTCGCTATAGTTTAGATTTACACTTCACTTGGTTTATATGGCTACTCTTTGCGGGGATTTGCCAACCTGTGTGCATCTTTTCACACACTCACGTTCTGGTAGCGTCTCTTCTGTACTTACAATTACATAAAGAAAGTTTCCCTCCGGTTCTAATTAACAAGACAAGAACCTACTGGGAAAATAATTGTAGAATTTTCCTTTCCATAAATATCGTTTTAAGGTTACTAACTCGCCTTACCAGAGACATCTAATACATTGTCATTCAAAAGTTAGTGGCAACACTGGCATTTTTTCGTCATCAGCGGTAAATGATGTAAGCTGATAGCAATGAACAGAAGAGCATCTAATATTTGTTAGCTGTGAGTTTGAAGACAATATAATTATTTATAAGACATTTTAGTAAGTTTAATGGTATAGTGTTACCTTTAGTGCTCTAAATATGTTTAGTAAATACGAACAAAGATGTTTCATTAAAATTCAGGATGCAAGAGGTATCAATGCTCAACAATGCCACACAGAAATATTGGAACCTTGTGGTAGAGGGACTTTAACATATCGTACCGTGACTAGGTCGGTGACTAGGTCGGCGAATGCATTTCGTAGAGGAAGAGATGATGTTCATCAAGCACGTGGAGCTGGCAGACCACATTCACTTAAAGTCATGTTCATTGTTGCTTTTGATTTTTACGGTGTTCTTATCACTCATTAAGTTCCTCAAGGAAATCATGTGAATGGTGCATAGTACAGTTACTTTCTGGAACACCATTTATGACCAAATCGTCAAAATCTCATGAATTCTCATCCTATTGTGTTACCTGACAATGCTCACTCTCACACGGCTGCCCCTATTGTTTATTTACTTCGCAGATGGAAGTGAAAAATTCTGGAGCATCCTACATACTCCCCAGATATGAGCCCATGTGATTTCCACATTTTTAAGAAAATGAAATTGCCACTTAGAGGAGTTCGCTTTAGAGGCAACAGGCAAATGATAGCAGCATTGGAGCGGTCTGTTCGAATGTTAGGACATCAAGACGCTGTCGATGGCATCCGTCGTCTTCCTGATGTGTGGAGGCGGGCTATTCATGTACGAGAAGATTACTTCTAAGAACTGCAATAATGTGACTGCTCTCAAAAATGTTTTATTGTTATTAATTCAAAAGTTGCCACTAATTATTAAATGACCCGTATAGTATACATAAGGAATTAGAACATACATACATATATCAAATAAATCAGTGTAAAAGAGTGTATAAATTGATGTAAATTAGCGCTAGGCATTCCTGTTGCAACAACAGGACATTCTAAACTGATAAGGACGCTAGAATAGTTTGATGTTTGATGTTTTCACGTCCTGATTTTGTAGATTGTTATATAACTCCTAAAACGACTTAGTTTCCTTTTCATGAATATTGATTTTCTCAGATGGAAGTGACAGGAATTCATTCCAATATACGTGAACACTTCAATATTGTTCATAATGGCTTCTTTAAAATCTGTCACGACATTTTATGGCGAAGTTAGATGAATTTCGATTAATGAAACGCTTTTAATTACTTCCCTAAGAACTTGAGGGTATTGGCGTTGCTGTTTGGAGAGCAATAAACTGAAAATGAATGAGGTTTGTGTTTCTGTACTTTAGACTCTGCATTCCGGTCTGACCTGAAAATTATTCTGATTATCGTGAAAATGTAGATGAATACATGCGTGTATATATTGAAGTTACTCTTAACTAACAATTAGTAATATTTTACAGATACATTTACTTCTTCCAGCCCCAAAGATAATGGCAAATTCTATTGAGACTGGTCCAGAACCGTGTAAGAAAAAAACTATCTATAATGCCTATGGTATTGAACTAATGTCAGTTTTTTGCGTTACCTTAGCTTGCCATATCTGCCTTCTCAAAGTGTTCTATTCAAACTTTTAGTGTCTGGAACATGAACCTTAACACCGGAAGCCACGTTAAGCAGTTAATTTCTTAAGACCCATGCAGGTGGAAGACGTCTCTTACTTTAAAAATTCGTATCAGATGCATTTTTATTTTCTGCTTCGGTTTCTTCTCTATTCGGCGGAAATTTCTTTGTTCCTTTGAGACTGACTATAACCAACGAGTTGCAGTCCTTACTCTCTTTTTTTTAGTATCCGAATAAATTTTACCTTTATATGTCTGTGCTTTATAAAACAATGTATCCGTTCAGGAGTAGCTTCGATCCTTCTCTGGGGCGAGACAGCAGTTCGCGATCCAGTTTGTCTAATTAAAACAGTTTTGTAATGCCAAATTGCAGTAAAGAAAATACAAAATAATGAATGGTTAATTCGCGGGATAACAACCGAATTGGAATACTAAAAATCTAAGCTTCGAAAATCTTAACTGTGTGGTTAGCTTGGATTTTTACGACTCCAATTTAACTCGGTTGTATTCCTATGAAGTAATCTTAACAACCAACACCAAGAAAGCTTGAAATCTTTAATTACAACATAGTTTTCTATACTGTGGCCTGACCTGGAAACTCACTATATTATCATTACTACAGCTGTTATGATTTATTACAAACTAAAGAAACTTACTATCCAACTCAGTTTGAAAGAAACATTCTTCTCCTTGGTAACTGCCGTACTCACTCGCTTGAGTCACGTAATGACATTGCAAATGGAATCTTCTGAGTGCAAAACTATTCCGCAAACTGAACACTTATTTCACCACTTTCTATAAATAAGAAAGATGCCTCCCAGGCAGGCATAAACATAGAATTCAATGGCTTGCGTTGACTTCTGTTTCCGACATTACAAACTCACACTCAAAATACTATACAAGGAAGAGGCAATTCCTGCTGTCACGTGTTTATCCATTGCATTCACGGAGTACGGCTATTAGCTCCGAGACAAAAAGTGAGTCGGTGGCGCCTACTATAAAAAATCAAATTTTATAAACAGATTTGTAAATACTCAAAATATATTTGAGATAAAATTTACCCAATTTTAAAACCCTTCTAGGATGGAAAATATGACTAATATTCGTAAAATGTGGATAAAAAATTTATAAATTTCAAATGTCAGGAATTCCTTGCGATGTATAAAAACATTTGGAGGAGTTAGGTAAATCTATACGTGGTAAGGATTCACTGAAATTTGAATTTTTCAGAAAATGTACTTTTTTTTAAAAAAAAAAAAAAAAAAAAAGGTGCTTAAAATAAGCTCCTTATACTAGTATTTAAAAACTCGCAAAAGTGTTTTGGATTGTGCTTTCTGATTCACTAGAAAAATAGTGATGGAACTCCATTAAACGGTTTCTTCCTGTTTATGTAGTTCAGATTTTCAAATATTGTCGAGAAATAAATAAATATATATAAACGGTGCGTAAAACACTGTCCGTTTCATTATTACTAATTTTATGTAAATCACTCTTCAAATGTCTGCCAAAATTGAAGTTCAAGAATACCAAGTTCTAAAAATGTGACCTACAAAAGAATAGGATCTGAAATAAACTTTCTTAATTCCTGAACTGTATATAATAAAGATTCTAAGCACGCTTAGTACATTAGAGTAGCAGGTGAAATCACATACCGAATTAGCGCTAGAAACAATTATCAGAAACTTTTTTTTTTTTTTTTTTCATAATCGTTTAAGTTTATTTCAGCTTTGCCTCGCCTAAGTCTAAGGTGGTGGGTCATCGAAATAAGCTCAAAAAGTGTACGGGTTTCGTGAAATTACTTCTCTAAGCTAACCCGAAATAGACTGTTTGGATGCAGAAGCAATTTATGGAGTTTTTATTTTGTGATTTGAGAAGTGCACCAGCGTAAGAAAACAAACTAACCAACCAACCAACCGCGTCTTTTGTGTGCTTATTGTTATTGATTCCGGTATAATTCCTAATTTCTAATCAGTATATTCCTTTAAATATTTGAAAGCAAATGAAAAATTATATATATATATATATATATATATATATATATATATATATATATATATAAATAAATAATCCATTATAAAATACGAAAATATTTCCCCCAGTTGCTACACCTTAATTACAAAACAATTAACACTTTATTGACCGAATTATTGTACTGCATTTACCGTTCTTCCCCCAATTCCTAAACCGGCTTTTGTATTACTTCTGAAGCCGCTATCACCCAAATGTGCCCATAGTAAAGGACGGGGAGGGACCAAGTAAAATTAACGGTGTGGTGGCACGCTTGGAAGCTGATTGAGTTAAATTTGAATGCAGTTGTATGGATTTATATAGCTGCGCTTCAAACAAGCGGGTCCTTCACGTCAAGAAAGGGTTAACTGAAGGTATAGATGCATAGGCACATACTTATTATAGGCACTCCCAAATTTAAACCTTATTTTCTTGCAAACGTTTTACTGTCTTTATTTAAAATTTAGTTAGGTGAGTTCAAACTTTCTGTCGCTCGTATATATATATATATATATATATATATATATATATATATATATATATATATATACACCATACATGACCAGTATGTCTGGACCAATATTTTGATTTCTCTCTCTGGAGCACTACAATACTGCTAAAACTGCAAATTATATCATGACGAAGCGAACCATACCTTGGATAGCGACAGTTACCGAGGATTCAGAGATATTTCGACACAACATTTGATATAAATTAATAGGGTCAATGCGATTTAACAGCATCTTAAGTAGAAAACATACGGATATATCCTTCCCTTTGTAGCAACTTTCAGCTTGCATCTGGAGCTGGGGTGGAATTAATAATTGTTCAGAATTATTTCTTTTCTCTAAAGTCCCCTTTATACAAAATGGACTGACTTTCTCTTATAAATCTACATACATTATATAATTAAGCCAAGTGCAGTTCTAAAATGCAATTCCATACAAACAATTCTTCTTAGACTTAATCTATGCGTTATAAACAGAGTAACCGGCTATTTTGTACTTGCAAAGTAAACCTAAGTACGCACATAATTTGCAGCATTGCCATCCACCAGCTTTTTTCAACGTGATACCGGAATTAATGTCATATTAGACTAAAAATTATTTCATAAAGAAGTAATAGGAAAATAATTTAGATTAATAATTACATATTAATAAAATCAACCTACAGTAAAAAATGCTTAAGGTATAATTCTAGCGGAGGTAATTCATTACTGAAGTATAACGTTAACTGTTAGTACTATAATGTTAGAGAAATGTAGCTCCAAGTCACAGCATTGAAGATAAGTAAGATCCGGTAGCTTCAGTAAGCAAGAAACTCTATTAAGCGTAAAGTTCAGTTACTGAAGAATAAACTACATTCTACGAGTAAAATGTAAAGGTTGTTGAAAATAGCGTGTAGACCATTTCTGAAAACTAACAAAGGAAAAACTATTTAGAATTCAGCAGTCAAACGAAATAAATGTGTATTTCAAATGCTAAAATGAAGGGTAGGATTTGAGTAGTAGGACGAGTGTTACGTTAATAAAAGACAATGCATGACTAACACACATTCTAGCGCTTCAAGATTCTTGGTACAGTTTTTACAAATTATGGCTTTGTTACTACGATCGGTAGCGCATCAACCATTTAGTGATGATTAGTAAGGGATTTGCCATCTAGCAGTTTAGCGAGGCTTGGTAACTTAAAATGCTTACTTTACTATGGAAACAGTTTTTGTCTAAAACGTAAATTTCTTAATATTCTGGAAGTTACCAGAATTAATACGACGTAGTTATTATTCCCCTTACTTAAATTCAGGAACAGTTGACTCTTCACCTTAAAACAACCCGCCGTTCACTCCACACGCATGAGTTAATAGTCGTCATTAAATATTCTCAGAAAATTTAGGTGGTGTTATCAATTTTCGTCACACTGAGGAAGATCTCGCTTGCCTATCACTGGAGCAGCTGGCAGATAATAGAAAAATTGCTTAGACGGCGGCCTTATTATCCCAAGGTCGCGGGTTCACACTAGAGTAACAACCCCATGCTAGTAGATTTAGGCTCCATGCATAAGAATAACATCTAATAACGTAAAATTGGAAGCTACATGCTATATATTGTATTGCAACCTTTTACAATGAATCACAAAAACATAAGAAATAAACATTGAATTAGACATAGACTTAGAAACTTCCAAAGTTTTTGGGTTTACGTCTACGTCAAACAGAAGAAACTAACACATCAGAGAGATATTCTCATCACATGATTATTTTGCCATCTCACACCAGCTGTTGACTCTCCATCTATAAGGTAACCGGTCAGAAATCACTGGAATATCCACAAGAATTGTAGCAGAAGATACGTTAATGTTAGATTGGCGTTTTGTTCGTGAATTTTCCTTTAAGACGGCAGCTAGGTTTAGAATTTACGAATTTCGCGTAATATATTACGGAAGACTTCTGGTCAATTCTTCTTTGATTCTGGGGATGAACCCATCAGCGTATTCTCCGAGAGGATCGACTTTTTTTATGTACTACTCCAATAAAATTGCTATGCGCGCACTTTTTCTTTGGCATTTGTCTCCGTCTTCATTCGGTAGGTTTCGTACAATTTCGTAAGCAACGAAGAGTGACATTTTGAGACATGTACGCTATACGCTTAACATTTAGTGGCTTCAAAGTTAAGGCTACATTCTGTCTTTAGATTCTACAGATTTCGCATGTGTACGTGCGCTGTGTTGCGTTTAATAAATGAAGTAGTTCGCGGTAAATTAGATAACCTATTCACCATAATTGCCGAGGCTTCAACGAAAGAAACTTTCTCTGGTTGACAACACTGTGGCAAGACAGCGAGCGACTTCTCTCTTCTTCACTCCGGCGCACGTTACCCCGTAAATGTAGCGCCAAAGAAAATTTGCGCGCAAAGTAGTTGCTGCTGTTTACATATGTGTAAACGCTACTGCTATCGATTAAGTAGCAGCCACTTTAACCCAGCTGTGAATTGACCTCTTCGCTTTTTCTCTCTTCTTGATTGTCTAAAGCTTACATTATGCATTCCATTGCGAAAGTCTATATACTATTAGGTTTAAATGTTATGTCACTATGTTTACGTCTATTTTTCTATTGTGAACGGTCTGAATAAAAAAAAAATCGTGCGGGACGGACTTCCGGCGCACCAACAGCGCTGATGTGATCCCGGTAATTTACAGTTTCATTAAGAAACAAAATATTTATTTTATTTATAAGGGAGGTTGGAGCTTAGCTTAAACTCGAGCTAAAGTTTAAGTTGATAGCAGCACTCCTTGGTTAGTTTTTATTCTTCTCTTCGGTTGGTCAGAAAGAAGAGCAAAAGAGATCTTTCCAACCGTTTCCAAATTCTAAAGCTACCGAGCCGAATTTACAAAATTAGACAATATACTTATATTAGTATTCATCGTGACAATTACTGATGTTAGTAAAGATATGAACAGTTTCACTGTAGCAAAGCTTTTTGGAGCATGTTCTTTACTTTAACACATGATAAAGTATATTCTTTTGGGATAAGAGTTAAAAAAAAGCTTATGTGCTTCATTTACATGAGTTTCTGTACATCTCTGTAATAAATTATTGTTAATAAGCTTATTCTTCTGTTTCATGCTAAAACATTAGCAGAAACGGTCCTTGTAAATAGAAGGGAAATAAGGGAATACAATAGGCTAAACCGATAGTCAAATGTTTTAAAATGTGGTTGCTATGGGATTGAAATCCGCTCCTTGCGTGGCCAGTAGTTGACAAGTTCCTGTATGATAAAAGTTTAAGTATTTTAAAACTGAAATCAATGTCAACGAATACCTCAAAAACGACCAGCTTCACGAATTAACGTATATGACATAAATGGTGTTTTTTATTAAGATCTACGTCTTTAGTGTAATAAGATTTTGTCTATCTTTTACGGTTTACCAATCACACAAAATTCTATAAAAACCATCCAGAATAAAGAGGTCTTCAGAGGCTATTCCTAGACAATTCAGGATATACATTTTATTTTGGATGTGAATGTCTTTAATATATGGGATTTTAATCAAAATCGTTAAAGCCATTTTTGAGAAAATAAAAATGTTCGAAAACTTTTCCATGTAAAGGCTAGTTTTGGTGGGGAGATTTTCTTGAAAATCTTCGTGTCTTATCCTTGAAAGATACCAAAATTAAATACCAAGTTTGGTATTTAACGGTATTTTCGTTGTTGAGCTATGCTATCCAAAGTCACCACACGCACACACGCACCTTTTACTAAAAAAGATTTTTCTTTTTGTTTTCAGGGAGACCCAAAAAATGTATTTCCGGTGAAATATCGGAATTTGGGTGCATTACAATGCCTTCTCTATACACTATGTACATAGTAGGTGTAGAGAAAATAATATTAGTATTCAGGAAAAAAAAATGAAGGTTATACCTGAGCTACTAAACGTATTATTTTTCATACTTCTGGAAAGTCCTGCATGGTATGGAGTTAAATGTATACTATAGATGAATATGTAATTAATGAATAGTTCTCAAGTTTATTATGTTGTAGAACAGTAGCGCATAATATAATAATTCCACATTTATTGAGGCGTTCTGCTTTAATTATGATTTGCCAGTTTCTTTTAATAATCCATCATTAACGAGGGTACCGCAACGGTAATTTAAACTTCTGCGCATACCACTTTAGTTCTAGCAATAAAAACGGAAACAATTATTTTAAAATTACTATTACTATTACTTTATAAAACATTAAGTTTTACGGATAGTACTGATTTGACGGATCCCCTCAAAACTCAAAGATGTGACGTCACACATCGAACTGCAAGTCATTTCCTTTTGGTGGTAGTGTTCTGGCGCAAGCAACTCACTTGTTGAACTTCACATGTTATTAGAAATCATATTATCTGAAGGTGCAAACACATTCCTTTCTCCAGTGTATTTGTATGGTTGCTATTCCTTTATAACACACTATTATTCAAGAAACACAATATCAACCATGGGTGGCAATAGCAAGTGCAGTGTTGTTTTTTTAACTTTTTCTACACGAACTATGTTTGTACATAGTAGGTAGAGAAGGTATTGTGTTCCACCAAAAAGTAGATGTCGAAATTTCATCGAAAATATACATTTTGAGGTCTTGAGTCCAAAAAAAGTTTTTAGAAAAATATCCATATGTACAAATGTTTGTGTCTGTGAACAGTGTAACTCAGTAACGAAAAGTCCATTAAATACCAAACTTAGTTTAGTGTCTTCGAAGAATGCAACTCGAAGGATGTTAGTAAACCCAACTACAAACTACTCCTTACGTGAAAGATTGTTCAAAATATTCGGCTTCCTCAAAAAATGGCTCTAATATTCTGCTTATAACAACGTTTATTAAAGACATTTATAGCAAAAATATCATGTATATCTTGAATACTCTAGGTATATCCCCTTAATCCCTCTTTATTTTAGATTACCTTTAATAACTGGTTAACCGCAAGAGATGGTCAAAACGTATTACACAAAAATATAGACACAGTCAAAACCCACAATCCTATACATTTGTTGTGGAGATAACCCTTTTTGAGATATTCCTAGTTATTGAATTTCAATTTTCAAATGCGTACACTGCTTTCAAACAGAAGTCATCCGTGATTCTCTTGTTTTACACCAGCTCACGCAAAGAGAACATAAGTTCAATAACAATCGCATAGCGACGGCTTTTTAAAACGTTTGACTATTACCTTAGCCTATTGTATTCCTTTAATTCCCTTCTACTTATTCGGAGATAAGTCATAAGGCCATTCTGCTAATGTTTATGTCAATTAGCATGAAGTGCAGAGAAAAAAGTTTTTCTTAAGAAGTTTCTTTGCAGAATAGGTAGAGAAATTCATATTAATGGAATAAATCCGATTTTTCCAACTGTACCACACCACGCGATTCCCATTACCAAAACGGATAACTGATGAGCATTTCTGGATAAATGTATAATATTTTATGAAGAGTCAAAAACTGAAAACAAGTTAGTTATCATTTTCAGAGTAAAGTTTTAATAGTTACTTTAGTTGAAGGTAAAGAATTTCTTTTATTATAAGGGATATAATAGTTTATTACATTAAATAGAATTAATATAACTGAAAAAAATGAAAATAATAAAGACCTAGAAGTTCTCGTGGGCCAAACGTCGTCTTTATTTAGTACTGTTCCTTAATTGACATCAATTTAACGGGATTTAATGCAGTGTATCCAGATGAGAATTAGGGTGCATCTTTTACTTTCACTCGCTATATTAAGGATTATGTGTTTAAGCGTTACATTATCGTTGTAAGTGGTTTGCTTGGTTTAATAGCTTCAGAGATTAGATGAGAATGGAGTGACCAGGATCACAAGCTGAAAGCATGTCAAGTTCCCGAAAGCTAATCTCTAATGTGGTAATACAGAGAATGTACCCGCTGGTAAGTTGAAAGCCTAGAGATGGTAGTAAAGCTCTCGGATTTGGAAGGTATAGTTGGAGAGAGTAAATGTGTGTATGTATGTGTGTAAAAGAGAGAGAGGAGGAAAGAGGAAGAGAGAGTGTGTGAGTGAGCGTGAGTTGAGCAAGCCCGTGAACTCTTCTCTTCGGATAATCGAAAGAGTAATCTGGCGCTTTCCATGTTACAAGCTAAGAGAGATTACTTCACTGTCTGGGTGATTCACTATGAGGTCCCAGACTTTCACATAACACTTTTAAGCTCATATAGCTTCGGCAGAGAAGGAGCTCGAACACTGTCCAACTCGAGTGCTTTGAGCATGTAAAATAGATAGTTATCTTTATTGGTGTCAAATTATTAAAATTATTAAACACCAAACACACTTACTGCATGTGTCGTTGCATGTTTCAAATTCAAGCTATAGGTAACAAAATGAGACATAAGGGAAAAAAAGTAAATGAAAAAGAAAAAAGAATAGATAAATTGACTCTGGTTAACTGAACAAAACTGATCTGCCTTCGCGCACTTTAGCAAAGACATTTCCCATGTTCTACAAGTTCCTGTGTTCAGCCAGCAGATCCCAACATGCTAGTCTCTGCCTAGTAGAGCTTAAACATGTTTCTTTTAGTTTACTTTTTAATTGGTTCTCCTACTGTGCAAATTCCGCAAAAATATGCAACCAGTCATCATCCAAACCACATAATAGGCAGATTATCCTACCAGCATTATAATTTTCTGTGATCTCCAACCTGCCAGCCTAAACCATGCCATTCCTGAACGTTCCTTTCTTCCTAAGTGAGTTATATGTGCTTGTTTACTCCAAGTCAATTTATTTCGTTTGCTAGAGCTAGAGAGATTTTAATGTTACAACTCGAATCAATTTCCTGCCGGCTAATGTCTTTTAATCTCCTTTTGAACCTTTGCATATATTTTTGTTATTTGCTTCACTCCTTGCCATACAGACCCTATGCCTATTCTCCTGAAACCCTTTTCGAGTTCAGCTGTTGAGCATATATAGTGTGACTACATTCTGCGGCCGTAATCACCACATGTGTGTGAACGGCAGGCTTCGGAATTCATAGCTGATTGTTACCGTCCATTGTTACACCTGCGTTAGTGGACATGTGTGCAGTCAGCGACTAATTTTGACTTCGAAGTTGCGATTGCTGCACCTAGTAAGTAGACATGTGTGATGTCGGCAAGTACATTAACATCAAAGCCGCACATTGTTACACTTGAGTGAGATTGTGATACCTATAATGGTTTGCACGTGCGACCGCTTCTGGAAGTTCCCTACCACGTGATTGATAGGTATGAAAAGGAGAACGAGCCAAGACCACAGGTTGTTCAGAATAAGCGTCAGCTACCGGCTACCCAAGGATGCCTTTGGTTGGTAGTTAGTTTCTGCCGCTTTTCCCCTGCGTATTCCAACCCGGGAAATTTTGAAGCCACGGGCTTCATGCTTGTATTCCACCCCTACTATCAACTTCAATACTTTCGTTTTCCTCACTAGATGACATTACTTTACTTGGCAGTACGCAAGCGTCTGGTCAAGTTACACAGCATTGGGCCGGGTCACTGCTTGGTTGGGAGACCATCTAGGCAGCACCACCGACCCACGCTAATATTACCATGGGAGCAAACAACCGCCTTTCAACAGTTACAAGCGGATAGGTGCCGTGAGGATGGAGAACTCAGGTGACTTGTTTTTGCTTCCGGCCCCTGGCTCCAGGGAGTTCAGTTTCACATAACGCGAACAGCAGTTGAGACAGTTTCGACGGGAGATTCGCAACGGGTCGTAGTAGCTGCTGTTGCTGAAGCATCAAAGAAATACAGCCATGTGTGAAGATTTTCATTTGCACTCAGTGGAAGAAATAGAGTTGTTTGTTAGAGCAACAAAGAGAGATTTGGTTACGCTGGTGTCGGAAGTGGGATTAAACGGCACGTTGGAGAAGATGATGAAAATAATGCACGCGAAAACTGGAATAAACGAAATGAAAACTGAAATGGACAGCAAGTAAGCTGGCTTCCAAAGCAAGCAATTCTTAAACTTGCGGCGATTACGACCGCAGGGCGCAGTTAAAAATAGAAAGCGAATGTCAGACCTCTCCCAAGCTAAGGCCTGAAACCATCATCAAAGTCACGTAACAAAGGAAACAAGTGTAATGTCACCCTTAAGCGGTAACAGAAAGGTGTAACGAATGCAAAATAAAGCTGATTGTTCGTAGTTATGGGTAATTTGTATAAACTTAAAGAGTTCCTTGTGTACCTCATCAACACAGAACACTAAATAATGTGCATTCTATGTTTAAAACTGGAACCTGAACTGAAAACCTACTAAGGTAGAAGATGGCTGTGTAGCGAATATTAAAATTTAGATGTTTTAGTGAAGAAATTAAATATCTACAAGTTCAAAAAGACCGTTGGTGTTTAAACACAAAAAGGGAGTATAATTTAGCATTTTAAAGTGGTAAAGTGTGGATTTATGTTATTTGTTGAAATATTCTTCTACATTAGCGAGTGTGTTTGAAAAGTCCCTGTTTTGTGGATTGCACAGTGATAACTTAAAATGTGAAGCTGTTATGTAATGTTATTAAAAATGTGGTCTGTCCTCTAAATCGTGATTGTTCCTGCTATATGAGAAGAGCAAAGGTTAACGTAGGAACTTTTTTTACAAATTTATACCACATTAAGAAATAAACGTCGCTTATTTATTTACATTTGAGTATTCATTGGCTATTGTTTTATTACTCCTACTTGTACTCAAAACTAATCTACAAAAATATCCCAACTTCTTTTATATTTATGGCATTTTAATTGGAGAATAGTTTAAGAAGCTTCAGAAAAATTCAGGAAAGTCGCTTTTGTAAGTGTTTTTAATGATAAATGTAAACGAACTGCATACCTGATATGTGTGATTCTGAAATTACTATTACTAATGTCGAACTCATTCTCTAGAAAGAAGAAGATTTTTAAAATCTTGGTGATGCATTGGACAAAATAACTGATATCACTGTTATTTTTATACATTCCCATATTATAACTGTACACGAAATTACAGTATAATACTTGAGGCTAGAATATAAATAGCATGCATGCAGCACTCAAAACAGAAATAGCTAGGCCAGGCTTCCGAATGTTAACCTTTACATGTTCGAATTGGCCAAAAACAAATTATATCTCCATCTTCTTTTAAACAATTTTTGTTAACTCAAGTATTACATTATGTTCTGCATTCCGTAAAACTGGCCTAAAAAGGAGCTTGCTTAGATTTTACTCTCTAGAGTTCTACAGTGTTTATATCGATATCATTATTTTCCCAAAGAAGAAAAGGTGGATGGGAATCGGTAACTTTTAGAATAACATTTTTTTTCTTCAGATTTTACATCATCATTGTATTTACACTAAGATGTGGGTAAAAGGATGTCACAAGTATTAAGAACTTGAATATAAACAATTAGAGCAATTTTACCAAGCATATTTTTTACAGTTTCTCAACTCTTTTTAGTTTCTGCGGTTGCCTGTAAAATTGAATCCACGTGCTTTTTATTTTCTCTAGCACGTATATATAATGTGCATAGTAGGTAGAGAAGGTATTGTCTCTACCGAGACTTCATCGGAAATACATGATTTTGGAACCATAAATCCAAAAGAGGGATTTTTGTAAAAAAGATCCGTAGTTTGAGAAAAACATAACTCAAAAACGAAAAGTCAGTAAAATGCCAAACTTTATATTTAAGTATCTTCTAAGAATGCGACACAAAGATTTTCAGGAAAATCTCGCACCCACGACTACGCTTTATAGAAAAATGTGTCGATCCTTTTAGTTTCTAAAGAATAGCTCTAACGAGTTTTAATAAAAATCTTTATATTTAAGATATTTTCATGAAAAACTAAATGTATAATTTTCTGAGAATAGCACCTGAGAACTTCTTCATTCTTGAATAGTGTTGTATAACTGATAGACAAAAACTGTACACAAAACATATAAACTACCACCGTGGTAAGTGGCCAAGAGCTGACTTCTCACCAGGAGATCCCAGGTTCAGTTCCCGGCTATGGCGGCGAACTTTTCTTTAAGCGGAGTTACTCCATATTCCCCATAGGGTCTGGAAGTATGAATGTGAGAATCAAAATGCATGCGTTTAATGATATAAGTATGATCAATGATTAACCTAATGTAATTAACTACGCTTAGCATAGAGTAGTTTCCGTTAAAATCCCCCGATATGACCATAGCAGTTAAAGGGGACTTACAAATACAGGAAAAAGAAACTAGAAATATATAGATCTCGTTAAAATACATAATTTATGTCACGTGCATTTTTTGTAGAGTCAACTGTTTTCGAGATATTCCATATTATTTTTAAAATAAGTTAAACTTTTTTCAAACGGAAAGTCATCCTTTGTTCCATATCTGTATTTTTATACTTCTAGCTATCTAAAGATAACCGAATTTTAATTGTTTCACATAGTGACCAGTTTTAAAATAGCTGTTGCTTTAGCCAAGTGTATTTCCTTTTTACTTACAAAGTTACAAATAATAACATTTCTGCTAATGTTCATCTTGATTAGCATGATGTAAATAAAAGAATAAACCTTTGTTTTCGGAACGGTTGGAGAACGAAACACATCACATTTTTTAAAGCAGTGGACTGTACAAATCCGCACTTTAATTTTGGCAAAATAGCCTGTCATTACTTTTCTTTTGCGACCTTCACAAAGGTGCATATAGTACGTACGCACCACTGAAAAGAAATTGCTCTTCGGAATCCTTTGTTGCAGCCACAAGCCTCACAATAATAGACTAATGGTCATGTTGATTGAAACAAAGCTTGAATATAACCTTACTATAGGAAAAATTCACCCTGCACTCACTGCCTTTATCTATGTCAGATGATGGAGATCTTGGTTTTATGCGCGCTCTATTTTAATTAGATTAAGATATTTGAATTTATGAATGATTCTCTATAACTTGTTAATGCAAGATTTATATTTGTACAGTGCGGTCGTTTTATGAGGCCGCGGATCGCGCGTACTGCTGTCTCTAGCACTGTCGGGCTTTCCCCTCCCCAACTCTTGGGTTAGCTACAAGTGTTAGGAACAATTACTATAAATATATTATTTATAACCTTGTTATAAATGGGATGAAAGTGATGTTCATCTTTGTGAAGACACTCCTAACATCTTTGGGTGAAATTTCCATTCACACGCCTTTTTCCCGCTTCTATATTGACCGTAAGTTCCTCCAGGGCTCCCCATAAATAGATGTTGCGCAGGTAGGAACATTGGAATTGGAGAAAGTATGAAATTATTCTGCCTTAAAACACTGCTTTTGTCTTCCAAGAGTTTTAAGTAATATGGGGTTATGGCAATATATTGTTGAAATAACGATTTCCTCTCATTACTTGACAGCCAATGGAAAAATGGTACTAGAATAGTTGTGCAGTATATCTGGGAATTTAGGGTATTTATGGAAATATATACAGTTTTAGTAATGTCTGATCTGTATAAAATGATGAACACCATTTTCAACACTGCTTCTAACCAGAAAAACTCATTGAACTACCATCCCTCGTGAGTAAGGAATGCGGGAAAAACGGATAGGAAAACCTCCCCTGTGTAATGACCGCTTTGTATATTATAGAGCCAGAAGTACAGTAGAAAATTGTTTTCTGTTTAAGAAACGCGGGAAAAATTATGTTAAATCATGCGACATTTATGTCTAAAGTCTTCATTCCCTGTTATTTATAATATCTGCTATTTTCTGAAAATGAGTTTTACTTTAGTGGGCTCTTTTTACATTCTATAGTTTCATTTGAATATGAATATGATTTGGGGAAATTCGTTATGGTAATTTCACTGAACCTGGGAAATGTATTTACTCTCATAAGTGGTGCTCAAACTATTAACCGCCCTGTTACAAATTAAACGCAGTGTGTAATGAACTGCGGCAGTGCTGGCTGTACAATAAATTAGTTTCGTGTTTCTGGAAATTGACACAGAGCCCATTAATTGGTTGTCACTTTAATTATATATTTAGGTAAATCACTCGCAATATTACACCATGTTCACCTCTACACTAACTAAGCAAGCTATCTACAAATACTTGAACACGTATTGAAAATGAATGCTTTGGTACATTTAATTAAATAAAACAAAGTCAATGACAATTATGTATACAATGCAGAGAGGTCTCTAAATTTTTCTGATATGTGTATCTATGGTTGTCTTTAAGTCAATCAAAATAAACAGGAGAATAAGTGTTGAATGTTCTTATACGGAATAATATTGGTATTTGTCTTTATAATGTGTTATATTTAATTTTCTGTAGACCGTTGATTGCAGGTGGACATGCCTGCAGCACGAAATAATTACTGAACTCAGAAAACTACCTTTAAGAATAATGGTCTTTGTTTTTCTTTCATTTAAAAATTATTTCGCGTTTTTTATATCATGCTTTTGCTGTAATGATAGTAACAACACACAAATAAAGAACTTTCTTCCAAAACGCTGAAAGCCCAACATAAAACCTTTTTTTAGATATTCTTCAAAGACATGTAGACGTTGAGTTTATTCCAGTGAACAACTTGTTTACTGGGTATCAGAAACGAATCAACCTGGTGTTAGAGATTCATAAGGATAATTAAAAATATTTTTTTCATTTACGCTTTCTAGCTCCAATTTTATTTTTTACATAGTACATTTTCTTTGATATTATTTACTTCATTTCGATTGAAAAACATAAATATAGCTTATTCATTCTGTTTTTTTTTTTTCAAAGTTCAATATTAATATTATCCAAACAGGTTAAATGCACAGTCTTTGTATAAATTGAAGTTCTGCTCCAAATAGCAGATGTCTACAGTCATGTGCCAAAATTACCTTCCCTTGAAGTCACATTCCTCCTCTTCTTCTGGTTTGGTTGGTAAAGCATCTTTTTTATGAATTTCTTCATAGTATTCTACTATTTTATCCTACATCCAGTACTCTCCTCCAAATTTCCCAAGTAACCTCTTTATATTTCGCTTCCTTTCCGTAGAAATTGAACAAACAAATAGAAAATGTATTTACAATCTTAAAAAATGTCCGTGGTCAACATATATGCATTATTTCATTGTCATATTCATTATTTCAGTGGTTTTGATAGTATTGTACTGTGACTTTGGACCTACACTATGCAATATTTTTCTATAACAATTATTTTCACTTGATAAATTCTACCAGTTTTCATGAAAACCTGAGTGTGTTTATGTTCAACTTTTTAACTTCCTCAAATCTGTATAAAACTCCGGGAGTATTCTATAGTCGATGGAACACATTATCGGCTCTGTCATATGAGTGACTTCTCACTGCTTCTATGTACAAGCATCACAGCTTAACAATGTTTGCGTTATTATTTTGGTCGTTACAAGAAAACCATAGTACCTGGATACTTTTGAAGCAATCGTGTTACTACCTCAGAAAGTCCAAACGTGCGTGTCGAATTTCATCTTTCCACATGAACTTTGTAGTTCATTGCTCCAGTAGTTCCAGAAAATGACTCTTCCCTTGATGCATTTTATAATATTCGTCAAGCAGTTTGAATGCAAAATGTGCACGATTTGGTCTGTTTGTGTCTTTCAAGAAAATGTTGAACTTACTATTGTTGGAAACATAATCCTGGTCTTAATTTCCTGTATCTGTGGGGGACTTACACTCTTTGTTTTATCTGACCACTATACTATTTGCTGGTTCAACACAGTATGTGGTGCGATTTCTATTTTTTATTTTTGTATTTCGATGCACTTAGAACATTTGGGATGTAAGTTCCTCAAATCTAAAACGCATTAAACCTCCATTCTGTAATAGGTTTGTGTTTGCAAGAACTCCTTTGGGAAAGTGCTTAGATAAGGATTTTGATAGTGTATATCGTGTACTGAAAATAGCAGTTGCAGAAAATGCTCAATTCTATTAACATCTGCACTGATATCGTCCTCCTGTTTGTAACAGTTACATGCTAGATTATGGTGCACAAGGTTGCGGGCTCAAACTCGACGCAGGGTAATGAATTTTTACGGGCGTAAAAGGTCTTAGCATGGTCTCTTCGGAAGGAAGATGTTTATGAGCAAAATTAAGCGGTATTTCATGCCCGTTTAGAATGGAACGCCAGAACCACTAGAGTTAAGGGGCGTCCATAAATAAAACCTAGTTTCAATCTACAATTAATTAGGAACTAAAAGGAAGTATATTGATCAAGATTAGTGAGAAGAAAAGCGTTCAATTCTCCGCAACGTTCGCATTGCACGGCGGAATGGAATTTTACCCATTTAATCACAATTGCACACGGATCATTGCTAAATTTCTAATGATTCTCCGAGAGGCAACTTTTCCAATCCGTGCTTTTGTTTAAATTCCGCGCAGTGGACGATAGTACTTCTGCGGTAGTATAAAGTCTGAGTATTTTAAGCATTTCAGAATAAATATGCAATGGTAAAAGAGTCAGTGCCTAGAATGCAGACAGTTGCTTCTTTACTTCTACACAAAAAGACGCCATAAGCTTAAGGACTATTAGCCAAACGTTTACATACGTTATATTCTAAATGATAAATCATCGCCAGCAGCACTACAAGGGATCAGTGCTATCCAAAGAAAGAGAAACTGTGATATCCATAAATTTAATTTATTCAGCCGATTTATAAAGCGTCAGCACTCATTTCGAGATAATTTTATGGATAAAAAGGGGACAAATTTTGTCAAATAACATGTAATTACTATTTCCAGATATACACTCAAACTAAACACAGTAATGTGACGGTCAAAATAGAAGAGCAAATCTAGTGTTTAGGTGTACACACGAAGTGGGTAGAGTAACTTTGCATAGACTAGGTGAGTGTTTGTTAGCACTGCAGCTGCCATGTATACTGCAGTGTGTGTTGATGTAAATGTGTACATTGAGTGTGAGGTTTGGTGCGCAGAGTCGCATAGTTTCTATGTGTTATGCAGCAAGAGAAAAAATCTACTGGTTATTAGAAATTGCTATCCTTTAGGCTAGAGTAAAATCCCTTACTTGACTATCGTAGTTGGAGTCGGTTTGTAATTGCCCTTGAAACCTCAGGGTTAGTTATATTATATTCTATCACTAGAATGTTAGCTAAACACGTCAGTGTTTAAGTAACTATTGTTTTTTTTAGGAAGGCTATCAGTTGTGTTTGTTAGGACCACAAGTTCATACCTTTTCCTACCAGTGCTTCACACTTGAAGATTATATGAGAATCAGTTACATTTGTTTTGCTTGGCCTGTATACTGGTCCCTCTTTGCTATTGTATTCAGGTGTTTCTGAAAACTCAATGCCCCATCAAGATCCCAATTAACACCTATTATATTAGGATCACCTGATATAGCTTTTCCTCAAGTAAATAGTTTTGGAATTTTATTGCTACTTTATATTCTTCGCTTTAGTATTACCCTATATCTGAATTTATGTGTATTGCAATTTATGAATGACAGTTTGGTTTGAAAGAATAGCAGTAGGTGATGTTATTAAGTTATCAACTTTGTTTCAGATATATTGATATTTTATTACATTTAAAATGAGTAAGGAGGATATAGTGCTCATCATTTTCTTGCTGTGCTTGCATCCCTCTGTTTGACGCCATCACAGATGTTGGTATTATTAGGCCATTCAGCAATGGTTTTTCGAACAGTGTGTGAAAGTGTACCACAAACTGGTTCAGGTGCAGTAAATGTTTGAGCAGATCCCTTTCTTGCCAGGATACCTGATTTCTTATTGCCTAAAATTCCTTTATGTACATGCATCTGTTACGCTGTAACAGTAAAAAATCCTGAGTAGTGATTACAAAACATTACCTAGACCACATAGCTGTTACACTATTAAAGGCAAAACTCTGAGTTCTCATTATAAAACGTTTCCTAGACTAAATGAAGGCCCATAGACAAATACTTTATAGAGACTCTTCATTTTATTTACAATTCATTCTTTCGTCGATTAACCAATGGATTTAAAAATAAAACCTGTGAATAAGGAGATACTACTTAAGTTTAGTTAATTAATTTCTAATAATGGCAATAGCAACAGGTAGTTCTTGTACAGTTAATCAGAGTGTATTGATATTTAACAATACTGTTTACAACATAAGGAGTTTCTTGATCGTCCTTTGATGCACGTATACCAGTTTGCTAATGAGTTCCAAACGCTACATTTTGCAGCAACTGCACGCTCCGCAGTTGCCGTGTGGGTATGTGGTAATAAGGAAAACAAGACACGTACGTTTATTATATTACCCGCTAATTACACATTACAAACATCTGGCTGCTATAACGCTGAATTCTGAAGGGAAATAATGAGAAACGTTGTTCGTGGGTAATTACCTTCCAATGGAGCAAAAGTCGACGATAATATCGGCAACCGGCTGAAGTGAACTTACACTTTCTTTTGGGGCGTATCATTTTCTATGAACTCTTATTGGAATTGGTTTTATATAACACATAACATTTCGTGCAAAACCTCAATTAATCGTGATCTAAGTGGCTGTTAATTATTTCCATGGCAACATATTGCCATTAATTCCAAAATGTTAACAGCTTGTACATTTCCTTTCTTTAAATTACACAGCAGACACTTTAGGTAGCATAATAAATAAAACTGACCTAAAAAACATGGCACTACAGATCTTGGCATTACATCTTAATTATATCCTGGTACGTTATTATAATATTGTATCATATATAACTTTAAATTTAAAGTATTTAGAGTAAAACAAAATACACTTCTTGTTACATTTGGCAATTTTAAAATGAAATCCAGGAGTTATTTGCAATAGCATCTCACAGTTCCGGTTAGCTAGCATAACGACTTAAGTGACAATATCAGAAAATAAATAATTATTGGCAAACAAATAAATGATAAAAGACAAAGAATAATTTTTCAAAACACGGACTCTAAATTCTTAGATTAAAGAGAGGGTAATAATTACAGTTTGAGAATGTTCAAGTATTTTAGCATAAATCTTGCATAGGATGAACTGAATGATCAGCAATCTTAGTCGTTTCTGTACCAAATCACCAGCGCAAAGGAATCACAGTCTCTTCCCAGCGGCCATAGTCTTCACAAGGAATCACTAATTTTCTACAAAAATAATCGCATAAACCTTATAAATGATACACATTTGTTGACCCTCAGTCCTAGTTGTTGGTTGTCCGCGCCGTGTCCGAGTGGTTAGACCACTTGCCTCTCACCTAGATGGTCCGGATTCGATCCTAAGCGACCGCATGTGGGATTTGTTGTGGACAAAGCGGCGCAGGAGCGTATTTTCTCTGGGTTCTCCACCACATTCCACCGGTGCTCCATTTTCATTCCATGTATCATCAATATTATCGCCTGCGGTGCCATATGTAGTAAAAGGAGCGTTAAACACTATCAAAAAGAAAATATTTGTTGGTTGCCTTTTGCTGGAATAGGCTTGTCCATTTATTAGTACATACGGCTTCATCGCTGTAATTGATCAGCTTTGCAAGGAATTCTGAAATAGTTTCCTTAAAAAAATGTAAATGGCGTGTTATTATTTATGGACACTCTTTAACTACTGTGGTTCTCAGCGTCCCATTCCAAATTGGGCGTGAAATACCGCTTAATTTTGCTCAGAGACCTCTCTATCAGGCTTGAGGTTCTTTTACATGCCGCAATTCTACGACACGGGACCAATGGCTTTATTTCCCTTCCGAAGGAAGCCATGCTAAGGAGTTTTACACCCGAAAAATCCATGGTCCTCCGCCCAATATAGAATGGGAAGCTCAGAACTAAAGCAGTTATAGAGCGTCTATAAATAACACTCGATTTAATTTTATTGGCACTTAGTATTCATTAGCACTTCCCACATGTTCGAGGCACATAATAACTTTTTAATTGAAAAACGCCACTTCAACCTTCTGTTTAAGGTTAAATAATAACTTTCATCTTACAAGTATAAGATCTTTTAGTTTTTTAATGTTTCACGCCTTTTCCTTCTTGCACTGTACATTAAGGTTTTGGTGTTCTAACGATATAAGTAGAAACAGCGTTGAAATGTTACCAACAATTTCTAAACTAAAATTTTAAGATTTTTGGCGTAATAAAATGTAACTTCTAAGTTTTAAGGAATGTATGGATTTTTACTTGGTGAATTTATACGGCTAGTTAACTGGAGCTATAAATGTACAGGGACATTTTTATTAACAGGCACACCTTATTTTTCCTCTCTCTCTCTAGTTAAACTTTACTCAAAAAAAAATCCATACTTCCTTCACAAAATTCAATTTTGTACTAATTTGATTTAGCTTGTTTGTACTGCTACTCAAAAGTACATTATTGAACATTATCCTATACTTTTTCGCATATATCTCATAAATTTCAGAAATAATTTCTTAAATTTAAAAAAAATCAAGAGTTTTGGAGTTTTCTACAATGGTTAGGGACTAATATAGAAATGTGATATGCTAGGTCCATTTTAAACTCATTTAGTGTGAAACCTTAATTTTAGGTGTGAATATTTTAAAAAGAACATCGTATGTATAATTTTTATTAGAACAATGAAATTAATCAAAAAGTTTTATTTAGATAACCATAAAACCATTACTGTGTGCAATTACTTGTATAAATTTCAACACGATATCTTGCATACTGATTTTCCGAATGTCACGGATACATTATCTTAATTCGATTAAATAGATATTCCAAAGAACGAACAATGACATTTATACCTTCAACGCCAGAAGTAAGTGTTAATTTGATTACAAAATAACCAGAATGTTCATATTTCTTCTACAAGACACTCTGAAATTGAGCCTTGGATTTTATTTATGAACGCTCCTTAGCTGCAGTGGTTCTCAGCGTGTCATTCTATATTGGGCATGAAAGACCACTTAATTTTGCTCGGAGGCCTCTTTATCAGGCTTGAGATTCTTTTGTGTGTCGTTGCTTTACTTTCCTTTCGAAGGAAACAGTACTAAGCAGTTTTACGATCGAAAAAAAATCCATCGCCCTTCGCCGGGTTTGAACCCATAACCTTGGAAACCAAAGACTAGCAGGTTACCCCTAGACCACGGAGGATGACAGACTCTCTGACGCAGATATTCTCGTGATTTGAAATATATAGGTGAACTATTTTATAAATTACCATAAACTGCAACAGCAAACAGAGCCTATATAATAATATTAACGAATTTGAAAAACAGCCCAACTAATTAGAATAAAAAAGTGTCTGAGTAATTGTCTTCTGCTCTATCCATTGAGATATTTGCCCTAATGCTGCAGTGACTTGGTAGCCCACTGTGCGCGCGGACCGAGTTTGATTTCTGGTATTGACACGTTGAGTTTTCCCATGCTGGTAGAGAAGCACTCGCAGGTCCTTGGGATCAAATGAGGAGCTGCGTCAAACGGGTTGCAGGGAAGCGGAAAGCTAAACACAAGCAACTCCCAGCATTGTACCATGGTGTCCTGTCTGAATATAGGCAGAAGATGTAGGTTTGGCCCACTAGGGCTGTTGTACCAGGCGAGTTAGTGTATAAATGTAGAATTTGTGACACTCTAGAGAGCAATTATGTTATATTGGAGAGGTAGCAACAGACGAAAAAACCAATGCCATAACCCAGGCTGTTTCAGATTGGATGCCCGCCTAAAGAGGTTCGAGTCCCGCCTTGGGCATGGGTGTTTCTGTGTTTGTAAATGTGTCTATGTTTGTGTATGGATATGTAAATGAAAAACGTTACGAATAATAAGGTCTACTAAGGAATATAGGAAACTGGAAAAAAATGGAGAAAAAAGGAATACAGTGCCGGAGTCCTGACAAGCCTCCGGGACTGTATTTTTTTTATTAAAAAGTAAAAAAAAAAAAAAGAGCAGAAAGTAACTCGTGACTTAGAGAGGTTTACCTATGATACCAATAAGTTTAGCGTTGAGGGTAAGCTATCGTCACGGCTGAATCAGATGTTGCAAATGAAGTGGCAGGACGCAAGTATTGTGGTATGACTTTCGCCCAGTGACGTATTCACTCTTCCACTACAGCTCTGCTTCGAGTTCTGTGGTTGAGTGCGCGCGTGTACTCTTGACTCAGATGAGTCGAGTTGAAACAGGCTGCTATAGCCGGAATTTTAACTACTGATCTCCCGGTACCTGTACAGATCTTCTAACCAACTGAACCACTATGACAACATTTCGACACCACACTAAGCTCTCCACAATGTTTATTTTTTCAGTAAAACTTAAGGAGATCTCAAATTATTTAATATGACAGACCACAGTGATTACTTACGATGCTATTAATGAACAATTAAATATCATTTATTTACCTAATACCTGGTTAACTATGAGCCTCGGACTTGAAGCACTTACGGCATTTTAAGTCGCCAAGAAAATAGTCGGAAATTTAATTCAGCCCCACCGCTACAGGTACATGAGATTGAGATCATGTTTTTAGACATAATTTTAGATGTGGTATTTAATTAACCGTTGAAAACTATCGAGAACATCAGCTGCATATGTGCCATATAATCATGGCAAAAAGGCCAGTTTCGTAATATTATTAACAATTTATAGGTTTGTACTACAAAACAATTCAGTGAATAGCTGAAATTCATGCAGAGTCATCACCGTCGCTGAATATCATTCATTTATGAATAAGTAGGTTTATGTGTGTTGAAAGAAACGGCAAAACTGAAGCTCACTACGACCGCTTAGATAATGTTGCCGCCAAGGAAATCATTTAAAATGTCTGTGGTGTAATGCAATACCAGAGTATAAGTCCACCAGCCAGCTGAGACTGTAAGTACTTCAACTAAATGAGAGCCAGTTCTCTGTATAAAAAAATTAGAAATGAGAAGCTTAGTGCACTTTGTGCGACGCAATTGCTGACATGATTAAAAACGCATCCGGAAGAGGATTTCAACTCTGTAATGCGCCGATTCGTGACTGTGAATGGACTTCAGTCCATCATTACACACCAGACACAAAGCAACATTCAAATGAGACAAGTGCTGGTAAGAACGTCTCAAAAAGGTACTGATTGTTTTGATTTGAAGGGGGGGGGGGTTTGTGGGGCGTGACAATGTAGTAGCATCTGTGCTTGTTATTATTAAAATACAATCTGATAGATTGCATAGAAAAACTGTAGTATCATATCTGGGGAGTAGTATGCTTCATTGTTTTGAAGCATGCGTTGAATTTAAATTGTCCGAGAAAAGGACACCCTACCCAACTCCATCTGCAATGGCCAAATTGTATGAACTTAGTTTCGAATTCATTCCCCATCCATCTTATACTCCGGATACAGACTCGGGAGACATTTTGCTACTTCCAGACGTGAAGAAGTTCCAGGAAATGTTCATTAAATGAGAAGTGATCATTGTCATCAATTTATACCTTGTCGAGTTTGATAAATTCCGTCTGTTCGTCTAGAACGAAAATACTAGAAACTCGCTGGTCTAAGTGTACAAACATCATTGCATACTAACGTAAGAAATAAAGTGAATATACAACGAAATAAATTATTTTACTTGTGGTTTATCAAATCATTTAATCGACTTTCATATAGGAATTGCTTAGTTTTATATTGGTTTTACTTACATATATATTTGCAACCTATAGGTTTAGTGGTGAATAAGGAATGCAATTATATTACCACTGAAAGATGCTGCAGTGTTTTAAGACTATGCTGGAGGGCATTCAGCATTCCATACTAATATGCTGACAATAACTGCCTCGAGGCTATCACTCTAACCATACTATGAGCAATGCATTGAGAACCATGTTACAATAACTGCCTCCAGGCTATCACTCTAACCATACTATGATCAATGCATTCAGAACCATGTTACAATAACTGACTCCAGGCTTTCACTCTAACCAAACTATGAGCAATTCATTGAGAACCATGTTACAATAACTGACTCCAGGCTATCACTCTAACCAAACTATGAGCAATTCATTGAGAACCATGTTACAATAACTGACTCCAGGCTACCACTCTAACCAAACTATGAGCAATGCATTGAGAACCATGTTAAAATAACTGACTCCAGGCTACCACTCTAACCAAACTATGAGCAGTGCATTGAGAACCATGTTACAATAACTGACTCCAGGCTATCACTCTAACCAAACTATGAGCAATGCATTGAGAACCATGTTAAAATAACTGACTACAGGCTATCACTCTAACCAGACTATGAGCAATGCATTGAGAACCATGTTAAAATAACTGACTACAGGCTATCACTCTAACCATACTATGAGCAATGCATTGAGAACCATGTTAAAATAACTGACTACAGGCTATCACTCTAACCAGACTATGAGCAATGCATTGAGAACCATGTTAAAATAACTGACTACAGGCTATCACTCTAACCACACTATGAGCAATGCATTGAGAACCATGTTACAATAACTGACTACAGGCTATCAGTCTAACCAAACTATGAGCAATGCATTGAGAACCATGTTACAATAACTGACTCCAGGCTATCACTCTAACCATACTATGAGCAATGCATTGAGAACCATATTAAAATAACTGACTCCAGGCTATCACTCTAACCAGACTATGAGCAATGCATTGAGAACCATGTTAAAATAACTGACTACAGGCTATCACTCTAACCAGACTAATAGCAATGCATTGAGAACCATGTTAAAATAACTGACTACAGGCTATCACTCTAACCAATTTATGAGCAATGCATTGAGAACCATGTTACAATAACTGACTCCAGGCTATCACTCTAACCAGAATATGAGCAATGCATTGAGAACCATGTTACAATAACTGACTCCAGGCTATCACTCTAACCAGACTATGAGCAATGCATTGAGAACCATGTTAAAATAACTGACTACAGGCTATCACTCTAACCAAAATATGAGCAATGCATTGAGAACCATGTTACAATAACTGACTACAGGCCATCACTCTAACCAAACTATTAGCAAGGCATTGAGAACCATGTTACAATAACTGACTCCAGGCTATCACTCTAATCAAAATATGAGCAATGCATTGAGAACCATGTTACAATAACTGACTCCAGGCTATCACTCTAACCAAACTATGAGCAATGCATTGAGAACCATGTTAAAATAACTGACTCCAGGCTATCACTCTAACCAAACTATGAGCAATGCATTGAGAACCATGTTACAGTAACTGACTCCAGGCTATCACTCTAACCAAACTATGAGCAATGCATTGAGAACCATGTTAAAATAACTGACTACAGGCTATCACTCTAATCAAACTATGAGCAATGCATTGAGAACCATGTTAAAATAACTGACTCCAGGCTACCACTCTAACCAAACTATGAGCAATGCATTGAGAACCATGTTACAATAACTGACTCCAGGCTATCACTCTAACCAAACTATGAGCAATGCATTGAGAACCATGTTAAAATAACTGACTACAGGCTATCACTCTAACCAGACTATGAGCAATGCATTGAGAACCATGTTAAAATAACTGACTACAGGCTATCACTCTAACCAGACTATGAGCAGTGCATTGAGAACCATGTTACAATAACTGACTACAGGCTATCACTCTAACCAGACTATGAGCAATGCAGTAGATCCCTGTTACAATAGCTGACTCTAAAACTTTATTTTAAAAATGATAGCTAATTTATTTCAGTTTCTGAGTCTTCCTCAAATATTATAGATTTATCATTTAACTGATTAAGAACTTTTATTGGACTTATATTAATTCCAATTAGTAATCGTTTTATACAATATATTGATAATAATAGCCTCCACTTGATGCACCTTCAAATAAAATCAGGCTGCTGCTGTAACTTTATTATGTTATCACATTTGCGTGCTGTACTAAAAAGGGATTTCTTTCTTGGATTTGTGGATCAACCACATACAGCGCATTACGCCACGCCGTGCCGTGACTGAGTGGTTAGACCACTCGACTTTCACCTAGACGGCCCGGATTCGATCCCAAGCGACCGCATGTGAGATTTTTGGTGGACAAAGCGGTGGAGGGGCTGGTTTTCTCCAGTTTCCTACGCCATCGCATTCCACCGGTGCTCCATCTTCATTCCATGTATCATCAATGTCATCGCTTGCGGTGCCACAAGTAGTATCTACCCTTCACAGAGCATTGCAATAATTATATTTAAGTACTTACCTTTTAGATATTCACACGTTACGCCTTTTATGCAGCTTTAAACATTTTAGCTTAGTGTATTCTGGGAATATTTCAATTTGTAGCCCATTAACTTCGATTTGATTGTGTATTTTGAGAGGAGATTAAACACATAAGGTGGAATTACTGAAGATAGAGTGATATATATTGCTCCTTAGGATTAGCTCCCTTAATGAGTCTCTTTGAGCTGCCTGCTAACAGCTAGCGGTCTTATTCCTTAAGGGTTCACACAGGCTAATAAACAAAATGAATATAGAGGATGTTGCAAAACGACACCGAATCAACATGTGGACATTGTTGCTTACACGCTGTGTAAAATAAAAATTTAGTTTTCAACGCCAGTCAAGATACATTAACAGAATACAACCAGTGTGATTTAGGAGTGTCTTCATAAACATCCCGACATGCTGCCAAGTGAGTAGCTTGTCTTAAGAAATCCCACTAAAGGACCTATACCTCAGCTTTGTTTATTCTTCCACCACCAGTTTCATTATTACAGACAACGAATGAAAAGAAATGTCTGGGAAAATAAGCTGTGCCGCTATCTTTGAGGGCAATCAGGACGGAGTCAAAGAAAAGAAAAACAAACAAAAAAACAGAGCGGAGACTACTAATAAAGGATGCTAATTAAAGCTAAATAATAATCAGTTTTTGTAGTCAGACAAGAAGTTTACTATTTTAACAGCAAGTTCTTGTTGATATTTACAGAGGGATGTTGAGAGTTTGCCATTAGGGTACTTATAAGTGGCAGCTGTGGCGGCGGCGAGGGCGGTTGTAGTGGAGCTTTTATTGCCAAACATTTTCAGTACACTTTGAAATGTACAACAATCTCATCGGGCTCATGGTTGTAGATTTTTTTTTTTGTTTTTAGATATTTATAGTTAACACTTCTACATGTACTATGTATCTACATAGCGTATAGAGAAGGTATGGTAATGCGCCCAAAAATTCAATACCGAGATTTCACCGGAAATATACGCTTTGGGACCCCCTGGATCCAAAAAAGAGGCTTTTTTCGAAAAATGTTCGTGTGTGTCTGTCTGTGCGCAGCATAGTTCAAAAACGAAAAGTTCGTTAAATACCAAACTTGGTATTTGAGTTCAGTATCTTCCAAGGATGCGAGACGAAGATTTTTAAGAAAATCCCGCCACCCCCAAATACCCTTTACATGGAAAACGTTTCGAAAATGTTGATTTTCTCTAAAATGGCTCTAACGATTTTGATTAAAAATATCTTATATTAAAGATATTTATATGGCAAATAAAATGTATACATTGAACTTTCTGGGAATAGCCCCCGAAGACATCCTTATTCCGGACGAACGTTGCGGAATCTTGCAAAGCTGGTAAACCGTAAGAGATAGACAAACACCATAACAATACATGTAGAGCTCGCTAAGACACACAATTTATGTTACATTTTTTTTTCGTCGAGTTGACCGTTTTTGAGATATTCCTTGTTACTGGCTGCAGTTTTAAGATATACATTTCTCATACGGGAATTTGTCAACTCCTAGCGATACAAAAGAACTTCAACCACATAGCAACCAGCTTTTAAAATATTTGATTATCCCTTTAGCCTATGGTACTCCCTTAGATATTTCCTTCTACTTACAAGGAAACGAGTAATAAGACCATTTCAGCTAATTTTTATCGATTATTATGAATTAAATAGAATAGTAAACTTTATAACAATAATTTATTGACTGCCTCCGTGGTCTTGTAGTCAGCGAGCTGACTTCTCACCTGGAGGTCCCGGGTTCGATTTCCGGCTGGGGTGGGGAATTTTTCTTTAGCCAGAATTATTCCCTATACCCTCAGAGTCTGGAAGTATTATGTGAGAGTGAACAAGTGTGTGTTTGAGGAAAATAAAATGATTTAAACCTACAGACGAGTTGTTTCAGGCGCAAAGCCCCCGATATGACTTTAGTTGTTAATGGGGGTTACATAAATGAAACGATAAATAATAACGTATCGTATATATGTAGAGAAAGTCATATGAATGGAAAAAATCAGATCTTTTTCTGCAATAAATGAATGCAAAACAATAAAAGTTGACAAAAGCACATACAAAGGGAGGAGAGAGAATTAAAATGAAGCTATAAACTACGCTATGTGCTTAAGAATAACTCTACCTAACGAATTCAATAATATTTTGAAGATATACTTATGGTAAAATGTTTGCATTTAAGGGAACCTCAAGACATGAGAGTCATAAATAGTACTTTTAGTTGGCAGCTAACCTATGCCCTATTACCTGAAATCTAGGGTTGGTTTGGTGTTAAAGAACAAGGAGAAAACTTTTTTTTTTTCACGACTCGTCTTTATGCTCCGACATGTATGTGCCCATCACACACTAGTGCTTCGTACGTTGCCTAATCTCAAAAATAAACTGATTTTCAATGCTACATAAAGCTGTGAGTTTTAGCTTTGGACTAGTTCAACTATATACTACAACACTGTTATATGGTTTGGGTCGTTTCGAACTCGTGAACCTGTAGAGCTAATTTAAAACAAATACCAAACTCGTGTCTATCTTCAAGCATGTGGTACATTTAATATTTGTTCTCATTCGGAGACTAGATATACATATATTTTAACCTGTTACGACATTAAAATCCACACTGATCCCATCCACGAGCGAGTTTCAACTAGTCCAGAAAAATTACTACAATAAGCTCTACTCAAATACAATCGACAAAATTTCCTGAGTTATTGTGAATATTTAGAAACAAAATGTGAAAAATGGTCGTATATCATTTAATACGTAGTATTTATATGCACTATTGGTGGCGTTATAGCTGCGTGCCTTAATGCCATATATGTACAGAAATTTCAATTTACAGTACCATTTAAAAATCCGAAGTCCATATTACCGACATCCTCGCCAGAAACAGTTAGCTTTTCTGTCGTTTATCAGAAAAATCGATGGCCCCTGTTTAGGATGCTTCCTTTGTAATGCATCTCGTTTCCTTGGTTACCCTCAGCAGGACTTGCACAGAGCTCGAGACATACAAATCAATGTCCGTATCATCTGTCTCTCGGAAACTAAAAATCTTTTGGATTTTACAAACAAGCACGCAGCTCTAAGAGGAACTGCCTCTGGGGAGGGGATTAGACCATTGTGCGGCAGCCTTCTACAACGTAAACACAGAGAGAAAATAAAACGAGGTAGGTGGTTAGATTTGGTAGGTCAATCCATGGAGGAAAAATTAATCCAGAGCTTTCCTTTAATTGAACTGGAGTGAGAAAAAGCATCGAAAACACGGAGAGGTTAGTCAGCGGCCCAGAGATTAACCTACTACCTCCCGAACGTGAATCCCGAACATTACGTTCGCTTGAACAGCTTTATCGTTAGCTTTACTATTTAGGGATGAGAGAAATGCCGTTATATGTAACCATCGAGAACGAAGATTATTAGCGGCTTCATAATATTTCGGTTCTGCTGGCCAGCATTTACTCAATCTCTTATGTCGCTATAAACTGAGCCAGGTAGCTCATGTTTTTGTTTGGAACTGGCATTCCGAGGGTCGTGGGTTCGATTCCGAGGACCGAACTGTGTGACCCATAGAGTTTTCTGGAATTGTTCTCGGGTCACTAGGCGAATGCTGAGGAAGTTTCTTCGTTCTCCCGAAATTCCCGTCTCTTCATTTCATCTCATTTTCATTCCAACCGGTCTCTTTTAGTGTTATAAGTGTCGGCGAAGACTGCGGTAGTCGTGCCCTTCCATTGTGAATGCGCTATGGAAATACAGCTCTCGACGGCAGGGTGACGTTGGTTTCGTGGGACCAAGACTTCGATCAGATCTAGGGCGCTAGCTCCTAGCGCTCCCCGCGTCGAGATGAACTGCTTGGACTATGTTAGAGACCCACCAGAATGGTTCTTTCCCCGCAATTCGGTTTCTGCCGCCCGTCGAGAATACTCCGTCATCCAATCCTCTTGGGGTGTGACGCACAATAAGCCCATAGGTGACCGCATTGTGGAACACGTTCCGGAATGTAGCAACCAACCTACCAAATGACTATAAAGAGATGACCCAATTAACATTAAACGCAAAGCTTCCTAAGCATCTGGCTATTCAAAAACATTTCTGTGATACAAACATAAGCAAATACATGGTTATATAAAGCTTTCTGTTTTAACGTCTTTTTATCATTGAGTTACTTATAAACTGAAAAGAATGTTGTGGAAGCTACAGAACTATAATGTATTATAGATAATTTTGTTGAGCAACGAATACGTTTATCAATATAATAACAACTTTCGTAACATTTAACAGAAAGAGATGTCGCACATCAATGTAGGCAAACTAAAAGGAACCAAATAGTTTTAAAAGTTTCTTTCTCGAATGAAGTCGTAAGTGGCATGATCTATCAGGATAAGGCGATATGACTTAGCCGTATGAAGTTTATGATCCAAACCGGATATCATTTCTTACTGGATTTACTGTTTTTACGGCTGCTGCTCCTCCTCCTCCTACTACTACTGCTGCTACTACTACTACTACTACTACTATTACTACTGTTGCTGCTGCTCCTCCGCCTACTACCACCACCACCACCACCACCACCTCAACTGTAGATCTCGTTAAAACACACAATTTATGTCCTATCTATTTTTGTTGTAGAGTTCACTATTTCTAAGGTATTCCTTGTTGTTAGTTTCAATTTTAAAATACTTATACTCTTCTCAGACAGGAAGTATCCGTTTTTATTTTGTTTTTCTCCTGGTTAACCAAAGGAGCGAATTTCAATGACAATCGCTTAACGATAGCTTTTAAAACATTTGACTATTGCTTTCGCATAGCGCATTCCTTAGTTCCCTTCTACTTATAAGGAAATAAGCAATAAATACATTCTGCTAATCTTATCTCGATTAGCATGGTGTAAAAGGAATAATCTTTTGCAAGAATTATGTTTGTAGAACAGTTAGAGAAAGTCATGTAAGTACAACTCATCAGACTGTTTTATTCTGACGGTCTCAAAACATGTATTTCCGGTGAAATCTCGGTATCGAATTTTTGGGAGGAATATAGTACCTTCTATATACGTGCTATAGAAGGTAAAAAGAGATTCGAAGGCAGCGACATCAAACTTCGGACTTGTTCTAATATAAGATATAAAACTGTTGTATTCGCTCGGTATTGTTTCGAAACAGCCTCGTGTTCGTTTCTGTTTCAGGCATCTTGAGCATAAACTGGTGGCCCAATTTACGCATAGAGCAACTATTCAGATTGAAATTCTTTACGACAGGCTGCTGATGCCTCAAGATAGCTCTGACGTTGCGGTGGAAATATTGTGCGGGCAGGAAGAGCCACGTGACTATACATTACTGGTGTGGTTGGCGCATGGCGTGCAGCCGTCGCTCGTACGTCACAGTACTGCAGTGCTCGTCTCTGGAACAGCTCCCATCGACCAAGGCATTCTTGTCCAGTAATCCGGCCGAACAGGGAATCGCTTTATTGCATTGTTGAGATAGCTTTGCTGCTCAGTATTTACTGACAATTCAGAATGTCAATCATTCTATTGCAAATTATCGCCACTTGCTAGGCAAATTTTCTTTTGAGATTATAAATAACTATTAAAGGCTGCTGCACTTTTGTCCATCATGTTTGATAATGTGTAAGCCGAGAAACCCACGTTAATGTAAAAAGTATAGTAATGCTATATGATTCAACTCCTATTTTTTTGTCATTTTATTAATTTTCTTTTACAATTTCCCTTTCCCTTTTACAATTTGCCCCCTAGCATTACAATATAATGGCAATCTTTCTCCACTCCGTGTTAATTATTTGTTAGCAACAGTTAATTGGGAACCAAATTTCAATCAGTAAGGCCAATCGAGCTGACGCCGCCGTGACATTTGCGCATGGGTTCGATTGTCGTGGTCGGCCTTCCTGACCTATGGTTTTTTCGAGCCTCCCCGGGTCGCTAGGCGAATGCTTGGATAGTCCATTATATCTCCTGGATTTCCTGTCCCCGTTACTTCCTTGTAATCTGTTTCAGAGTTGAGGGACTAGCTTACAGTGTTCGGTCGGTTGTAGCTCGGCAATAGTTTGCGCACTGTACAGGCTTATTCCGTATCGTCGCGGCATTGCTTGATCAGGACCAGCCTCCGGGAGCAGCTTTCGGACTAGAGCCCCTTAGAGACAACCCAGGACACCTGGGGCTTGGCGGTCGGATTTAGGTGTTGTCGGAGGCGTTGAATCTAGTACCGTTAGAGATCGTGTCCATGCTTGCACCCTTCGTCATGAGACCTTTCCTGTCCTCTCACCCCTCCCTTCTTGGGGACCTGTAAGTAGCAAAAGATCCCAGGGTCTATGTACGATGCTCTGTCCCAGTGACTGGAGACACTGTCCGCGAGTTAATTGTAATGGGCCTGTAGGCCGTATTTTGTTAGTCATACTTTCTGTGCCTGGGTTGCGGGTTCAATGAGGAGGATTACCGTTCGTCATATACACTACATCAGCGCACTAGTGATGTTGCAATGACCTGACAAATGCTAGTGTGGTGCATTAGACTCTATAGACAATAATACCAAACACCAAAAAGAAAAAAAAATTGTATTCATGGTGGTTTCCAGTGAGATTGTACCGTACCTTCGTTTTATGCCAATGCCACAACCACCTTATATACGGATCGGTCAAGGCAGCAATGACCTCGGTATTATGCCACTACGCACAAGCGCCGCAGGACATGTCAAGTGTATATTTAGCAGCTGTCACAGCCGTTCCTTTTGTATTCGTGTTGTGAAGTGTTTCAAAAATACGTGTTGTTAGGAATGTTATTCTCTTATTAGTCCACTGTAAAGAGTGACAAAAAAGTCATGCTTGAATTCCGTATATTTATGTACGATACATACGTGAAAGCTGAATTGTGTAGATAAGTGCATAGACAGCTTCAGCAGTAATTTCCTGGTTATCCAGTTCTTCTGTAAAATGTTAAGTCAATAAATTTAGAACAACGGAATCGCTAAAATCAAAGACTTGAAAACAAAATGTGCTAATGGAAGAAAAGCTAGACGAAATTAGTGCTGCATTCGAATATTCATCCAAGAAGTCTTTCAGCCGTGTGTGCAACGTTTCACAATCTCTGTTCATACAGATACTAAACTTTTAAAACTGAAACCCTATTCTGTGTCTATAGTGCAGAAATTATGAACATCAACTTATGAATTTGAACTGTAATTTCATTGGACGATGTCGAGAATGTTTTCGCGCAAATGGACGTTGCTTTCAACAAGACTTAAAACAAGATTAATGCTCATTTACATATGTTACTAACCCTCATAAGTAAGAACCCGAGAGTTACGGAATGCAAAACCCCGCAGTATAGCAGACTGTGTGCAGGATACGCATTCGCGCGATCCACAGCCCGGGAATACAAGAAGGCACTGTACTTACATGTACTGGTGTGATGATCCTTTTGTAGAGTTGCCTCATATATGTGAACACCGGGTACTGTGATGTTAAAATTTATCTCACTAAACTCAAGGTAAGTCCGAATTTACTATATAACTATTTAAGTACTACGTATTGTGTTTTATTCATAAGGTGCTTTGTTTGAATTTTGTGCAAGTAAGAATGTTTACAGAATTTAGATACATGAAAAAAATGTTAGTCTTCTTTAGAAAATACTTTCATTTTGAGCTTGTACAAGGTACAGCAAGAACCTCATACGGCAGGTTCGATATTTCCTAAGGCACATAGAAAGGTGTGTGAATGCTAATAATTCTGCGTGAGGTACTGGCACAGAAAAAATATTTCAGCAAGGCCATGCTCTATTAATAGCTCCATACGTCATAATCAGCTCATTTATTCCCTTGTTAGTGAAACTGTATAGTTCTGCTCTCTATTTATTAGTGTCACCTCAGATATATGTCTTATAGAAACCTAAGTAACATCTTATTTTTCATTAACTGGAGGTTTACTTCAGAAATCTGTCTGCTATCTTTTTCACTTATTTAATACTCGCCCATTTCCACGTTGGAATTTTCCCAATTTAGCAATATAACTTAACCGTAAATGTTTCAAAGAAGTTATTTATTCTGAAAAATACTGTCCAGCTACGAACCGAGCCAGGTGGCTCAAGCATTTCGTTCGGAACTAGTATTCGGGAGATCGCGGTCTAATTCTGACCCATAATTTTTTGCAGGGGCTTTACCGGGACACTAGGCGAATGCTGGGGAGGTTTCTTCATTCCCTCTTAATTTCATCTCCATTCATCCAACCGGTCTCTTTCAGTGTTGCTAGTGTCGGCGAGGATTACGGTGATGGCGCCCTTCTGTGGTGGTGAATGCGCTTTGGAAATACGGCTGATCGTAGGTTGAAAGAGGAAAAAGTTATCTGAGGCTCCAACCTACCACCCTAGTGGATTTTATTGTGAGTTATGCATTCCAAACTTTAATCGTCGTTTTCTCATTATTCATATTTTCAGCATTTTTCTTGCTGTAAAATGCTCCTTGCAGAACACTTTTGTGACAGGAGCGCCACTTGGTACACAAGTACAGAGAGAGGCAATGATAAAGAATTCCCTCGGTTTCACTGTGAGAGGTATTTAAGTACATTGTTTTAACTCTCAAATACAGAAAATCGCAGTTGTTGCCACAAAATATGTATTATAAAATCTAAAATATTTTATAGCCCAAAACAGAAGAGACTTGCAAAACTCTAGGGTAATTTTAAAACATGTATCCATTGTGAGCCTAGGATTAAAATATAGGGAGTAATTTTAATTAATTTGCCTCAATGGAGATTTTAGTTGACCTAACAAAAAATAAAGAAATGTATACGTAAATTTTAAACTATTCCAGAAAAAATGGAAATTTAGACCATTACATATTTGCAATGTAACACAGATGCGGTATAAATTTCAAAAGCCTGGACTATTAATTCAGCATTTCAATTTAGCAATCATACTTATCATTAAAAGTGTTTTAATTCAAGTGACGTTATAATTCTACCGTGTATTAGGACAAAACTACACGTTATAGTTTTTTCCTCCAAAATGATGAAACTACAGACGTTCTAAATGATTTTACTAATAGCATATTTGTTTATCTTAGAACACAATTTCACTTTAATAAAATAACATGCATTCAGATTGGGAAGTAGAGAGGTATTAATCATCACAAAATCTGTATGGTGTTCATGATCAAATTTATTAAATATATATTTCATTGCTTTCACTATAAATATCATTTCCATTACTTCTACAACAGCTCGACTTGGTACAGCAGTGAATAATCCGGTTATAAGATCTAATGATTTGATATAAAATACATAAATAATAAGAAACTAACTCCAATCCATCCAATCACGTTCCTCACATTAAATTACTTGCGGCTCAGCATTTCTATATAGATCTTTTACAAACATAAAATAATATTTGGGGTTCATATATCTCAAAATCACTGAGAAAACAATAAAATTTTGCACATATTACATACGTTTCATACTTTTCCACCGTTGGTACTACTGCAAAGAAGTGGTTGCAAAAGCTGTATATTAATAACCCAAATTATGCTTCTGTTCCCACTAACATATATATATACATATATATATGTTAGCATAAACTTATTTTACAGAATATGATTACGAAAACAAAATCTGAAAATGTAGAGGGAAAGAGAAATCGTTCACAAGGTCTTTTGGATAATAGCTACGCAGAGAGCTGCGAAAGATACAAAAGAAGATCCTTGAACTAAAAACACAGAAAGCTGTTGGGGATGACACTCATAGTAATGTGGAAGTTACTTTGGTGTTACTACCTAAAGGTGACACTAAAATAAAACCAATGAATAAACCAATCAGAGTTTAGTTTTTATGTTTCGGTAGAACCGGGGAGTTTGTTATATATTCTAAGATGACAGGCAAGCCACTAGTTCTACAGTTGTTCTTCCAACTACTTGGTAACCACTTGCTTCTACAGTTTGTCCACGAATCACGACAGATATTGATGTAAGCAATGTGATACGCGACAGCTGAAATTTAACTTGTAAGCGTACGTGCAGGACACTCGACAGTACGCTTGCATCTAAGATCTTCGTATACATAAAAGTGTATAATAATAATTGATCATATCCTTTGGCAGCGATTTTTAATAAATACTGAAATTTAAAATCCTAATATATATCCATAAAAATAATTAATTCTACATATCAGACCTAAATATCGCAGCTAGCCAAGGAGCAAACATATAATTAATACATTGTAATGATGATAGCGACATAAAAAAATATAGCTAACTAAGATCTGAAGTGATCCACCCACAAAAGACGGGATATCATGTTGCGAGGCCTCCTTCATTGAGGACCGTTTTAACAAAACTCAACAAATGCCATTTTTTTCGAAATACAGGTTGTGATGGATTCCGGTCAATTGTAATGAGAGGAAAAGCATGTACTTTTCATAACATTACAAAACTCAATATTTCCCATTGAAAAGAGTTTTCACGAAACTCAACATCTCCATTTCTTAAATGTTCACAAAACTCAACTTTGGGGAGGTTAAAGTTTTGGTAAAGACTGACATACCTATGATTTAAAATCTAGGGCAAAAAATATTGTAAGAGGTAAATTTCCTTTTAAAATTACACAGGTGAGAACATTTACATACAAAAAAACTTGTAATAATCGTGTACAGTGTTACGTACAAAACATTTATTTTTCTGCACCAATAGAAGTTGAAGTGTCTAAGCCAAGGCAGAAAATGTCTGTAATGTTCTTCTGAACTTCCAATGGTGAACCATGTCAGAAAGAAGAAAGCTGATGACATGACTTTAATGTGTTACTTCCATAGTGAATCGGAAAAGGGTATAGTATTTTATGGCAAACTTCTAAAAGTATATGGCAAAGATTCTGATAACAGGATGAATTATGATGAGAAACCATTCTATTAAGATTATGTACATTCAATTTTCAATGATTTTGGGTATTGCAAAAAAAAAAAAAAAAAAAAAAAAAAGAGTTTAAGCCTACATTGAAGTTTTTCTGTATCTGAATGATTAATTTTTAACAAATTAGGTTAAATGTGTCTAAAACAACCAATTTTCAATTCAGCTGTATTTAAGCATTATTATAAAACGCATGTTCAATGATTTTGATGAGGTTTTTGCCAACTGTAAATGAAAAACAGTTAAACATTTTAAGTTAGATGCATTTCAAAAAATGGTTATGTTGAGTTTTGTAAAATTCTTAAGCTTTGTCGTATTTTTTCCAAATAAATAAAATAACAAAAGTAGTTGTACTGCCTATCAATAAATGCATTTCAAAAAGAGAAACAAGACCATTTTTTTCCAAAAGTACTATATCAAAAGCCTCAGAGTAAACTAAAAAAAAAAGTTTCCTGTAAATTTTTTAAAATGGCATTTGTTGAGTTTTGTTAAAACAGTCCTCAATTTGTGATAAAGTGCGTCTATTTAGTCAACTATTGAGGCCAAATACAGAACTTGAGCTCATATCATTACTTGGCATTTTTTTCCATCTGAAATTGCAAAAACTACGGCGTCATATGAACCGCTTACATACCTTCAATTCTGCTATTAAACATCGCGTCATATTCATAATTGTATTAGTATTAGAGGATTTTTAGGCTCTTACACAAAACACTTCATTTCAAGGCCTAGATAGAATTCAAGGTACTTAATCACATAGTACTCGGATGTAGAATGACCACTCTTTTCACGTTATTATTCATGCCCTGATTCTTTCACTACAGTATCTCAGTGGTATTATTTTCAATTTATTTTACTTATTAGAATAACATAATAAAGGTGGCGCCGCGGCCAAGTGCTTAGACCGCTCACCTCCCATCTAGGCGGCCCGGGTAGGATCTCAAGCGCCCGCATGTGGGATTTGTGGTGAAGGAAGCGGCGTCTGGGCGTGTTTTCTCAGGGTCCTCCGGGTTCCCCCACCACTCATTCCACCAATTACTCCATCATCACCTTTCCTAGCATCCATTTCGCTTGAATTTCATATCATACTCTTTCTCACGCTCATGCCTGCCTACGGGCCGACCACTCGTTCCTGGTTCTCAATTCTGTGGTTTCATGCCGTTGTCTCTCCGACAGTCTTCTGACCCTTAGGCATTCGCTTATAAGTCCTGCTCGGGGGGGGGGGGGTTGTCAGTCGTAACTAGGAAGCATAAGCTGACTACAAAGAATAAGAGAATAAACCTGTAGAAGGCAGTTATACAATATTACAGACGTATAACGATCTAAGAGCCCAAAAATCCAAGTATAAATCTATGAGGCGCAAATGTCATATTTCAACGTCCAAATAACAAAGCCAATTCACAATTATATGGATTTTTTCTCTAAAGCTTTAATGTATAACTATTTTGCTTAATATCAGTATATTACAGTAATTTGCGCTGGCTGTGTAAATTTTATGAGTATTTATTCGTCCATGATTTTGTAATCGCTAAAACCTACTTTTTTCAGGATTTTGTTTGATGTTGGAAATTTCCCCAGTTATCTCAATTTTGAATGCCATTAGCCTATACGAATATTATGAGGAGAGAAATTTTGTGTTTGAAAGGTATTCTTGGATATAAATTTGCGAATTCTTCTATCATTGAAAAGCACTACCATTTCCGGACTGACGTAGAATGTGATATAATTCCAGAATTTTAAAACTGATATTTCTCTTATCCAATTTCAATCCTGTCTCGTTGCATGTTAAACGGACCTCGTGGCAATAAATCTAACTTCTATTTTATCAAATAGAACCTGACGAGTTTTATAATAAAGCACCATATGACCAGTTATAAAAGAATCTGTTTCATTATGTTTCAAAACAGGAATTTCTAATTTTAGAAATATAGTATAAATTGGAGGAATATTTGTAAACTGAAAACTTTAGCTAGGTGTTTGATAATTTGTAGCTTTTTATTAGAAATAACTAGTAATAAATCTGTGCATTTATTTTAAAAAAATATATATATTGTAAAATTATTAATTTTTCAACATTTAAAGTAAAATAAAACTATTTTTCCAGACATTTTAGCAAAAAAAAAAAAAATCAAATAAATTGAATTCAATTAAAAGAACTGATGCAACTTTTATCGCGCTCTGTTACACATATGGTAAAAATTCCATCCTAATTCTTTAAAATTTAATTGGAACAAGCTTACACTGAAATGAAAATGTTGTATTTTGTGGAAGAACTCAATTACGATTAATATTCAAAGGATCTCTTTAACGATCATTATCAAGTCCATTTTGCATTTCTCACAATCATAACAACTGCTACCACATTTTCCTGATGTTTCATATGGCGGAAAATACAGTTCAGAACATATTACCAGATTATTTGGTTCTTTAATTCAATTTTAAAAATTAAAATCCCTAGAGTTCCAAATACATTTTGTCCCTTTTCAGATCAGACATTAGTTACTTTTGTTTGTGAGTGCTTATAGTACTAAAATGGTTATTTACACCTTTAAAATTGTGACAAATGATTTTAAATACTACAAGTGGTTTATTACAAGCAACTAAAATTGTCATTTATCATGTAATATTAGTTAAAATAAGTATAGTAAAATTGTTTGACAATAAAAAACAATCCAGTGTAAATGACAATCCAAATACAGTTTACCTACTGATTTAAAAATAAATAACTATATCTTTAGGATATAATAGTGAAGTTAAAAATGTTAAAGAAAATACAATGGGGGTTGTAGCTTTTTCAGACTAACTTTTTGAGTATGGAAAAAATTAAGTGCAGTCCCACTGGAATTTGGACAATATCAGTATGTGTGTATATATTCATTTATAATAAGGCGTAAGTTTGCTCTAAAATCATTTTTTTTTTGTCTTCATATCATGTTATGTTTTCACTATATTCGGAATATTGCCGAGCTTTACTAAGTTCCAACTAAAAGGTGTAATTGTGAATACTTAAGTAATATAAAATTGGCTTATTGAAGCGGGAAAGATATGTGTATCATATAGCAAAATTCATTCCGAATTGAATTTTAGAATAGGAAAAATAAGGTACTTAATTTTTAAAACCTATTTTTCAGCCCCTATCGTAGCAAATTAACCCTCTGTAGCCTATCCAGAGTAAAGATTGTACCTGCCTACATTAATACTATACCTAAAGGAAATGCTAGGTTATCTAAGAACTCTAATGAGCTACTTCTATTACATGTTCAACTCCTTATTTATAAGTTTGCACTTTTAATATATCAAATCAAAATATTGTATAATTGTGCTAATATATTAGTACTAAAGTGTACTAATATAGTCTATTATGTGACAAGTATAATAGTTACTTGGGTCGTCTCCTTAGCACGGTGGTAGCGTTGCTGCTTGCCAAGCGGGAGACTTGGGTTCGATTTACAGTACCGGCGTGGGGAGACCCCGGACCGGGGTACACTCAGCCTCGTGAGGTCCCTGGGGGGCCAATTGCGGGGCTACTTGATGGAGAAGTAGCGGCCCCAGGTCGTGAAGACCGTATTAACTGGCCGGGGGGAATCGAAGCACTGACCACGTCTCACCCCCCAATACTGCACCCCTACCATGACGTCTCTAATGAACTGAGATGGAGGACGCAGCGGCCGGGCGGTAGGCCTAGGCTCTTAGTGAGCTGTGCCACACAGTCACATAATAGTTACTTACAGCTTCCAAAAGTATCCAATGCTTGCTTCCCATAGTATAGCACCTCGAAATTTTAAAAACTATCCGTATATGTATTTCCAACACTTTATTAACAAAAACTATACACTTGGAGTTTGTGCACAAATTTGTGAATTTAATTTGGACTAGGTGAATATATCGGATATTTATACTCATATTTTCAGTTCATGTACAATAGTGCACTCTTTGACCCATCTCCTGGATATGATTGAAACGTGGGCCACTCATGATTTTCAAGAACCAAAAGGAATCTGTGCAATGTTGGCTAACACAATGAGTTCCGTGCAATTACATTTTGTTTATAACTGAATCGGGTAAAGCCTTTTTGCGATGAATAAATCACCTGCAGTAATAAGCAGCTTGCCATGTTTTGTCATAAGGATTTCTCTTCACCAGAAGCCACTTCACCAAACTGGCAAGGGATACATTTCTATCACAGTATTTATTATTCAGGCGTAGCTTCCCAGAGGTGTTCCACTTTAACCTTTATTCCCTGAGACTTGACCCACCTGCTATGAGGATTTCAATTACAAGTTTGCTAATCACAAATATGTAGAGTATGTTGAGATGACCTCCACATCTTGTATATAAAGAAAAGGAAGGTACAATATGATTACAATTTTTCTGGAATAAGAGAGTATATTACTGAGAATATCGTTGATTCCCAAAAAGGAAACGTTTGTTCATATGAGCCCTTTGACGTAAACGCTGCAATATGTAAAATATAAGTTAAAACACATTTCACAGAAAAATTACGGGTCCTGCAAATAAAAGCAAAGAACAATGTTTTTGAAACTGCAGAGCGTGTAGCATTCCCTATAGATATAAATAGGAAAATTGCCGAACTCATTTGTAGAACTCGGTTTTGGGTTCCGAAGCGCACACAGTTACGGTCACACAGAGCAGTCACCGATATAAAGAGAGGGTTGTGGGGTGAAGTTTTTAGCTTAAGCATGTACTTGCTGAGGCATAATCTGTTCCAAAAGTAGCTCATTATATGTACTGACATTATATACATGTTCTAATTCACAAAATAATAGAATGAAGCAATTATTTCATATGAATAATAAATAAAAATGTCTTGTACTTTTACAAACAAAAGTATAAAGCTTGATACAAAAGATTCAAGATGATAATGAGCAGAAAATGAACATAAATCAACCAAACTCACTCAAAATTCATTGCAGTGAATTACAAGATACATTTTTACTGTATCGAAGGAAAAGGCCCTCCTCCTGTAACTCAAAATATGTTTGAATCAATTACAAGTTTGTTCAGTGTCGAACGCCTACCCTTCCGTATTTTGGACATTTTCCAGCCTGCTCTCTCTTTCAGTGTTTACTGGTTTATATACTAGCAGGAACTGAACGAGGCAAGGCAGTGAGTAATGCTAGATAGTGCAGCACCTTTAGAAACGGGTTGTAAAATCACACCTACTGCATCTCATCAAGTTATACCCTGTATGAACCGAACCACAATCCGAACCGAGCTCTACTTATTTGGATGGGTTGCAACAGTTTTGTTGCAAATTAAATTTTCTAAGTGCAGAACTGTGCCACAAATTAAACAGCCTTCCGCCATTTTCTATAAATAAGAAACATTCCGCTTAGGCAGCTATAGACTTAGAAGTCGATGGATTTGGAATGCTTTCTGTTCCCGACATTATAAACTGACACACGATATTCCGTATAAGGAAGAGCAAGAATCCCTACTGCAGTAGGCTTGCTTCGTCACGAAATCAAGCGTCACCAACCCGCTTGACTTTATTCCGACGCAAATAGGCTTGGTTCGTCCAAGCAGTGGGTAAACACCTGACGCAGGTATCGTCTCTCTTTCTTGTATAGTGCCTTATGTGTCAGTTTATAAGTCGGGAACAGAAAACAGTCTGACATGCAAGCCATCGACTCCTACGTTTATGAGTAATTGTTCTACCAATCATTAACCTACAGTTGATGTATTAACCTATAAAAAGGGGATTACGTATCTCAATTGGAAAATGTTGCATACTACCACAACATTGAAGGAATTATATGTTCCTGCTTTCCATGCAGTTGGTCACGCAATTCACAGTAGGCAAACCGCGAGAGCGTCGAGCGCATTTGCGCTCTTTGCTTTACTCATACGGCATCCAGCTGGTGACGGCGGCTTTAGAGGCACGCGGAGGAGGTAGTAAGAAGAAATGTCAAAAAATCTATGCATTTAATTCTGATATATATTGTTACAAAGGATTATTCTTTTTGTCTACATCATGCTAATCGAGATAAATATTAGCAGACATTTTCTTATTCTTTGCTTCCTTGTAAGTAGAAATGACATAGGTGCATTAGGTTAAAGCGATAGTAAAAAGCTGTTCAATATGTGAAAAAATTGAACAACGGTTCTCTTTGCATGCCATGGAGTAAAATAAAATAGGTGTCATTTCGCATTTGAGTAAATTTTAAGTAGTTAAAATTGAAACCAATAAACAGAAATATTTCCGAAACGGTTAACTCTACAAAAAAATTATACAGAAAACATAAATTATGTATTTTAACGAGATCTATAATATTTGTGTGGGAAGCTTTTCCTATCTCTTACGGTTTACCAGTTATTAAAAGGTCATTCAGAATGAGAACTTTATAGGCTATTATCAGAAAATTCAAGATGTAAATTTCGTTTGTCATGAAAATATTTAAAATACCCAGTGTATTAATGAAAATCGTTTGAACCAATTTGAGAAGTTGAAACGTTTTGAAAAATAGCCCATGTAAAGTGTAGGGGGGGGGGGATTTGTCTGAAAATGTTTGTGTCGCATCCTTAGAAGATGTAGGACTTAAATACCAACTTTGGTATTTAAGTGAAATTACATTGTTGAGCTTGCCTACAGACAGGCTCACAAACACATGAAATGTTTTAATATTATTATTCTTGTTACTGTTATTGCCATTATTGTTATTATATTTCTGGTGATAACTGGGTATAGAGTTTTTGGGCGGACTGCAATACCTTCTCAACCTACTATGTACGTTCCAAATACGTCTGTCTGTCTGTATTTTATTCTCTTGGTACTGCCGGGTGGTAGAGTTAAATGTACAAAATTCACTTATAATAATAATTTTAAGTTATGTTAAGAATAGTTATACAACTAACAAATTACATATTTATTTTTTTTAATGTCTAACCCCTTATTATTCAGTATAGCAATACTTATGTCAATTACTAGCTAGCTTATAAACAATTATTAGAAGCCTCGACATTAATAATACACATTACTAATATATACATTAATAATAATATACACTAATACAGTTTTTGATATCCTTAAATACTTCTCAATATTTACTGAAATCAGCTCACATTTATTCTCTTTAAATTATTCCTAAACTTCTTTAAGGTCAGAGGGCAGCCCTGAAAGGCTGCTACAGGCAATTCATTCCATTCTTCAATGGTCCTATTAACAAAAGAACATTTTCCTATAATAGGTAAAACAGCACAGAATGTAAGCAGCTGACCATACCGCTCAATAAATAAAACATTTGAAGTTGACGCCTGTTTCGGTAGTTGGTGTGAGGATGGACGTGGGTTGTGTTGTGTGTTTCCAGATGCCTGGCTTTCTCGTTTCCTTCCTCCACTGTGACGTTGCTTGTAGTCCTCAGGTGTCGTTTGAGCTATTAGACTGTTTAGATTTCTCAGGAATGGAATTTCCTAATGCTGTGGAATAACAACCCCGGATACGTTTTATGCGTTATGTTTTGTTTAGAGTTAAATATCTTTACATGTATTTACATACCGACTCATGAAATTGAACTCGCCGCCTCATCTACATATTTAGCATCGAGTTGTGTTTATCTACGTATCTCACTACATTTACCCTCTAAATACACTGAAAATACATCTATCACTGCACACGTGATAAAGGTGAACTGCTCCATCAGCTCGGGGGAAATGATCTAAGTTTCAATTCTCAGTTATATTACACGGAGTAAAGACAGCCGCGTACGCATATCCTACAAGTCTATCGAAGTTTCATGGAGAAATGTACGGCGGACAGCCATGACCTTTTTTTTCTTCTTATTGATAGTGTTTAACGCCCGCTTTTACTGATATAGCACCGCAGACGTGATACGTGGAATAAAGATGGAGCCCCGGTGGACTGTGATGGCGGGGGAAACCGGAGAACCCGGGGAAACCCACTCCTGCGCCGCTTCGTCCACCATAAATCTCACATGCAGTCGCTTGCCGTCTAGGTGAGAGGAGGAGTCTTACCAGTCGGCCATGGCGCGGCCTGACAGCCATAACGAAATGTTTTATGTCTATTCCTTCGTGATCATGTGGCTGTTTCACTGTTACCACTGACAGGTAATATCTCATCTTGCTCTAGCTCATCATGTTTATTTCCAAAACTTTATCCTAATGGGCGAGACGAATATTCGGCAACGCTTCCCTTTAATTTAAAAAGTCTTCGGCCAAAGTTTTCATACCTTTCTCTGTCTGATTATAGATAAAGCACATAGTTTTTGGAAAGTGGCTTATTTCGGTCCTCTCATTTCGAAGACCATACCACAGGTTAACAAGGAGTGATGTTTCCGTTCTGCTGTTAAATACAGGTAGTTTACCTGTAACCTAGGTTACTAGGTAATACCTGTCTGAAGAATGAATGCAAGCGGCCACGAGTAGAAGCTTGCGTAAACACAAACAGGTAAACGGCATTACGTCACCACTCCTGATGCATGCCCTGTACAGCACGACAGCACTGGAATGCAGCAGTTGAGTCTTTTACAGTGGACGGGTCTAAATGCAAACACCGCCGCGCGTAGTCATACGCACACAAAATAGTAAATTAATGCTCATTAGTGATCAAGAAAAGAGCAAGTTTGGTCTGTTTTGGATCGTTTAGTTTATCCTGTTTACGTACGCTGTGCTGATGTTTTGATGGTCAGCCTACTGCACTATATACCAGTCTTTTCTGGCCATGCTGCACCAGTGACCTCCCCTAACTTTCGTCAGACAGCTACTATGTTATATTCGGCTAAGTGCTTTCCGACGCTGCCAGCTCATTAAAGGGGTCGTCTTTTTAATTGCCCTCGCCTGAGAACCATTTGCTCGTGTTTACTTTTACATCATTCTATGGGATAATATAATTAATTGTTAAGGAAATCGTTAGTTCATCTAGTGATTAAATGTATTAATTATCTAATTTATTTTAATCTCAATTTTTCTCGCACTCAGTGTACGGATACCCATATTACACTATATTAGCAGCTAGCCTCAGTGTATATCGATGTGATAAGGTAATGTAATTGGCATGAAGGTAAGCATAAGTACGCATGTAACTGAGCTAAATAATAACTCTGAATTAAATTATCTTGCACCTTCAATGTGCCATTTACAATGAACACAAAGAGATGCAGATAAGGGCCGGTTCTACAATCTGTGTATAACTTGACGATAAAGCTATATACCGAATTTCTAGGCAATTGCCGTTCTACAATCTCTAGATAGTGCTACTTGGTAGATATGTTTGCCAATAAGTTTTCGGCCAGTTGGAGTAGCTGATACTTTCTGAGAAATAAGAAGTTTTCATGCTCACGATTGATACAATTCGTATCACTATCAACAGTAATCAGGGCAGAATTGTATTTATCAGACAACGACAGTTAATGGTGTAATTTCTGCATTACAGGAAAAACTCTAAGGTCATAAGAGAGAGACACAATTATTTCCAAATACTGAATGAAAAGAAAATGTCTAAGCTTGCTGTTATAAAGCCTCTGGATTGCCCGACGTTTCACGGGTGCCTTTTTAAGCTCTAATGACTCTATTAATTTCATATACTTCCTGCTGATCTTTCTACAATAATTGTAAATAATCTAGGATATGTTATCTCTTAATTGCATGGTGTTGCACATATGCCACAAAGTGGTTTCAATATTTTAGTGGACTATTTTTTTTTTCTAATTTCGTATTTTGCTAACATTAGGCTAGTTATAGCTGTTTTATATTGTATAATTATTAATGTTTTTGAAATAAATCTGTACTGTTTTGTTTTTTAATACAGAAGAGCAAAATCCATGCAACTATAGTCAAATTTATCCCCGTCAGCATCCAAGCGTGCCATCACATCGGTTATTTTACTTGGGCCCTCCGTGTCATTTACCACAGGCACAGTAGCTGGGATATGAACTCGCGATGTTCGGCTTTAAATCATTTAAAAAGCACAGCTATTCAAGTCGCTTCAGTTGTCGTGCTGGTAAAAGGGATATAAATACCGATTTGCGAATTGGAGGAAGAACGGCATATGTAGCAAAATAAATCGTGCAATTAAGGGTTGTGTTTAATCTTCCACTTTATTCCTTATAATTGTAATTTCCAACACCTCAGCTATTTCTGATAACAAATGATAAATCCTGATAATTCACGGAAGTGGAACGTTTGACTTCTTTGACCCCTTCAGTCTTCGCAAGTATGTTCGTTTATTTTTCCTTATGCGGGCATAATTTGAAACGCTATCCGTTAGGATGTTATTTTTGTAATATGTTAATTTTAAGGTGCAAGGGAAGTATACTGTTTCACATTAATGAAATTAATCATATATTACATTTAATCTTAAAAGCCAACAATGGATTTTATAAATTATTACAGTTTTAGGAGGGTGTAATAAATGGAGCCAGAGACATCTGAAGGAACCGTGTATGCGTTGAAATCATGACTAAATAAGTTCTAAGTTTAATGTGTTCGGATTCTTATAAACTGCCTTTGTAAACCCTTATTACTATTGTATTTCGGTAATTTATGGATTCAAATTATAAGGTGTTAGTAGTATTACATACGGCCTAGCAAGGTCAAGTAACGATAATCCTGTCACCAGGGGGGGTTTAAGCGCTAGTCTCGCGTTAATCCGCCGCCTTAATAAAATGGCGGGAAATTTGAAAATTGAAAAGGTGTATCCGCTGATCCATACCTTTGCAATATTCAAATTTCCCACCAATTTCTTAAGGCGGCGGATTAACGCGACACTAGCGCTTAAGCCCCTGGTTGCAGGATTATGGACAACTCTAATTGCCATTCCGTATGCAAAACCTAATAAACAACAAGTTCATATCGCAGATATACTTATTACATATTCTCATGCAATACAATATTGAATACATGCAAAAAAAAAAACTGATTTTTTTTTTTTTTTTAAGAAACTACATGCACAATTGTTTATATATATTTTTGTCTTTAGCTTGCTTTGAATATCACACGCCCACTGGTCTTCAGCACAGGATAAAAATAATGTTTATGAAAGTTTAAGAGATAATCCGCTGATCCATACCTTTGCAATTGTCACATTTCCCGCCATTTTCTCTTAATGCGGTGGATTAACGCGACACTAGCGCTTAACCCCCTGGTTGCAGGTTTATCGGTACTCGACCTTGCTAATCCGAATGATAAAAGGAGAATTGATGGCGATGATTGGAAAATGGAAGGGGCACATCGGCGATGGTGGACCCGGTGGACGTTTCATAAAGTTGCTCGTTGATCATAAATGATGTTCACTGCGCTGGCGGGAAAAACGATCGAACACTGTCGCCTAAAGAGGAAACAGGTGGCGCAGATTTAGAGGAAGAAGAAGAATCTGTGGATTGTACATTAGCCATGCTGAATACTGAATGCCAATGCTGCAATTATATGTAACACAGAAAGGCAAGAAGGCGATGGGTGGGGGGGAGCTGTTCACACGGGACAGAAAGCGGTGTCAGCACTCCGACCGGAGATGGTGTAAGGTTGCGCAAGCCAGAAAAACTCCACCGGATGTGAACTAGACACCCACTTGGTAGGCTATGCAATAAGCTGAGCTAATGACGTCCGGTTACAGCGGTGAAAACAAGACTGTACACTAACCATGCTGAATACTGATTACCAATGCTGCAATTATATGTAGCAGAGAAAGGCAAGAAGACGATGGGTGGGGGGAGCTGGTCACACGTGACAGAAAGCGATTCAAAACTCCAACCGGATATGGTGCAACATTGCGCAAGCCAGAAAAACTACACCGGATGTGAACCAGACAACCACACATTCTTTCCTAATAGTATTTGAGCCTGAAAAGTTAACATACGCAAACACATATACACTATACACATTAGTGGGTTGTTAAAACATGCATTAAACATGGATAATATACCCAGTACTAGCACCATGGTGGCGCAGGAGGATAGCCAGGAGATAGATCCGACAGAGGCTAGATTCGAAATTACAGAGCATAGGCAGAGAAATCTTGCAAAGTACTATACAGGGTTTTCCCGCCATTTTCTTAACGCAGTGGATTAACGCGACACTAGCGCTTAAACTCCTGGTTGCAGGATTATGGATAATCCAACATGCAAAACCTAATAAACAACAAGGTCATGTCACATATATATTTATTTCATATTCTTATGCCATACAATAATTAATACATGCAAAAATATCACGCGATAAAAAAAATGTTTATGAAAGTTTTCGATGTAGGGGAAATAATTTCACAAGGAGGACGATTTGTATAGGCATCACAGGCTAGATGAATGTGACGAAAATTGGGGTCGACATCTGCGTTGACGGCAGGAACATATACAGGTGCAATAATTGAATTGCAGGTAGAAGGCCCGAAGAGGTGACGATATTGTCAATGGCTGGAACTTTGTTTGGCCCCATGAAGACGGTGCATCGAACATCAGGATCCGACGGCGAAGCCTTCTATGCCGAGAATCTTACGTTGACGATGTGGGCATCGGACGAGGATAACTTAATGGTAACAATTTTATGGTCACCAAATGCGGATACTTCTTGTGAGATGATACGGCACTTCCTGGGATATATGCCGGCAGCATTAACGGTCTCATCGACGTCAAATAAAATCCTGGCCATTAGGTTGGGATGGATGTCGACAGGGTCAGATTTGCAGGACAGGATAATGAAAGGAAATATGATTCAAAATCTGAGTACTGGTTGGAACGGTGTTGATAATCAAAAGGAGAAGAGAATTTGACGATGCGTCTCTCGAATCCTGATTGCTGTAGCCCCTCCCCGACGTAAGTCAGGCACATCGGAATGGTGTTCATTTCGTCGATGACGGCTTGCGACATGGAGTCGAAGTTTGAAGGAAGAAATACTTCTCGGTTGTTGATGGTAACGGCGACCTTGCGACCATACGTGGTTGAGAGTGCTCTAGCCCCCTGGATTCTGTAAGGGCGTCCTTTCTGTTGTTCGCCCATGGACAGGAACGGCAGGGTTTCTGCCATTTGGTTCAGATCACGAAGAATGTTACTGGAGGATGCCATGACGAGATGCAGACTGAGGTGAAATCGACCCATGCTGTGGTATAAGTGCTGGATCGGCGGAAGTGTAATATCCGCCAGATGGGGATATTAGTCTACATCCGGCGACTGTGTTCAAACGGCTGAAATGGCAATTTCTTATCATCGGTGCAGGCCCGTCTATGTGAACTGTGTTCCGAGGCTGGTTTCAATGCATGTTACATCTTCTAAAATCAGCAAATTGGTTTTGCTGATTCATGATTAGACTCTCCCAAACCAAATCCAAATCACGAGGAGGGGACTTGTTGAAGATCGAATCCCCGTAAAACAGAATAATGCTGAGCTCATCGTTGGATAGGGGAAAGAGGCATTGCAGATGCGTGAGGTACTTAATCAATGCTGGGATCTCTGCCATGGCGCCGGGCATACCTTTCTAGCGTCAATCTGTAGCTGAAGTTTCCTGAGATCTGTGTCGACTCCCCCGCTGCACTTTTCGCACCAGTACGATCGAATGCTACAGGGACACTGGCTTCGAAAGCAGGATGTACAGAGAAGCGGTGTGCACTGAGGACCGGGCATGGCGTGAGCAGAGCAGGAACTGACGCGATGCCGATACGGGAGAAGGAGGGAGAGATAGAGAAATGGAGGGGAAAAATGGAGGGTTATCACCAGACGTTGCTTTTTTCATACGAGATGCTTTTGAAAGTGGCGCCCTCTTCTTCTTCTTCTTCTTGTAGAAAAATGGCTTCCCTTACGCTGTATATACAATCCCCGTGCACGAGATCCGGAATAATATACGGTGTTATTCTTCCGAGGTGCACAGTGAGGCATCGACCAAAACAAAGGTGTCCATTTCTTTTAAGGCTAAGCATTTCTTTCGGTGACACATATTTCTGCTCGAGAAAAACGACGTAAAGACCTTTTTTAGGAACAAATTGTAAAAGATGATCGGTGAAATCTGTGTCCCACACCTTTTCAGGACGCCAAAGGTCTGCTTTAAACTGCCTTTCGATGAGGTCCATGTTGGAAAAGACGAAGTGGATGCCGTCCTCACAGCTATGGCATTTTACGGAGATGATTTTCCTTCGAAAGAGCCGTCGATGAATCTTAGAGCATACGGGGCATTCTTCTTTGGATGATCCTCTAGCACATAATTCTTGAACACCTTTGTCCCATCGCAGTACACTGACACGAAGTTTCTATATCCCATACTTGATGTGATGTGATGGAAGACTGAGAGGGGAAAAGGTGGGGAAAGGAGAAAATATTTTATGGATGGTGATGACGTAGGATATAATGGCCGAGGGAGTTTTTAAGATAATGATCCACCTCTAAGAACGTTCTAAAGTTTGCGGACCGGATGTACTTTGTGAAGGCCGTGAAATTCATGGAATCGTAGGGTACCCCGGAATTAAAGGTGTTAAGCATATATTTTTGGAAAGCCGAGATTTGGTTATGAATGTCGGCCTCCTCTTTCTTCTTGTGAAACAAGATGTCTGAAATGAGCTTATGTAGACCGTCAAATACGTCCCATTCTTCTCGGTGTAGAGAAATGGAGTGCCCCTCCCGGTCTTTGAGATCGACAATGAGTTTGCCGAAGACGGTCTTGAATCTGGCGGAGATGCGGTCCGAGAGTTGGAGCTGTTGCAGGTTCTCCTGTGGGTTGTGAAGACGGTATTGAATAGCGGCTTTGATATCGACGAGCTGCTGCCACTCCTCCACATCTAGGACCACGGCTGGGTGGGCTCCACATCTTGCAATGGCCACCTGTTGTTGGAAAGGAGCCAGAGGCGAGAACCCGACGCATACAAATTTGGATTGCGCAACATTGAGAAAGAAGATGTCGGAAAACGGTCCAATAACAGATGAAGGCTTGCAGGAATCGTCCACCTCTGATGCCGGCTTCATTTCCTCTCCACTGCAACAATAAGCAGAACAACACAAAGCATTACATAGGAGAAACTGAGAATGGTCATGGCACATGATTTAAAAAAAAAACTTAGAAGAGGAGCTTACCCAACGGAGGAGCTGTCGGTCTCTCTGTCCATGATGCACTGTGTCTCTGGGCAGCGTCCTCAAAAGCGCAGGGCTTATATGTGCCGAAGCGGGTTCTGGAAACATAATAGCGCTGATGATTAGAGAGAGAGAGAGAGAGGGAGAGGGAGGGAGAGAGAGAAGGTCGAACCAATTTGTAACTATACTTACCCGCAATGGTTGGCAGGACTGACGCGGATTTGAGCATGATGCGAGACATACATGGTTGTAGGAACGAAGAATGACTCGATCGTTATAATGGTAATCTTTGGCGCGAAATTTTGAAAAAATACATGTTTTGATGCACCCGAGCAGCGGGTTGAAAGCTAATCAATGACGAAATGACCGCAGGTAGAATTGTTATCACCCTGATGCCTGATGGAGTTGTGTGACCAATTGGTGCCGCAGGAATTCCTTAACCAGTTTAGAATGTGTGGAACAAATGGGCTTAGACCGTAACTGTCGAAATACTCCCCTCTTCCCCTGGGGCCGACATAGATGCAGACCCAATGCTTTCCCGGTTTTGTGTCGGGGTCGGTATTAATGACAATGGCACAAGGAGAGCCCAGGCGAGTGGCAGCACGAGACAACTGATTGCTAGCAAAAACACCTAAAAAGAACGGGCGCGTAGCGTGGCACGCAGAAAGAAATCGCTGAAGATGGGACGTGTTCATGACGCTAGAATGGATATGTTAGCGTCTATTTCAATGGTACGGTGGATCTCCGCTAGCACAAGAAGCGCAACGGGTTCTGATAAGGGTTTAGAAAATCCAACGCTTAAAGATACAGTGCCATGGCGCTGTCCAGAAATGTAGGAGGCGTTGGCGCTCATGTCGGCAGTGAGATCGAACACCAAAATGGTGTAACCATGAGGGTATTGCTGTCCAGAGATGGAATGACCCTCGTCCCTAAAGTTAATGCCAAGCTTATCCTGAAGAGTTTGAAAGCATTGCATGAAGTGCCCGCCATCAAAATCGAGTTGTAGTGGTTGCGAGGGAATAGGTTGGCCATTTACATTCATTTGAAACGAATTCATTTTAAAGTGCTGAAGGTTAAATTGGGTTGGAGGAATAGCTCCCGTTGTAGGCCTTGTCGGTGACCATGGCGACGACAACCCTTCGAGGAACTTGCCCAATAAACACGTCATTAAAGGACATTCCACTGGACCCCTTTGGAATCCTGAGAGAGTGAAAGCTGACATCCTTGAGGTGGTACTTTGCGTTGCTCTTTGCGAGAACAGCCTGATGGGCAGTTTTAACAGTGGGAGAAGGTCTCGCCGTTTTCAAATGCAGCGTTGCCGATTGGATATCGGTGGATCCTTTGAAATCTTTAACGGATGCAAAAAGGGGAAACTGGGGTGATGACGGGGTGAGTTTGACGGTCACTCTGACATTGTTTAACAGCAGGTTATCTTGGCGAAAAGGTGCGTTGGAAAGACAGACCATGATTTGCACCACCCTATCCTCCTTCGTAAATCCGTTTCGCCATTGAAACCCTGCATTGGCCTCCAACGTATCCATGATACCAGCGGTGTCCTTGCGCCATAGGCCTGCCTGAAGTCTGGTATTCATTGCATTCTCGGCGTAATTTAAGAGAGTTTCAAGGTACGTTCTGTAGGGGTAGCCAGGTAGCGGGACAAACAATAACATTGTTGAGGGAAACCTCTACCTGTTGAAACAACGTATTGAGGGCATTGTTGACCAGGGTAGCCTTCACGTCGGCTTTGATCGGTTCGTCATCGGCATCTACAATGCGAAGTTTCAGCTCGAGCACCACATAGGTGAGATCAAGATAATCGTCGGCATTGCCCGAATAGTGAAACGTGATTGGAGCATTTTTCATGAGCGTGATTTGAGGACTTAGAGCTATGAATCGGGACTCTTCTACGTTCATTTGAACGGGAAGATCCTTAAAAGGATCTAATTCGGAGCTCATGTTAACGGCTGTCTCAACCATTATGAAAAGATGTCCTTGCTCCTCGGGCTTAGACTGTTTTCTTCTTGTGGTTTTTGCACGTTTCATTCCTTTTACACGCCGCAATCCGGAGCCGAGCATGGAATCAATCTTTTCGTCTGCCTTTCTCTTAAGGTTAGATCCCGCCTCTTTTAGCCTAGACCTGAATGCCTCTTTTGGAGATCTGCCGGAGGCTGCAACGTCAGACAGTACGTTTGCTCCCACATTCAACGTCTCCTTTCCAATCGCTTTGGTGCCACTTTTTAGAAAGGGCAGAACAGTTCCAAAGAGGCCTCCAAGAGCGGAGAATAGCCCACTACCCTTTTGATATCGTTTCCCTCTGAAGAGAATGAAATCGCGTTCGACTAGCGCTCCGCCGGCTTGATTGAGATAATACCGGGTAACCGTGTTCACATCCATAATTATGACCGAGGTTTTGGTCTAAACGTGAGCACTATAGTGGTGGAAAATCCGTCTGCAAATGGCAAAAGTTCGCCGTATTCGTTTCTTAAATCTATGTTCACCGTCTTGAAATCGTGCTGGACAAGGGGAACCCAACTGAGCGGAAAGAAAGGCTTTTCATCTATCATGTACGTGTTGTGGCTTTTCTCATACTCCACAGCCACGCTTTCGATGACCTGTGCAAAGGTGTCGCCTACTAACTGAGGGACGACCAGATTGCAATAGATAAACATTTCGTATGGAAATCCCATGTACGGGTCTGCAGGATGCTTTCCCTGCTTCTGAAGAGCTATATTGGTGAGGGGTTCGAATCCGAGCATGCTTGCCAGCGCAGGAGACAGCATTAAACTGTGAATGCGGTGCACACCTCCTTCACGAATTTTGGGGATGGGCACCATCAAACTTATTCCTTCGGCCGTCGCGAAGGAGCCCCCGGCGGGCGCTGCGGCGCCCGCACCGGCCGTCGCGGTGGAGCTCCCGGCACCGCCCGGTGTTGCCAGCGCACTCGTATCCGCGGGTTTTTTAGGTCGGGAGTTCAAAGAGGTGCCTGGCTTAGGCTTGTGCGTTGCCCTTGGAGCATCCGACATGAAGGATTCGTCCTTTATAGGGCTAAGAACCGAAAATGGCAAGGCGTTTTCCACGTAACCGTCAAATGGGAGATTTGGGAAGTGTTCTCGGTGGATGGCATCTGCATTTAGCTTAATGGGTCTGGTAACATCGTGGTGTAATACATCGCCGACTTGCAAATGCTCGTTAATGACAGAATTTACACTGGCCACCAGTTCGTTTGGATTGTAAACTATGGCTGGTGGCAATTGCAAGCTAAATTTCGATTGAGTCGGTTTAAGGGACAAGGTGCACTTTGTACCTACGATTTGCCCATCTTGCTTGGAAAGTTTATAGAGTTTAACGGGGTACCGGACCTTTTGCAATGCCACCTCCCATTCGCCTGCAATACGATTCTCTCGGGCAGAATGTTGGATAACTTGGCCGTGGTATTATCGGTAAAGTGCTCCATAGATGCATTGCTAACGAGGGTTATCGAACATGGTCTTGTTCTGATCATGGCGAATGAACGGCGGAGGTCTTGACCCACGAGCTAAACTTTGCAGGATACCCCTTCCACTTCACCAAATACTGTTTGTTGCGACCTTTGCCTTTGACTTGTAGAATGGCATCAATCTTAAACGTCTCTGTAAGCGCAACCTTCTGCAGTTCCTCGGCGTAGAAACTGCCGTCTATGGCATCTCCAGCGAGATCTTTTACCTTATACACCACAGGACTGCCTAGCACCACGTCAAAAATTTCGAAAATCTCGTCGGTCCAGCTCTGTTCATAGCCCTTGTCGAACCTTACCTTGTGTTTGGATATTCGCACGTGTTCCCCCTTTTTAAAGGCTGTGCCTCCTCTTTTAGGATGAAGTCGCTTGGAGGCGTACAAATTGTGATACACCTGCAATATGTTGGATTCGCTTACATCCTTTGGGGTCATTTTTATGGACCTATTATAGGAGCTATTATAGCTCGTCACAAGAGTTGGCGGAAACTCTACAAATCTGTAACTATTGTTGTACGTGAAGTACTTCCACATTTTGGTCTTTAGAGTACGGTTAAAGCGTTCAACCACACTGGCCTTGACATTGCTGTTGGTAGTGTATTGGCAACTTTTGAAAAAACATCCATAACCGTTAGGATATATACAAACGGTTTGTTATGCTCCTTTATGCTGCGTAACACGTTGAGATCGGCCTCCCAAACATCGTCAATTTTTGTCACGTGATAGTACCTCGTGGGGTATCGTTTTCTCACCGGTTTGTGATAGGTGAAGCTGTCCTGAGTTTCAAGAAAGGATCTAATCTTAGATTTAGAAATGCCTAGGCCTTGTTCAGCTTTGCCGGAGTGGAAAACCCTGCGGAATGTTCGGGATCGTAAAAATGCCGCTTAAGCGTTGCCCATTTTTCATGATTTACTCCTGGTACAGACGTTCCCACTTGCGCCTCCTAAAGAAATACGGATAGACCGATTTGTTTGGCGACGTGAAGCGAATCACCGATTCTTCCCTGGACCTTCTTTTAAATGTCTTTCCCGAATCTAGCCGCTTTACCTTATGCTTTCGAAGACCCCTTTCTGACATTGGCTCTCGTTTAGTTTTTAATTTTTTAATCAAGGGGGCCGCCTCTACCTCACCGACCGCCTCTTTGCTCCGGGCCCTTGGTTTTGGGGCTTCCGGAACGTCCTAAAAGGCATCGTCGTCGTCGTCGTCATCCGATTGCATGAACGGTTTCCTCGCTTGTGACATGAGCTCTAGGTAGTTTCCTAATTTATATTTTAGGAATCGCTACTTTTCGGGAGCGGCCATATTGGCACGTTAAACTATATTGATTTCCTTCGCCAAACTCGTTAAGCTCTAGTCTATGACGTGAATGTCGTCAACTGCCTTGGACTGGGGAGCTACAATAACCCGGCGCCCGTACTTCATCTCACAAACTTTGTCACAAGGGCACTTCCCAGGGAGGCAAGAACTGGCAACAGAAATGCGGGAAGAAATCCTCCTTTTTGAACGAGAATGCGTTTTCTTTTTCTTAAGCGAAAGTTTCTTGTCGACTAACTTTCTCAAACAGGTCTTGTGCCTTTTTAAGCGTTTAAGGAATTTTGGGGGTAAGCTTACATTGCCCTTGCTAACGTTAAGCATGCATTCCGAAACAGCCTTCAACAACTCGGGGCTGGCATTCTGAATCAGCGTTTTGCGCAATGCAGGTTTTGCCTTTGCTAACACCGCCAAGTTTGCGTTTTGCCTCGCTATAAGCGGGCTGCTCACTTTGGCGATGATTGTCCTTTTCCTACCCATTCTTCAAACACAATAAACCCTATAGCATAAAACACCCTGTATTTAATACCCCCTCCCGATGTGCGCCTTGTTCCAATTCTAAAGCCCCTCGTTGGTAATGAAATAGGACAGCTGCTCTCCTGGAAGAACTTCGGTTCGATATCTAAAATCGTTTGGAGTATACTGTGTGCAGTCGAGCAGGAGGTATCCATGTGGTTTCTCCGTTGCCTTTTCGAATGCCTCCAATAGAAACCCCGACCGCCGGGGTTCGAGCTGCTGGCACAATCTTTCTATTTGCTTCTTGTCCCTATTGTTTTTAAACACGACAATATAGTTTGCATTAAGTGATATCGTCCGAAATGTTCTTCCCTGCGGCAGAACATTTTGCAGAATATATATAACCCCAAATAGCTTATGATGGAAATCTCTAGTAAAGAAGTTTGAAACTTTAAGACAGTCCCCGTCAAACATTAGGTCGTCTAGGATTACAAGGTAGTTTTCCCTCACCATGCTTAGATCGGGAATGCCTGCATGCGTTTTGCATATCGAAGGGAATTCTTGTGGTTTTGGTGTGTATTCCTCCGGGTGACACCAAAGTACCCTTTTCAACGGTTTATCGAACATTTCTCTTGCATTGCTAATTAGCTTCTTAACAAAGGTGGACTTCCCACACCTCGATGGTCCTGCAACAAGCATTGTGCATGGAAATGAAAGCCTGTTTGGACATTTTGGGGAGGAGGAGGATTTTGTCATGGTTTGCTTAGGGTCTCGGGTTCGGATGTTTGGAGGTTGGGGAGCTTTGTCTTTTGTGGCCATGTCCTCTATCACCGTCTCTTATACCCGTAGGGCAGAGTATCGTACCCGTCTACCATAGCTCGCTTTGTGACAACCATTTTAAAGGTTTTTACCGCTGGTTCGGTCACCGCATTCCAAAGCGGCTTCCTAGACATCTGCGTTCCCCGCAACATGATCACTCTATCGGGCTCGTGGTGGGCGACCTCTCGCAATACTTCGGAATTCACGAGCCTCATGTTCCCTGCGTAAAGCGTAATGCCTTTAATTTTGCACACTGAAAATGTCTTTCTTGAGGTTGGGCAGTACACTTCGAGGCAGTAGCTCTTTGGCCCTGTGGAAGCAAATCGCGATATATACGCACCCTTCCCGTACTTCTCAAGTTCATCCGTCATGTCACCCTAAAGTCTTCCTATAGACGGCAACCAATTCCCCGGTTTTCCCGAGGTAGTTACAGAGTCGGTATCAAAATACCATACCCGTTCCCCAAGTCGTTTTAGGTACGAATAAAGTTCAAGCCGCGCGTGTGCCGTGGTGTAGGCAGCGAGGACAACGTTGGTCGTGGCGCTTAGCTTAGGGCACTGTTCACAGTACCTCCAAACTACATACATTATGTCTTCTGTTGCCGGCATGTAGGTCTGCACCTCCACACCCGTATCGTTCAATAATAACTCGATGAGTCGGGCATACTGGTCCACTAGTTCGCACGTTGGCAGGTTACCTCGTTGACCTAGTTTTCCCCAGAAGCTGTTTAGTGTTAGCTTGGCCAGTTCACGCCTACGCGGATTGTGAGAAATGGCTGCAGGTTCCAGGGTAACACCTCCACGCTCGTAAAACTGCCTAACATATTGCTCCTTCGCCTCTGGGGAAACGCATTCTGAGGGCCATCCCGATGCCTCGGTTTTTATCTTCAGGAATTGATTGACATAGTCCTGAAACAGCCCCTTGGATCCTGTGGAGGGATTATTCTGCATCATGTCATACTCCCATATCTCATAAGTCTCTAGAACAAGGTATCCTTCCTCGATGGCGACCATCATCTCGTCCAAGACCCATGTACCCGTTAAGATCCTGTCGTCGTTGCCATGAAGACACTGGGAACATAAGCTTCCCATAGACGTGCACCGGCAGAACGGGATGATACAGGTTTTGGGGTGGAAGCACCCTACAATTTATGATTCCACGCTGTAAAGTTTCCAACCGAGGAAAGTTTTCCAAATGGATTTTAGGATGGCCCACAGGGTACGGTTTTGACTTGTTCACATACGGATACAAGCTGCACACATCATAGTAATATAGTTTTGAGTTCTCCGTTGCCTCGCAGTACGTTTTCGTGCAGTTGGTTCGACCTCCATAGAACGCATCTCTCGGGTTTAGAGGCTCCGGTGTGGAAAAGTGTTTGGCATAATGGGCGAGTTCCTCGTCTCCCTTCATCATGGCATTGAAGGTGCACTCCCACATTTCGACTACAGTATACCCAGCTTTCCGAACGATTTCAGAAACTTTCACGGTCGTCTCGAACCTTGAGGCCATGGTCTCACTCGCCGTACAGTGCACCACTGCGTGCCTATTAGGAAAACACTTTGGGCACCCATGGTAGAAACAACCGTGAAAGAAGAAAACCGTCTTGTCGGGTCTGTACCCGTCAACCCTATGCCCTGCAACTTTAACTTCCCTCCCCCTCATAGAATGCTGAATGGGTTTCTTCTGCTCCCGTTCAAGCCAGGTCAGCCAAATAACCGCTTTGCGCGACTGCCTGTCAGCCTGTCGGTACCCGCCCCTGGGTATCATGGCTATTTCATCCTTTGGCATAAACCGTTTACTATTAACCTTCATGCATGCCTGTGCAATGGTGACACATTCCCTAAAGGGGTCTATGCCGTTCTCCTCAAGAAATTCCTTTCTAAATTTTCGAACACCGCGACTTAACAATGTAACATCCATTCTACAATATGTAACGATTTCTAATCGCATGTCAAAAACATAGTTCGATTCTCTCTTTTTGTCATGCCACTGGTCAAAGTCTCTCCGTCCGTCTTCGGTCATTCCATCGGGACAGTAATACTTTTTGTCTGGAATAGGCCCAACATAGTGCTCATTGTGTTTAGTGTTAAAAAGGTAGGGAAAATACCCCTTGGTCTCGCTTAGCTGAAAGGCTTTTGGAAACCTAGAAAGTGCCATGGGAAGAAAGTTGAGAGAGTCCAGGAATGTGACATTATTATACTTCGTTCGAAATATTTTAGTTCCATTCATTATGAGCTCTGGTGACCATTTCAAATCCCCCACCATATACTTAAGCAGAAACTGTCCGTCATAGGCCTTTAGATTATGCGCAATGACAATTATGTCCCATCTATCATATATAGAATTAGTGGCGTGATCAAACAGCTGTTTTACCGGATTCTGCGCAAACACCCACTCCTTGATGCCACACTGTGTACAATACCTCATTTGGTGTTCATCGTCTATACAGAGCGGACATACCTGGTGGACCACGCACAGATTTGGAGCGTGCTCAAACACGTTTGCTCTACCTTTAAAAGGCGTATTCTGCGTGCATTCAAAATCTATAAACATAAAAATAAAGGCCTTTTTCAGCTTCCTGGTTTGAAAAGGTTGCATATAGCACAAGTGATAGGCAGCAACGTGTCTTTTGCAATTTGAGCAGAATATTTCCCCACAGGTGTGAGTCACCTTCCTATTCCTAATGTTAAACAGCTTATTACAGCTTAGACAAACCTTTTCCACTTCGCAAACTGTTTGTCCTTTAGGATGAAACCCTTCCTTCTTAAGATGGTTCTCAAAACAATGAGGCCCGTTAAAGTCGCGGTTGCACATGTTACACAAAATGGGAAGTTGCAATTTCGGCAATAGTACTTGCACCTAAACGCCAGGTTTAGGTTAACAATAACATTGAAATGCCCATCATGCAATTAAACATCAATGTGCTTTTCTGAGCATCTTTTTTATTTGAATAAACAGATTTTCCTGTATGATCGCCAAACACAGTAATGTTGTATGCCTCCAAGTGTTCATCATACTTTTTAACATCATTTATTCTGCCTCCTAAACTTCTAAAGAGCGCTAGAGCCATTTCTTTTTGCAAGTATTCGGAATTGGTTAGCGTTTTGTAATTAATATGTTTGTCAGCCTTGGCCTTTCCTACTATTAGTGCTCTAGGCAAGCACATATCATCCCTATTTTTAATTTCTATAATGCCTTTATTGCTGTAGCATAATTGGCATAGTTTATAACACTATCAAGAAATATCCTTTGTCCATACGCAATTTAATTTAAGTGGTCCTCCCATTATAAATTCCCTGTTGCTTAGCATAACCTTTTCAATGCTTTGAAAGAATACACTTGAATTCACCTGATCGATCCTACGCACACTCATACTAAATAGAGTAGAAGCATTATGTATATCGTGAATGGTCAATCCTACATACCCAGGTTCATTTTCCAATAGCTCAGTTTTTACAAATTCTATTAGGTCATTAAACATGCTTTGGATCCATAGCTGTGGGTCTGCACCGTTTGGTATTTGCCTAACATTAATTTCTGTCTCAGAAAATCGTGTATAATACTTTGCAAGATTTCTCTGCCTATGCTCTATAATTTCGAATCTATCCTCTGTCAGATCTATCTCCTGGCTATTTTCCTGCGCCACTATTGTGCTAGTACTGAGTATATTATCCATGTTTAATGAATGTTTTAACAACCCACTAATGTGTATAGTGTATATGTGTTTGTGTATGTTAACTTTTCAGGCTCAAATACTATTAGGAAGGACTGTGTGGTTTTCTCTGGATATGTTATGTTATATTCGTTGTACAAGCAATGTATTCTCTAAAGAATGAAGCCCATGCTTATACTGTACAAATATTTCTTTCGCACAGAGATTTGTTCATTTTCACCGCTGTAACCGGACGTCATTAGCTCAGCTTATTGCACAACCTACCAAGTGGTTGTCTGGCTTGCGCAACGTTGCACTGTATCCGGTCGAAGTGCTGACACCGCATTTTGTCCCGTGTGAACAGCTCACCCCACCCATCGCCTTCTTGCCTTTTCAACACCATGCTAATAGAGATAAACATTAGCAGAATCTTCTTCTTATTCAAATAGAAGGGAGCGATAGCTATGGGCTATGCATTGTCAAATGTTTTAATTGCTGTCTTTATGTGATTGTCATTTTAAATCACTTCTTTGCTTGGTCTGGACACTTCCTGTCTTTCTCTGCCCGTTCCTCTTTCCATCACAACGCATTCTCAGCCTGTTCTTCTTTTACACTCAATTGGCATCACCTTCTCGGCCCGTTCTTCCTTTACACTCACATTACACTCTCGGCACGTTCACATCGTCTTCTCGGCCCGTTCTTCTTTAACATTCACATCGCTTTCCCTGCACATTCTTCTTCTTTTATACTCACATCACCTTCTCGTCCCGGTTTTCCTTTACGCTAACATAGCCTTCTCGACCCGTTCTTCTTTTATGCTCACATTACCTTCACGGCCCGTTTTCATTTACTCACACCACCTTCCCGGCCCGTTCTCCTTTTATGGTCATATCACCTTCTTGGCCCACTCTTCTTTTACGCTCACATCGACTTCTCGGCCCGTTTTTCCTTTACACTCACATCACACTCTCGGCACGTTCTTCATTTACACTCACATCGCCTTCTCGGCCCGTTCATCTCTACACTCAGATCGTCTTCTCGACCCGTTCTTCTATAACATTCACATCGCTTTCCCTGAACGTTCTTCTTTTACACTCATATCATCTTCTTGTCCTATTTTTCTTTTACGTTCACATAGCCTTCACGGCCCGTTCCTCTTTTACGCTCACATTACCTTCACGGCCCGTTTTCATTTACTCTCACACCACCTTCCCGGCCCGTTCTTCTTTTACGGTCATATCACCTTCTCGGCCCACTCTTCTTTTAATCTTACATCGACTTCTCGGCCCGTTCTTCCTTTACACTCACAACACACTCTCGGCACATTTTTCATTTACACTCACGTCGCCTTCTCGGCCCGTTCATCTCTACACTCACATTGGCTTCTCGACCCGTTCTTCTTTAACATACACATCGTCTTCCCTGCACGTTCTTCTTCTTTTACACTCACATCACCTTCTCGTCCCGTTTTTCTTTTACGCTCACATAGCCTTCTCGGCCAGTTCGTCTTTTACGCTCGCATCGCTTTCTCGTCTCGTTCTTCTTGTACTCTCACATCGCGTTCTCGGCCCGTTCGTCTCTACACTCACATCGTCTTCTCGGCTCGTTCTTCTTTGACATTCACATTGCCTTCCCTGTACGTTCTTCTTTTACACTCACATCACCTTCTCGCCCCGTTTTTCTTTTACGCTCACATAGCCTTCCCGGCCCGTTCTTTTACGGTCATATCACCTTCTCGTCCCGTTCTTCATTTATGCTCGCATCGACTTCTCGTCCCGTTCTTCATTTACGCTCACATCGCCTTCTCGTCCCGTTCTTCTTTTACGCACGCATTGCCTTATAGGCCCGTTCTTTTACGGTGGTTGTCTGGTTAACATCCGGTGGGGTTTTCCTGACTTGCGCAATCTTGCACCATTTCCGGTTGGAGTCCTGACACCGCTTTCTGTCCCGTGTGAACAGCTCCCCCCACACATCGCCTTCTTGCCTTTCTCTACTACATATAATTGCAGCATTGGTATACACTATTCAGCAGGGCTAGTGTACAGTCTTGTTTTCACCGCTGTGAGCGGACGTCATTAGCTCAGTTTATTGCACAACCTACCAAGTGGGTGTCTGGTTCACATCCGGTGGAGTTTTTCTGGCTTGCGCAATCTTACACCATCTCCGGTCGGAGTGATGACACCGCTTTCTGTCCCACGTGAACGGCTGCCCCCACCCATCGCCTTCTTGCCTTTCTCTGCTACATATAATTGCAGCATTGGCATTCAGTATTCTACATGGCTAGTGCACAATCCACAGATTCTTCCTCTACATATGCGTCACCTGTTTCCTCTTTAGGCGACAGTGTTCGATCGTTTTTCCCGCCATCGCAGTGGACATCACTTATGAGCAACGAGCAACTTTATGAAACGTCCACCGGGTCCACCATCGCCGATGTACCCCTTCCATTTTCCAATCATCGCCATCAATTCTCCTTTTATAATTCGGATTAGCAAGGTCGAGTACCGATAATCCTTCAACCAGGGGGTTATGCGCTAGTGTCGCGTTAATCCACCGCATTAAGAGAAAATGGCGGGAAATGTGACGATTGCAAAGGTATGGATCAGCGGATTATCTCTTATACTGTCATAAACATTATTTTTATCCTGTGCTGAAGACCAGGGAGCATGTGATATTCTGAGCAAGCTAAAGACAAAAATATATACAAACAATTGTGCATGTGGTTTCTTAAAAAAATAAAATAAAACAGTTTTTTTCATGTATTCAATATTGTATTGCATGAGAATATGTAGTAAGTATATCTGCGATATGAACTTGTTGTTTATTAGGTTTTGCATACGGAATGGCAAGTAGAGCAGGATTATCGTTACTTGACCTTGCTAGGCCGTATGTAATACTACTGGTGTTTTATAACCATTTCTACCAGATACATTTGGGTTTTTCAATGGTTAAAGGATCATCAATATCGGTTGAAAGGTATTTAAGGTTAGCTCATATATACATATTTTCTCTCTTTATAATACAGTGCCTTAATTTCGACCCTCGGTTGGGGACCGCTTGCAAGCAGCTTGCCGGCGGAGTTAAACTCAGCCGCAGAGGTGTATCATGCGGCCGAATGTCAAAAATAAGGCACTGAAATTTGGTAAGGATATCGTCTTAAGGAAGAGCCATAACGATATCACAAATACATCAGAAAATAGTCGCTTACAGAGCGATTGGGCTATGTTTAACTCAGACGCGACTTGTTTTCTAGCATCTCACCCCCCTCCCAGGTTACCCATCAGAATTTTTATTTCCGTACAACATGTTTCTACGCGGTTTAAGTCTTTCCAGTTATCATAATTGAAGTTTAGAGCCACACTTCACTCTGTCTCTTGCACTTTATTCAAAATGTGAACTATAGAGAAAGAAACCACATGACAACATTAATTGTCATTTCGTTTGTTGTTGTCCGCTTCGCATTCGCAAAGTACTTCTCGTCTGTGTTCTGGTTTACGAATTCTCCAAAAGTAATGCTTCAGTCGAATTCAGAGTGGCAAGCTTATCACATCACAAATTGTCATACAGAGTTTTATCTGAAGAAGGAGTATGATTGTAGAACGAGAGCATTACCTTTCAGCCAGGAAAGTTTATTTTGGAAATTATTATAGGCAAATTTATCGCGACATTATAGAACCGGCCCTAAGGTTACCTCCTGGTAACGACAGCCCACGAGCAAGTGTACTATCATCGCTGTACTCTGGGAAATGACGGCACTAACTAATCCGCGATACCGGGGAGATCAAAGCATCCATTACAGTTTTCTCCAAACATGCTGGCCGTCAAACGGGATCGCTCCTCCTTTCCACTGGGCATTAACCATTAGCAAACAAAAGGCGAACCTGTAATACGGGGCGGGAGGCCAACGTAGTAAACTCTGTTTCCTGGAGATATTGTTTGCAAGTCGAGAACCGCACCTCAGTTAAAGGACCAGTAACTGGAGGACATGGCAACAGCGTTGGTTGGTTTCCAACTGTAAACCCATCATGTTCTGAAAAAATGCCATACATGCAGGACTTTAAATACGTGTGACTATCTGTGAATTTTCAAGAAATAGTGCGAAAACTTTGATTAACATGAAATGGTAAATAATATTAGTAGTAAAACTAAAAAAGGCTGCCTTTAATTCTGTTTGATGCCGCTCACCCTTCTTTGCATTCGTGCCATAAAGGAACAGGCAGGAACACGATAAGCTACTACCATTTATACTATAGGTATGTGATGTAGGGGTAGCGAGTCTGCCTCAAATTCGTGACTTCGAATCTGGGTTAGGGTGAAATACACAGTACAGATTATTTCGAGGTTTCTCCTTATTCTGAGAGGACAAATGTCGAATAACGTTAAGCTCTACGGACCACGGTGACATTTTCATTTCACCCATTTACCGTCCGATATTGCCTATTAGGTAAAGGTCGTTAAACTACAAAAAAAATTAGAGTTGTTAGATTGTTGTAGCAAATGTGAAATGATGAAGCATTGTAAGGGTAAGCTATTGAAAACAGCAACAGACTAATTATGCTGAATATTTTTAATGAATTAATGCAAAAGAATCCAATGGATATTGTGAATAACATTGCTAAACTAACCTCAGATTATAATAGTGTTTCCATGTGCAGCGTTTCGTTTGCATGCAAAAAACATTGCGAACACCAAGAAGAAAAATAAACAGCCATAGGCCAGAATTATAAAAAGCAGATGACTTTAGAAAATGTTCTATTCCTAGGAACGCATTCGAGGTTTTCTTTAATAACGAAACGCCAACGTTAAACAGGCTTATTGTCTGTTCAAAAATTATGTTACCTTGCTTTCTTTTAAGCCAAATTTAAAGATTTGTTAATAGAAATTAGATTTAGGTTGTGAAGAGAAACAAAGTGAATTCAAGGGTCATACAAAGAGTAACGAACAACTTGGTATAGTTAAATAATAACGAAAGCTATAATCAGAAAATTTTATATAAAGTTACTTACACCTTACTCTATTTCTCAACGTAATCGCTATTGGTATCAAGGTATTTATTGTCACTTGGTACCGATTTTTTCAATGCAGATGTTACTATTCAGCCGCAAAATATCTGAGCCAAGATGTCATTGCCATTTGAGGTCCTCATCGGCTGGAAAATCTTTCCCACCCTAAAGTCATATACGGTGTACAAAGTGAAACATAGGTTTTTCTGATTTCTTTTATCAACATTTACTTTCAACCGCTTCATAACAGTTGATGAACTTCCTCTCCGATCTTTGTCGTGCATGCTGGCCCTTCTTTAATTACTCGTAAATTATGCGCCATTTCCTCACTGAAGATTCGTTCATTACATTATTAGGTACCATATACGTAGAAAAATATAACATAAGCATTGAAAAACTGGTACCACTGACTACAAATGTCTTGACAGAATGGAGACTACGCTGAGCAATATAGTAAGGTACTTTAACCTTGTAAATAAAGCTTTATATATATATATATATATATATATATATATATATATATATATATTTCATTATTATTTAGTTATGTCAAATCATTCGTTACCTCCTGGATGGCCCTCGTATAATTATTTATAAAGAAGATATCGTGTGGCAGAGACTCAAATTCTACACCTCTTCCTGGCAACGGCACAACTAAGGATTAAATTTGTGTTTTTTAAGGACCCTGCATTTAATATTAAATCAGTTTTTATTTCCGTGTTTATGATTATATTTTTATTATAATTATTATTGGAATAGGATACATTTATATTGCTGTGTATATGCACAACACGAGTCCATGTAGCTTCTGTTCGTGTTTGTTCCTCTGACATGGATATGATGTTTCCGTGGTAGGATGCAAAATTTTTGTTTACATCAAGTTTTGTTCTAGGCCATATCAACATTAGGTGGTATTGAGGGGCTTAACCTCTCGAAGCTTGTTCCCTAGAACACCAGACCAATCGACGCATAAAAGCAATAGAACTTAATGGCGTAAAAAGAGCGCTAAAATCATCACAACGCACTCAAAAGCCATAACACCTTGTAGCCTTTGCAGCAGAAATTACTGTGGTGTCATATTCAAGCTGACGTGTTCAGGAACACACAAATGACATGTTGATGCCAGCACCAGCAAGGGAACTGAAGATAATCCTGGATGCGTTGTACAAGGGATCATAGTTACACATTGATTGAAGATTGTGTAATGTACTGAGGAATCTGCCCAAATAACACATTGCTGCAGGTCGTGCCGTTGAATATACAGAAGAGCTTACAAATGCTGAAAATCTGTAAGATAAAATTCGAACGCTATTGTAGGAGACAATCTAAAGCTCTGTCGCATAAGACTAAATGGGCATCATATTCCCGATCCTTAATAAAATCATCAGTGTAACATAAATGTTCTTCCTAAACCATTGTTTAATTCTAACTCTAGAATAAAGAGGGAAGATCACAACGAATGCACCATTTATGGAAGGTGTGAAGAATAGCTGCCCCACGAGCTGCCATAAGATTTCTGGTTTAAAAAGTAAGGTATTAGTTTTCTGACTCTTCCGGGAAATAATTTCATCAAAATGCACCCAACATGTGCGTCGAAAATGAAACTCAACCGTAGAACAGCAACGTACTGGATGATCAACAGACATTTCTCAGACTCGAGAATTTTTTCAAACTTCCATTAATCATTCAACCCATCACCCTGCAAATGTGCCTGGTGAGGGAGATCGACCATTACGTTAAGGTAGATAATGTTTATTTCGATGTTTTAGTGATCGAATGATGCAACTAGAACCGCTTAAAAGATAAACCGATTAACAGTTCCAAAAATCAAATCACGAAATACTTATTAGCATATTCCTTGCTAAGTAATTTATAGATTGTTTACAACATATATAGGTACGGCATTTAAGGTCTGAACTTGGAAGTTACACTAACGCCAACGTGAGTGACTGAGAAACGGAGAGTGCTGCGTTCCAATGTTGTTGTCACCTGTTCTGTGTTTCACTAAGTAATAGTAACGACATGGAGCCTTCACTTGAATGAATGAATGAATGAATGAATAAGTGTATTTATTGACATAGCAATATCATACATAGACATTCAATAATCGCACGGGTCCAATGACCGTACTGCTTTTGTAATATACATTACAATCAATATTAAAACAACAACAACAACAAAGAATTAAAGGAGTAAACACGAAAATAAAAAGACAAAGGAAATACACAGTCAAAAGCAATGAGCCTTCACTTAGAGATATATAGTTTAATATTATACTATACTTCGGTCACACATTGCCGCGAACAAGGTTATTCTGCGACGTGGGGGATAGCTATTATAGGGCGGTGTAATAAAGGCAGATGACAGAGCAATGATAACAACGGGAGTTAAATTAAGCTAATATATTAAGAAAGATTAAATAATATGTTGATTGCGCATGTTTAGTTTACAAAGGTGGGGGATTGCAAACTATTCTATTAATGCTGACCAATATAAGTTACTAACTTATGGAGTTACTAACATAAAGCCTTAGCTTAAGAAATATGTCATGGTGTGTCTAGGTGAGATAAGATGAAGTGGTCGAAGTGGTTGCCGGCTGAGCCCGGACTGACACCCCAAGACGCACCAGCCCAGCAGAGGTTCCCCGACGGTCAAGAAGACACCTGGTGGTCGGGCCTACAGTCCCTTAAATAGATTTAGCGGCATCCCGGAAGGGCATTCCAACATGGTGGCCGTACTCCTAATATGCAGAACTAATACCCTGATAGTGGTTAGTCTTAGCCAATCAGCATCGAATGCTTAAATGTTCTAGAATATCCGATGTGGCGTCAAAGTGCGAATGAGCACGTAGCCAACAAAAGTTGGGTCATCGAAAAGTCCATTAGAAATGCCATCGGAAGAGGCTAGTCACTTCCATCCTATAACTTAATTAGCTTATAACAAAGATTGTATTTTTCCAAGAATATGAAAGAATCAAATCCCAATTAATTCAGATTAATTAATTCTTAATTAATAAAATATTACTAAAACAATATAAGTTAAACTCTCCACAATGACACAAGTGACAATATGAAAGGAGAATACTTCTGCATTAATACGATTAAAGTCTGATCCAGTGGTATGTTCTTAGGATTTCAATGAGTTTTTGGCCACAACCAAGCTATCCCTGTAGGTTTTGTGGTGCTGAAATTAAACATATTTTAGAAACATTAGTAACATTTTGCGAATTTTTGTGAAATTCTCCTAGGCTATTTCTTTAGGGCGTTTCGCCATCAAATATTTGTACCCATTCAGCTAACTATAGAGCTTCTTCATCAGGATTTGAAGATCGTGACATTTTCTTAAAATTGCAAACCTGTACGATTTAATGCAAAATTCTGGAAGGAAAAATATGCAAAATAAGTACTACGTCTTGAAATAATTTGTAAAGAAATACACTCAATGCGCGATAAACCTAAATTCAGATTTAAATAAAAGGTTATTTTATTTTATCTCAGATTTTAAAACGAAGTAGCAGGAGCATTGCAGAAAAGAGGATATATATCTTAAAAGTAATAGTAAATGGCTGGATTCATCTATCACATTCCAGATCCACTTGGCTGCCGTTGCTAATATAACGAAGATTGATCGACCACAAAAACAATTCCAAGACATATGGAAAGATCGGATCGTCAGAAAACTGAAAGTCCAGGACTAAACCATTCTTTCGCGAGATTTCGTGTGCTGCTCAAGTAAAACTTCCGTTTTGTTGGTCATTTATAAGCCTATAAGGTTGCTCAAGGTGTTACAATTACTTCACCGAAAGGCTTCAAAATACAAGATTGCATACAAGCAGTTAAATATTCACAGCATTTGAGAACTCTCTATAATCGAGGTATGTGTTTGTTGGTGCTAATATTACAAGAGGACAGTAAAATAACATTAGAAAAACCCTTGAACTAAAAGGGAGTGTTATCCTGTAGAAGAAGCTATTACAGTCACCGAAAATTCTGTAGAAATAGAATTACGAGTTTTATGGAATCACCCGGCTTCAAGAATTGTACAGTTACAAAAATATATTTTAATATATCAAGAACTGGAAGAGGTGAAGACAGTGTTTTATTTAGAAAGTGAGTACTTGTTGCATTCAATCAATGAGCGCATAAGTAGAGGTTTACCACTAACCATGGGGCAGCAGATTCAAATACATTTATTTCTTATTAAGGGTCCTTGTGATAAACTTCGACTGTAAAAAGAAATTATTTGGTAGAATAGAAGACACTTATCTAATGTCTAATAATATTTATCTAATGTAGATCTAGGAGATTCCAGTTTGAGTACCAGACTGCTGATGATTCAAAGTCTGAAATATCCCATATATTGGAAATAAAATTATGGTCTTGCAACCAACGAAATACTGTTTCAATAACGCAGTTATTTAGATAACAGACGAACTGTACTCACATGAAGGACGGGAAAATATGCAACGTTTTGACTCAAACCACTTTTGCGCAACGTTGCTATATTTGTAGACCTTCTTCCAAAAATTGAATGATATTGGAAAAGTTTTAAAACTGAGACAAGTAGTGAAAAAAAGGATTTGATTTTTATGTGCTCCATGCATGGATAACGTTTTCGAATATATTGTACCACTTTCACATAAATTACCTCTGTTTATTTACTTGTTGTTGCAGTTGCATCTTTACAATTAACTTCCGAAAAAAAAGAAGACAGAGATGAAATTCAGAAATGAAACGGGTCTACTTATTTACAAAACTAAGCATTGATCCTGAAAAATCATCAATTACAGGTTTCAGTGTTATGTGAATTAAAATTTAATGTTCTACTGCAAACAACTTCCAGTGAACACAGAGAAACAGACAAATATATATTCTATGCTTTGAATGCGGCTAAATTATTTATAGATGAGTAACCTTAGTTCTCAGTGCCACCGATTGTGATTATGAGGCCTGAGGCAATTTCCAATGATTTTTTTCTTATTGGAAATTAAGCAATTAAGCGCAAGAAGGGAGCAATATCGTTTTCTAAAGATATATAGATACTTTAGATAACAGACGAACTGTACTCACATGAAGGACGGGAAAATATGCAACGTTTTGACTCAAACCACTTTTGCGCAACGTTGCTATATTTGTAGACCTTCTTCCAAAAATTGAATGATATTGGAAAAGTTTTAAAACTGAGACAAGTACTGTTTGCATCTGGCATATACGTTTTAATGATGAAAGAAGTACATATAACATCAGATATCTTTTGATAAATAATGTAAAATTAGTTTAAGCTATTATTTTGAAGTGTAGGTATGTTTCTACTGATTAGGTTTCCAAAATAACTCAATATACGTTTTGCCAACTTTTTTTCCATTTTGATGTCATTGTGTGATGGTAGCTGAGCTGTAGGAGAATTAGCGATTTGCCATATACAGCTATAGAACTGAAAAGAAAGAGTTTAGCAACGGAAACGAGTTCCCACAGCATTATATTGTGAGCGCCATCAAACTCAGAATTTGAATTTTTAGGGGAGGATAAGGCTTGCTACAGCTCCTTGTTGGTGAAAAACTATTTGTGAAACTCGCAGTTAAAATATCTTAGAGAGAGCTCCCCCTTTATTAATACAGCGAAAAGCGAGGGGTTTGTTGAATGAGATGGAAACCTTAACTAGGAAAAAATTCAAATATATCATCTGTATCAATCGGATCAATCAGGTTGCTGTTAACTGCCTCAAGTCCGGGTATGCACTGTGTCACTTTGCCTGCCACATGAATAGGTTAGCCGATGCTACAGGCGAAAGTGTCAAGTGACTCAAAGACCTACACCTAGGTTTGCTTGTCTTCTCGCTAGTCTGCCGGTCCCCGTGGCCGCGCTCGACAAGGCGCTTTGGTGCTTCGTAGCGCTGGGGATCGTGGGTTCGAGTCCCGCCTTGGGCATGGGTGTTATATGTTTGTGTTTATGTGTATGTTGTAAGAGTAAGAAAACAACAATCCAGTAATAATACAGAAAAACAAGGTAAAAAAAAAGTCTAGTTATCCTAAAGCGCTAGCGCGCGTTTGCTCACAACAAGCAAATGTTTTAGCGTAGAATAGCATCAAAATCTCAAAGCGGATCTATGCGGGAAGACTTGCATTAACATAACATTCGTAAGGTCACCCAGGGTCCGGAAAACGTTCTGAAGGGAAGACGAACGCGAGTTACAACATTCGTCAGCGAGTAGGATTTTTTTAAACTTCCTAGTTGTGGTTTGAAGGTCAAATACATTTGGTTTAGACTAGCTGACTTTAAAAGCCTACGTGTTGGAGCTGGATGGTGTGACGCCATCTTCAAAAGTGGTAGTAATAGACATATCTGCGTGACACCGTTATATCGAGTTACTGGTATTCTGTAGCATAACTTATGTGTTGTATTTCAGGAGTTGCGGGTGTTGGGAATTTCTTACATTTTGTCTGAATGCGAAGCACGGAGGTAGCACCTTAGTCAGAAAGCTAATTGAACTCTCCGAAATATCGGTAAGGATGTGAATAGTGATGGCAACCCTGAATATTTAATATTGCGGGAGTAGCGGTAGAAATATGGTTTGAAGAAATGTGTTAATCTGAGTAACCGAGGTGCTGTCTATCAAACGACAACCGTTTGCGCAAACCTATGACAATTTATCGGCTCCAATGATTGTGTTGTACTTACTCCTTTTTAAATATTAAATGTATCCATCTTAATGAAGGACTGACCATTTTCCTGATGGTGTATTTACTAAGGAACAACCAGGTTTATGTAATTTTACTTCCCTCTCTAAATATCTAGCCCACTTATTTGAAATGAAGGAGGAACTCTTACCCCATTGTAGCTGTCTGCAATTTCGGAAGTTATGTCCGATTGGATGACTGCCTAACAATATCAATTGTACCTTAATGTCACACATTAAAGTGTAGTGACAGAAACATCCATCTGGCATTGTAGGTTAGTAATTCATGTAATGACCCCTACGCAGGACTGTAGTTGAACGGCAGGTATGAACTCTTCACGAAATGTCGACCCAGATGTTAGGACTTGGGCCTATACCGAGTCCCCGGTTGCACACAAGCTACGCGGCTGTCCTTCAAGACTCCCATAACATTGGTTGAAGTAGAAAGGAAAAGTTAGAAAACCATTTGTAACATTTAAATTATTTTCTGTAACGAATACCGCTTATATTTATTTATATAGCTTCTATTGATTATGACTACGACAAGTTAGTTTTTTTATTTACTTCATGTTAATTAAATAGATCTTTGTAGAAGCGGTTTTATTATATATTTCACTATTGCTACAGGGAAACTCCGGAATCCGAATCAATAGCAGATGCTAAAAGTAAATAACTACACCCTCCCTTAATATCCCATATACTGCCCACGATATGTAGAACAACAAATGAGTATTAAAACATTCAGAGCAATACTAATTATTTTGGAAACTATTTATGTAACGATCAATATTATTTTAAATAAATTGTATGTTTAAAACAATTGTACGTTTTAGTGTAGTGTCTTTTGTCTATGTTAGAGTGTACCAGAAGTACGTAATGTTACAAAAATCCTTCCGAAATAGCTTCACAGGCTATTTCCAGAAAATTGCAGATGCATGAAAAATTGAATACGTACATATGTCGTTAAGGTTCAGGAATTTTGAATTTTTAATGTATGAAACATAGTGTGTTGATACTTAACTGAAAATGTACTTGTTAATCTTGAAGAGGTTTTTATTTCACAGCTGAGCATTTCCATCTATTTTCTTTGTGTCAATATATTGTGCTTAATATATGGAAAACTTTAGTTTATTGACTATTAAGAACATATAGGCTTGTTCAGTTTAAAAAAAGAAGCAAATATATATTTTATGCAAATATCTTAATCATATGGTACCTAGTATAAATATATTATTAATGCTATTTCTTAGAAAACTAAAATTTTCTAAAAATTGTTCTATGTGAGTGGTAGTTTGAGGTGGGAAGATTTTAGTTTAACTCCAAGCAATACTTTCACTATCCAGGTACGTAGTAGAGAAAGAAAAAATGGGTCAAACATTGATGCAAACCAGCGTCCATACCCAAGGAAGGTTTGCAAAAGAAGAATAAAGATGCCGGCCAGACGGCTCACATGAACGACGTAGGCAAGAAAATACTTGACGAGAGAAAGCGATGCATGGTGAGAAGTGGAACATAAAAAGAAATTATGTAGAATGCACGAGAATCTTACTTGCGACTCCCACCTCAACCGGCCAAAGGTTTTTTCGTTCTCCTAGGAGAACGGCGTGAATGAGTGATTTATCTACTTTACAAGAGCCGCGCTGACTCTCGAGGCATTTTACTCAGAATGGGAAATTTGTGATGTGATAATATACAGAAATGAATAGTAACTTTGAAAAGAGATTTACGAAAATGTCGAATGAATCACATTATAGATGTATATTAACCATATTTAATTTAAACTTAACAGACCGTTCCAACTCGACTCATCTGAGCAAGAGTACTCGGGCTTATTCAGCCACAGAACTCGGAGCAGAGCTGGACAGAAGCGTAGTAACCAATACGTCGTTGAACAAACGTCATGCCACAATGTTTGCGACTTTCCTTCATTTCCAACACATGATATTCAGCTGTGATGATAGCTTGCCCTCAATGCTGCGCTGTATTGCATGTTGCAGGTAGATCCCTGTGAGTCGCGAATTACTCGGAATGCTTTCGACGCACATCAAAGCTGGAACAGCCTGCCCTAGGATTTATACTGGGTGCCTAGGGCCAGAAACCTGTCAAGGAGCCTACGACATGTAATCATGGAATGAAGAACCCTGAACGAGGGATTGGCCCGTAGCCAGGCATGAGAGTGAGAAAGTATATGATATGAAATAAAGGCAAAATGGATGCTATAGGAATTATACTTCTGTATTAATTCAGCATGAGATCCTTTAAACGTCTCTCAGAATATCTAATTATTTACATTTAGTTGATATATATATATATATACATAAATTCCAATATTGATTTTTTATTTTCTTATTTGTTTCTGATAAGATACGGTAGATGAAGCACTTTCTAAAATGACTAAAGCTGTCCATTTGCACCTGAAATAAATTTAAAATATTCCACATAAATTAAAGTTAGCGAAATTATGTAACTAATTTATACATGTTTTAATTTAAATATATTTTAATCCAACAATCAAGGTGATTCATCCGTGAATTTCAACTAAAACTGCGAAAAATTAAAACAAATATAAATGTTCATAATAAAATAATATGAATCCGCTTAAGTTTAACAAAAAGTATTGCTTTTTTCTCTTGATGCACAGTAACTACCAATTAAGTGAACCTATAAATGAGTAGTCACATGTTTCTTAATAGACTTGTCCAATTTGAAGCTGGTTGTCTTGCAAAAATTTCCCCAACGCTTTTTTATACTCAAAATGCTCCATACGATTTAACTTTAACAATTTTCTTTCAAAATGTTCACATTGCCTCTTAAAGTTACTTCAAAATCGTCATATACGTCTTCAAAATAATGATCCAATGTTGAGAAGTAAATTACTACATTTTGAAAAAATCAAGAATTTTAGAGATTGGAACAGAAATTTTTCTGTAATAATTGAAGCTAATGTAAAAATATGATATAATAGATCTATTTATAAACTCAATTACTGAAATACTGAATTTTAATGTGAATATTTTTAAAAGTGTATAGCATAGTTCATTTTTAGCAATGAATTTACACCATAAAATATTATCTAAGTAACCATTCAAGCTATAATTTCGATATTTGGCAAAATATCACCATTATTATGTGTAATATAACTGGTATAAATTTCAATAAGACATATTGCATACTATAGAGTTTCCAAATTTCACAAATACATTTACCTTAACATTTCAATCAGCTTCTTAGTACTGAAAACATTTTATTCGTGATAATTTGAAGATGAAGATTATCACGAATAAAATTAAGATTTAGATGTCTTCCATTAAACAAGAATGAACTTCATAGAACTAAGCGCAAATGTGATTCGTAATTTCTGGTCCTCTCCATGTTGCCAAAATGAAATTATTTGTAGTGCAATATCTGACAATTCATGACAACTGAAGCACGCACTAACATTAGGTAAGATGGGTACGTAGAGTCAACTGAAACATTTTATGCCATAGCCGGGACCTGAACCACGAATATCTCAGCCCCCAGTTGGTTGTTCTAACCACTGAGATACCATGGCAATATGCCGGTACGACATTACATTTTTCAACTAAGTCGCATGTTTCCCGGTAAACCATAAGGTGATTTCAAATTATTTTGAAATGATATACCTAAATGGCGACTTAACACCTTAAGTACTTAAGTGCCGCGCTTCATAGTTGAGCCAACTATTAGGTCAGTTAGTGCCAATTGAATGTTTTTTTTTTTTCACACAAGCCGTGTGTAGGTCAGGAGTTGGATAGATAGAGTCAGATTGAACAATTCAATGCCTTAACCACGATCTGAAACTCGAATCTCCCGGTTTTTAGCCAGTTGCTCTAATCAGTGAGTGATCATGGCAATATGCCGGAACGGCATTAAATTTCTCAGCTGAGCCCCATGTTTCCCGGCAAATCACATGCATCTTATCTAACTCCTGCCCTACACACGGCTGGTGTGAGAAAGCAATTAAATTAACACTAATTGATCTAATATGAAATTGGCTAAACTATGAAGGCTGGGACTTACACTACTTACAATAGTGTAAGTCGCCATTGTGGTATGTCATCTCAGAATAATTTGAGTTCACCTTGCGGTTTACCGGGAAGCATGCTACATATCCAACTCTGTTGTACAGACGCCTTGGTGAGATGCGAGTTGTCTAACCCGTCGGCCACGGCGCGGCCAATTCACTCCTTGAAGTGTGCAATGTTTCGCATTTGCGTTTTATATTACAGTAAATATTTGCACATAATCACGATAATCGTATTTAAATGTTCATTTATAATCCGTGTAACGTCTGGCAATCAGCAGTATGATGTAACCATATACACCTGTGTATATGCATTTGCACATCTGTACGCAAAGTTGTGGTTTGTAGATATAGAACTTAATCTATGTTGTGCTACTTTAATCTCTTTCATCATGACCACATTTAATGGAATGTACAACAGTATATATGTATTTTGAGAGATTTTAAGGCGAAGCCCCTGTGATATTTTGTCAGGCCACGTTCATACTGAGAAAAGCTCTCTTCGCGTCATCATCAATAAATACGTCACCTCATGCGTCACGAACGGACAGTGTGTATACCGACCCCGCCCCATCTCAGCGGACATCCATCCCTAGCGGCGTTTACTTTCAATCCCTGAAACGTTACTCCATCTGCTCTCTCATTTATATCTTAAATGCTGCACAGAATACTTTAAGTCTAAAACTGCATAAAATATCAAATAACTCGTTTATAAAGCGTCTTCTTCGGATTCTTTTGAGATATCGTGTCACTGAGAATATTCTTTTCAATATCTGTTGTACATTGGTTGATATATTGATATTCACCTTCAATGTGAACCCAGTTCTGAAGCAGAATTCATGAATGAAGTCTGTTCTTACGTTAAATGCATCCTGATGCTGATGCTAGTAAACAGTCTGTACAATATAGGAATCGAAATGGCCAGTTTAAAAGTAAACAGTCATCTCCCCCCATAGACCGGTTATTAACTTCGTGGGGGTTGAAGTCGGTTTTTTGTACGATTTCTTCGACACAAACCTTCTCTGTATTTGTACCCTCTGTGGAAGTGAACCTCGCATCAAAGTAGTGACATAGTTTACAGCAAGCGGGAATTATTTTTTACTTCATTTTCTACGGTGAATTCTTTACCGCATCACAGAAAAGAAGCATAACTCCTGCACACTATAGGGTACACAGTAACTTTATCCTATCGTTTTGGATAAGTTTTCTGCTACAAATTTGAGCTACTGCCATCTATGATAGCCTCTGCCTACACAAGCTTTGTGGTGTCTTCCTCTGCAAATGTATTATGTGAATTCGTTGTCTTTAATCGTTTTTGCTTTCCACAGTTTGTTTGGCACCGCAGGCGATGACACTGATGATACATGAAGATGGAGCCCCAGTGGAATGAGATGGCGGGGGAAACCGGAGAACGCGGAGAAAACCCGCCCCTGCGCCGCTTTGTCCACCACAAATCTCACATGCGGTCGCTTGGGATTGAATCCGGGTCGTCTAGGTGAGAGGAGAATGATCTGACCACTCGACCATGGCGCGGCCAGTTTGTTTCTGATTTTCTCAAATTGAAAATGTAAGATTGGAGATACATAAATTAAATTATAGGATGACAAAATACCTAAATACCTCGGTGATAATAACAGATTAGTTATATTGTTTTAAGTAATTACTGATAAGCGTAATTAAGAAAATATTTCATCTTTATTAATAATCAAATATATTAGTTACAACTAGATCAATGAACCTAGAAGGTTTGTGTGTACATCGTATAAAAATCAGTCTGCTATGTTAAATTATTTCAGTGATAATGGATCATGAATTTAGCAGATTTAACATTGAAGGCAAGAGATCTTTTAATCTCCTTTTATAATCAGTAAAGTTTGTTTCTGTGACGTGTGGGTTTGTGGAGTTCTTCCCATTTACCTCCTTCACAACTAACCCAAGATCGGTGGTAGTGCTAGTCAAACGCGCGAGTGAAATTACAAGCTCAATAATTAATGAATCGCAGAAAAGCGACAGATCGCTCTTAGTGAGGGATGAATTATACAGTGGATTAGTAAAAGAAACAAAAGAGGTAGAACTAAATGTACATACTTGGTAAAGAATTATTTCTAAACACATACTTGTATTAGGGGCATTTACGAGAGCCATCCAGAAACTGACAGACGATTTGGCATAGCTAAACAATAACGAACGTTATCAACACAAAACTTTATTTACAAAGTTACAGTGCCCTACTCTATTTTTCAACACAATTTCCATTCTGTCAAGATATTTATTGTCACGTGGCACCAGTTTTGCAATGCCGATGTTATACTTTTCCATCGCCAAAGAACTTATTCGTTTTTTTCTCCTTTCTTTTTGAATGCACAAAATGTTCGGCCAATCGAATTTTATAGGCAAATAACGCAAGTGTATGGTGATAAAGTAGTGAACGAGTCTTCAGTGTTCAAATGGTGCAGAGTAATAAATGATGAACGAGTGTGTACGAAAAGACCGGAGTGGAGAGGACTTATAGAGGAGTTGAAAGCAAATGTTGATAGAAGGATTAAGCAAAACCGGTGTTTCACTTTGGACACCGTACATTGAGTTTTTGGATGGAAAAGACTTTCCAGCCATGAAGACCTCAAAATGGCAGTGACATCTTGGCTCAGGTCTTGAGCGGTGAAGGAGTACATCTGCGTTGATAAACCGTTACCACGTGATAGTATGAAAGCTGCATTATTATTATTATTATTATTATTATTATTATTATTATTATTATTATTATTATTATTATTATTATTATTATTAGCAGCAGCAGCAGCTTTTTTTTTTTACTGTAGGGGAAAAAACTCTTTCAAAGCCACCGTTCTTTACCCCTACCTCTACACTACTCATTTTGGAACTGCGGATGGGCATAAACATCAAAATGGTAGCTGTGCATCATTACTTCCTATCTTCTTTTTCCTTGGTCTCCAATATTATCTTACTTAGTCGCTTCACTTCTTCCCAGGCCAACCTATTAGTTAGCATCGTTGAGATCAAATTCTCAGGTGTAAGTACCATTCCTAATTTATTATTTACTTCCTTTCTGAATTCCTTCCATTTCTCGCAGTGGAATACTGTGTGCTCTACAGAGTCCTCAGCTGGGCAATGCCTACAATTACTACTGTCTACTTTTCCCATCTTGAATGCATAGTTTTGAAATCTGCCATGCCCTGTTAAAACCTGTGTCAGATAATAGGCCATCCGGCGAAATTCGCAATTTACCCACTTCACTATGTCTGGAATCAGTCTCTTTGTTCATTGGCCAACCAAAGCTGTTTCATCCCATCTTTGTTGCCATTCTTTTATCATTTCCGCTCGAATAGTTGCTTTATGGAAGCGCCGGTTTTCCGACATTTCTTCATGTATGAGTTGCCTGTCTTTTATCTGTAGGTCAATCGGTAGTATCCCTGCAATCACCTGTAATGCTCTATTAGAGACGGTGCGATATGAACAAATCACCCTGAGTAACATCTTTCTTTGTGTCCTCTCCATGTCCATTGCGTACTTTTTCCTCTTGAGCGAACTACCTCATACAGGTGAGGCATATAACAAAATAGAATTGACAGCTCCATATATGATCTGCCGTTTTATCGGCCTCGGGCCTCCAATATTGGGCATTACACGTACTAGTTGGGGTATTTTTTCTTCCGCTTTCGTTATTACCATTTTAATATGGGCCCCAAATGTGGTGCATTCATCAATCATAACACCCAAATATATTACTGCCTTAGTAGGTGTAATTTTTGTCCCGCGTAGCATAAAACTAATACTATGTTTCCGCCGGGGTCCTTTCATTATCACAGATTCTGTCTTTCGCGGTGCCCACTCCAATTTGTTTCGTTGCATCCACCTGTCGATTCGTCTTAGGGACTCATTTACTCTATAGACGAGCTCCTCTTCGTCTTCCGCCGATACTACCAATGCTAAATCATCGGTAAAGGCAATTGTTGTTGCCCCTGCTGTCAGTTGCACTTCCAAGACGCTATCATACAATATGTTCCACAAAGTTGGCCCTAGTACTGAACCTTGTGGCACACCTGCAGTTATTTCCATCTCTTCACTATCTATTTGAATACTCCTTCCTTCGAAATCAGATAATATAACCTGAATCAAATATTCAGGAATAGTTCTTCTTTTAAGCGCATCTGTTATATAGCTCCACATCGCCGTGTTGAATGCGTTTTTCACATCCAATATTATTAATGCTACCCACTTATCTTCAGCGTCTTTCCTGATCTGAATCACCGCTTCAATTGCTTGAATAGTGGACTTCCCTTTTCTAAAGCCGTACTGACGGTTACTTAATCCTCCTCCCCTTTCTATTTCTTTTTCTAACCTTAAGCGTGTAAAACCTTCATAGAGCTTACTAACTGTATTCAAAAGACATAAGGGCCTATATGCCGATGGACCTTGTGGGGATTTACCCCCTTTCATTAGAAAGACTACCTTAGCTACTTTCCCTTTTTCTGGAAACTTTTGTTTTACTATCAACGCATTCAATATGTTTAAAAGACAATCTGGCGCAACTTTAGCCATACCCTTTATCGCCTCTGAAGGAATTCTATCAATTCCTGGTGCTTTCCCTACTTTTGTGTTTTTTAATACTGTCCTCAGCTCCTCCATCGTAAATACCTCCACTTTAAAACTTGGGCAAAGCGACTCCATCCGGGCTTCTCTATGTGGAAATAGTACTTCGGCAACAGTTCTTTTCTTTTCTCTTGTTAAGTAAACCGGCATTCTGTTTACTAGTCGCTCAGTCACGATTTTATAACCTGTACCCCAAATATCATTATTTAGTTCGTCACACATCATTTGCCACTGTCTTCTCTTCGATTGCTGGATAAGATACCTTAATTCTTTCCTGCACACCTTGTAGTTCTCCCTGAGTTGTTCAATCTCCTCAATCACTATGCTCTTTTTGTTTGACCTGGTTAACATCCTTCTCTTTTCAATACATTTACGCCTAGCTTCGCTTATTTCTTTCATCCGCCAATAGGGTACTCTGTTCTCTATTCCGGTATTATTTTGTATCTGACTAACGGCACAGGTTTCTTGTAAGATAGTAATCAATTCATCCTTCCAGTCTAACAGTATTTCAAATACTTCCCAATCATAGACTACTTTGGTTTTCTCAATAATTCTCTCTTTACATCCTCTGGCCCCTTTGAGCTCAAAATAGATAAATCTATGATCACTGAGGGTTTCCTCATCTAGTACTTGCCATCCCTCTATTTGCTTTGCAATTCGCTGTGTAGCACAGGTTACATCTAAATAAGATTCACAGCTGCCGCTCACAAATGTGGGCACCTCCCCTGTGTTTAGAACGACAAAATCCAGCGAAGCCAACCACTCTGCCCAGTATCTACCTCTGCGATCTGTGGTGGGCGAACCCCATAGTGGCGATTTAATATTTCAATCTCCCAAGATGACACTCTCTCCTCCCGCATCTTTATGATCTTGCATCAATTTATCTGTATCGCTCTTGAACTTTTCAAAGGGTATGTTCGGTGAACTGTAACATGCAAACAGTTGCCACTTCTTAAAACCAAGTAATACATATCCATCTTCTGCTCTTATAGTGGATACTTCCAAGTTCTTATTGATAATTAAAATAGCAACATCCACTCGTTTGTCCTTTATCCAATTACTACCAGCCACATGTTTTTTATTTGACTCACTTGCCACTATAATATCGGCTGACTTATCTACTGATGCAACCATTAACATATCATGACTGTACTTGGACCTCATCAGGTTTGCCTGAATTATGCGTATGGTCTGTGTAACCAGCTGCATTACTTTTTATTTGCCCATTTTCCCTAGCCTCCAATACCAATTTCCTAAATATAGGACATTTCATCTGATCAAATCTATGTCCTTCTATTTGACATTTACTACAATAAACATTCCTTGAACACTCTTTTACACTGTGCCCTGTTTCTCCACAGTTAAGGCAATCCTTTGTCCTATTTACATCTTTTTTACATTGGTAGGCTCTGAGGCCTAAATCTAGACATCTATAACATCTTAGAATAGGCACCCTTTCCCGCACCTGACAGATTGTCCAGCATATCTGCATTTTCCTATTTTTTATTATCCTTCTTGCTGTATCCCTTGGTAGTGTTATGGTAGCATTATTGTTTCCAAATCTACGTGGCCTAAAACTATTCACCTCAATTTCCGTCTCTTTTTCACCGGTTTCCTTGCTGAGTGCCATTTTTAACGCATCTTCTCCAACAGATGGATCCACCCCATACAACAGCACAGTAGCTACATTGCTCTTTGAGGTCACTTCTAAATTTTGGATATTTTTCCTCTGCAACTCTTGCTTCAGTATATTTGCTTTACCTTCGCCTTCTATGGTAAGCAATAGGTCTTCCTTGCCAATCTTTTTAGTGGTTGTAATTTTTACTCCGATCTTATCCACATCTACTTCCTGCTTAACTGTCTTTAAGACATCGGCAAACGTTTCCCGTTTACGTTAACTTTAACCATTTCCTGTACTTCACCTCCTTTCTTTTTGCCAGAGTCTTATGCGTGCCATCCACTTCTATTCCGTTGCTGTCGCTGTATACTTGATGGAAATAGATACCTAACAGCAATTTTACTTTTACTAAAAGTTAATTCCAAATTCTTTCTAATCTATATTCTATCCAATTCATTTTGCGTTACAAATACAGCATTTTCCCTCTGATGTTCTTACAATAACTTTTCCCATTGAACTAATCTTTCATTCAGGAGCTCTATATCATTATCCCTGTTTGCATCTTTTTTATACGGTATCAGGTATATATTTCTCGATAAATATTTCCTGTCTCTTTGCTGGTGGTAATATTGGAGTTCATTTGTAGAAACTCCACGTTATTTCTTTCTATGCCTTATGATAACACATCAGATATATCCGGGTAGACCTCTTTGAATTTCTCCACCATTCCTTGTCCTTTGTTCTCTACATTAAATACCATTGCAATATCCCCTTCTACCTTAAGAGGATGCCCATATTCGATCCGTGTAGCTTGAAAACAGCCCTCGGGCCAATCGCTTTCAGCCAAAAAGGCAAATTCTTTAAAACTTGTTACCTGGGATACTGCTTCCCTTATTTTGCCTTCCATTTCTACCTCTTTGTCCATATCGACTTGGGTTTCTACCTCCCGGTATCTCCCTTTTTTGGCTGTAGGCGTAACACCCACGCCAACATCAGCTTGCACAGCTACAGACACAGAATCACTTTTATTTAACTCCATATTCCAATCATTCCATTGACTCAATATAGCTTCAGTCTTTCAACCCCTTTTTATATCAGCTTTTGTATTCGGAGTATTCTTTGTTAATTTAATAACCATCTTACTTTGTTCATACAATTCTTCTATCATTCTATGAACATAGTGCAATTCCTCTCTTATTTCTCTACTATCACTCCCGCCACCACACTGATCTCCCTCTTCAGTATTAGTCTGCATTAAAGACCCAGATATTTCCTTATCTAAAGGCCCATGTTCCACCCTTTTCGCTTCCTTCTCCTCCGTTCCGGGTGATTCTTCCCTTTTCCTCTTTTGGTCCTTACTTATTTCTTCTTCTCTCTGTAATACCATCGCCTTATCTCTTTCATGAGTGATTTCTATGTCATCTGTGTCCATCCTAAGAGCGACTACTGTTTGGGAGACAGAACTCCTCCTTAGACCTAGTGGTGGTCGTTTAGTAACATCCTTCCTCTTAACGGGATCTACCTCCAATATTTTCTTTTCTTGCCGGTCCAATTCAGATGGATAGTTTTCACTTGTAATTTCTTTCGTCTCAGAGCAGTCGCTTGTTAACGGTCGGGTGGGGCCCGCACTATCACCCACATTCCCGACCGGTTCTGGGGATCCAAAGCCCCTGTCCCGTAAACTAGTATCCTTAAAGTCCTTATCCATATTACATAACAGTAGAGTAAACCAAAACTCGCCGGTCGGCACCATATTAATCCTGCCTTGCCAGAGCCCTGTTTGCCGTCCAAGATGTCATTTGGACGTTGCCCGCCCCACACGTGGCCAGAGTGTAACATGCCGGACGTAGGGTTGGTCTTTGTGGGGCAGTGGTGGTGGTGGTGGTGGTGGTCGTGGTGTGATAATTATTGTTGTTTTTGTTGTTCTTGTTCTTCTCGTTGTGGTTGTTGTTGTTTTTCTTTTTCTTCTCGTTGTGGATCTTGTTGTTTTTCTTTTTCTTCTGGTTGTGGATCTTGTTGTTTTTCTTTTTCTTCTGGTTGTGGATCTTGTTGTTTTTCTTTTCCTTCTGGTTGTGGATCTTGTTGTTTTTCTTTTCCTTCTGGTTGTGGATCTTGTTGTTTTTCTTTTTCTTCTGGTTGTGGATCTTGTTGTTCTTGTTGTTCATCTTGTTGCTGTTGTTCTTGTTGTTCTTCTTGTTATTGTTGTTGTTTTTCCTGTTGTTATTATTATTCTTGTTGTTATTATTAATTATTTATATTATTATTAATTATTATTTATATTATTACTGCTAATGTTAATACTTGATTATTATTGTTATTGTTATTATTAATGTTATTATTATTAATATTATTGTTATTATTAATATTATTAATATTATTGTTATTATTAATGTTATTAATATTATGGTTATTAATGTTATTGTTGCTATCATTATTAATATTATTATTAATATTAATATTATTAATATAAATATTATTATTAATATTAATAATCTTAATATGAAGATTATTAATATCATGTATAATTCATTGCTGAACCTCAACTTCTCAGGCCACTCGAGAGTCATTGCATTCACTGATGATCTAATACTTCTTTCAACAGGAGACAGTGACACCGAGGCAGAAAATTACGCCAATACTGACATCAATAAAATAGAAAAAATGGGCAAAAAACAACAAAATCACATTCTACGAATCCAAATCTATAACTATGTTAATCTCAAGGAAACGGACGTCCACAAAAAAAAAATCAGTATATTTGTAAACTATGAACGAATCAAGCAAGTTCAGGTAATGAAGTACTTAGGAATATGCCTCAACTGCAAACTACACTTCGATAAACAAATCGAGACTACAGCAAACAAGGCAATGAGCCTAATGAACATGTTAAGAAGAGCAGCTAGAATGCACTGGGGACTTGGGCATACAGCATTAAAGACTATATATAAGGGAGCAATATTACGGAGCACCAATATGGGAGGAAGCACTAAGAAAGCAGAAAAATTTAAATAAACTGAAGAGAGTACGAAGAATTATATGTATCACGATAGCGAAAGCCTATAAAACACTACCATACGAAGCCTCGTGTGTTATAGCTGGAATTAAACCAATAGGGACCAGTATTACTGAAACAGCACAGATATACAAAGCAATACACAGTACAACTGATGATGACCCCACAGGCATTGATGCACCATTGAACAAGGAGGAGTGGCCACACCCGGCGGAAAGAATCAAGGAGGACGAGACTGCAGAAACAAATAGTTACAAAATTGAAATATTCACGGATGTTAGTAAACTCCAGGGAAAGGTAAGAGCTGCTGCAGTCATCTTAAACAATGGACAGATTCTTCACACGTTGAAAGCTAAGCTGACCCAACACTGCTCAATCAGGCGGAGCAGATCGGAATTCTTAAAGCCCTGGAAGCCATACCATCCATCGACCAAATTGCCTCTGAAGAAAGAATTGTGGCAGTTTACACAGATAGTCAAATTACTCTCGATCTACTAAAAACAACTTTAAACATGGCTCCATTATATCAGAAATAAGAAAAGCATTAAGAAACTCCGGGAACAAAACTGGACAGTACACTTGGCTGGATAAAAGCCCATGTCGGAAATCACGGCAATAAAATGGCAGATAAATTGGCAAAGGAAGCTGCAATAGGAAGCAACGGAATCACTGAGTATACGAGAAAACCAAAGTCAACAGAAATTACAGAGATAAAGGAAGAAGGAACCATCAAATGGCAGAACGAACATGAAGCAACATGCAAGAAGTACTTCCCATCAGTTAGAGATAGATTAACACTCAAATGCCAGATAACATCAGAGATTTCCGAAATTGTAACAGGACACGGCAAAAGTAAATCACATCTACACCGAATAGGGATCCTAAACGACTCTAATTGCCCGTGTCGGAAAGCCACGGAGACCGTAGACCATCTACTATACGATTGTGAAATGCAGCATCACGCCAGAAACAAGCTAAAAGAAGAAATCCGCAAAAGTGGAGTAACATGGCCAGTGCCACAGAAAGAACTTATACACAAACGTTTTAGATATTTTAACAAATATGTGAAGGCAATAGTGTATGACATGGTCTGAAGGACAAGTGAATAAGTACAACTTGAGAAAATAATACTGAAAGAAGTATTAAAATATACAAAACTATGTAAATAATGTATACACAATGTAAATAGTGTGAAATATGTAGTGTATGTAATATTTCTTCGGTAATGGGTCATGCTGTTTTGAATAAATGGAAAAAAAATATATTATTATTATTAGTATTAATACTATTGTTATTAATATTATTGTTATTATTATTAATAATATTAATATTATTAATATTATTCTAATTTTATTATTGTTATTATTATTGTTGTTGTCATTATTTTTAATATTATTATTATTATTATTATTATTATTATTAATATTATTATTAAAACACACATATTTTTCGGGATAAGAGGATATTGGTCCAACATGCCTTTGTTTTTAATCCTGGACATTCACAACATTGCTAAACATTGAACTATTTCAACGTTTGAGAAAACCATTCAGTGGCTAGGTTTAACAGGTGGCAGTATTGTACGTGATTTCCTGCACCTGAGGCTATGAAAGGCTTCTCTTATTGACCTCGAAAGTCACGTTCAAAATCCCGTATTTATGAACAAACATCATCGATGGACATGCTCTTGGAAACGTTCGAGTTTCGTATCTCACACTGCAGAACCATGAAACGAAAATATTTTGCAGGTAATATGACTATATACAGCACGAGATATACACATTTGAAAAAATACCGAGTATCCTTTATACTCTTAACATTTCTACACACGTAATTTTTTTTTTATGGGGTGTTTTATTTTCATTGGACATGATGCTGTTTGTACTTCTTATTTTGGGTTATGTGCTGTTTGTTACTCTTTTCGATTCTGTTTATTACTTTCTCTAGCACGTATGCACAACGTACATAAAGGTAGAGAAAGCATTGTACTTAAACCAAAATTCCAATAATGATTTTTCTCTAGAAATACATGTTTCAAGATCCCCTTAATCCATGAAAAGCACTTTTAGAAAAGTGTCACTATATATGTGTGCAGCATAGCTCAAAAAGAAAACATCGAACAAATTTAGTATTAAAGTTTATTATCTCTCAAGGATGTGAAACGTAGGTTTTTCAAGAAAATCTCCATGGCAAGCTTCTCTTTGCATGGAAAAACTACGAAAATTCGGATTTTATTGAAAAATTTATAACGATTGTGATAAAAGACATTTACGTGAGAAATAAGAGATATATTTTGAATTTACTGGGAATATACTCTGAAGTATTTTTCATTCTGAATGACTTCTGCATAACTGGTACATCGTAAGAGATAAAAACAAACTTTCTACACAAAAATCAAATCGTCAAAACCAGCAATTTATGTTCTATACAATTTTTGCTATGAAGCTTAACACTTCCTAGAAATTGCTTTTTAATGGTTTCAATTTTGAACTATTTAAACTTTTCTCAAACGGGAGGTCTTCTTTTTGTATTTGTTTTGTTTTATACCTCACCATGCAAAGAGAACCGCATATCAGTTGTTCACTTAGCGACCAGTTTTTAAAAGATTTGACTATTGCTTTAGTCTAATGTATTCCCTATTTCCCTTCTGCTCATAAGGAAGCAAGTAATAAGACAATTTCTGCTAACGTTTATCTCGATTAGCGTGATGTAGATAAATCTTTTGTAAGGATACTGTGCGTGCAGAGTTGGTAGAGAAAAGCAACTGAATCGAACACATCAGACTCTTTACGTATATATTTAATATATATAATATTGCAGCCAAAATGTGTACATCTATTCTAGTTAAAGGATGCAGCATCTACCTGTGTGCATTATGTGCAGCGGTTTATTTAGACTTGCTGATTAATTTGCCACAGACGCCTACTTCATACACATTTGGGAGACATGACTGTGCAATAAATTCGGGTATTAATGAAATATTTATTGTAATACTAAAGTAAAAGGTGCCCTTTTAATCACAGATTGCCTAAAAACATTTCCAGCTGTTACTCTTGTTTCGAACCATGAAATGGACTTGCTGAGGAAGTATCATTTCCTAATCATGTTTATATTTAGGCACCTGCATTTTTATGACAACATTGCTAATGTATATTTAGCAGTTTATAATATTATAAATTCTGCAGTCTAAAATAATTCGAACAAATATACAATCTGTGTTTAGCATAAAATCGATTCTCCTGGTATTACTTTAGCTTCGAATTGAGGATGCATATGTTTACCATCCCCAATCTTTTGCAGAGGAATCTTTGGTAGGGTGAACAGACGAGGCATCGATTTTGTTTTGAGAAGCTGATTATGTTTCAGAATGTTGCCGTGGGCAGCCGATAACAATAGCCGGCGGTATAGCGGGCATGACGCCTTGATGTCTTTTGCAGCTTATTGTGCGGATCAGATATTGCCTTAAATATGAGAGCCAACCTACGCTGTTCCTAGGAGATAGAGAATAGCATCTTGCTCTGAAAAATGTCAACAGTACTGGCTGGGATTCGGAGTCAACAAACAAAACTTATTTAGCTTCAGATAATATAACTAATCGGGATTTCTGCAGCTCAACAGTAATATCGCTAATAACACTGGAGGTCAAACACTACTAAAATAATACAAACATTAAACGACCGCTGATTCGTGAAATTAAATAATTATTGGAAACGGGAATTTGTGAAGGAAACGCTCCAAGCAATTTCCATTTATGAAGACCAGAGAAAACGTGGAGAAACTTCAGTCAAGGAAGTCGCTCTTGGAGGAATTTGAACCACAGCCATCGCGTTAACGAGGCTTGCCTTAACGACCTCGACTTTCATCGTCGATGACGATGTATTTGTATTTTACACTATTACCGTTTAACTACTGCCTATAAGAACGCAGAATGCCCAAGTAATCCTAAACTTTCAAGATAATTTTCAGAACAATTTAAATGCCTTAGTCCTAAGTCACCTATATCTTAATAGAAAAATGTGTATTTAAACATAACTCATTCTCCTGGGAAATAACTTTGATGGTAAAACATTTTAACTAATGTGGCCAATAAGAACAATTCGTACTTGTTTCCCTTTTTATTGTTGATTTAACATTGAACGCATTCTAAATTACATTTATAATACAATTGACTTCATCATGGTGAGCATATTTTCCTTATTGTTTTGTCTCGATATATTTTACTGAATATAGAGAACATATTTGACTGCAGATTCACTGGTTATGGATTGGCACTGACTTGGTAAAGTTTTATTATTATCATCATTAAATACAAGTTCGTGACTTAAAGCTTTTCCAGCTCCCAAAGGTACTGAAAAGTTATAGCTGTAAGAAGCCTTTAACTGTAAACAACCATAAATTATCAAACATATTAATGCTAAACAATATTAATTACTACTTTCCTTGTTTATCGTTGGTAAAACTGTTAACGGTTTATGCAGATAAACGAAGGAAGCATTCGAATACTAAGTTTTTCTAACACCACATATACTACTTTCATTTAAAACATTCCACGTCTAAATAATAAGTTATTGCAATTTAATTTAAACAAAAACACATCAATTTAGATACTTAGAGGGAAGCTTAAAACTGGTTCTAATTGCATTTGGTTTCCACATCTCCTCAGCCTACCCTCACCTTGAAATGTAAAATGGTATCCAGCAATTTTATACTTAAATCTGAAAGTTTATTCAATTGTTTATTCATCGCATTCATTTATTTTACATATTTGTTTTAAATTTGTTTTTGTGGAGGGTTATATTGAACGTTTCTTGTGCAGAAAAGTGTGAAAAATGGTGCATTTTGTTAAAGATGGAACAAAAATCATATTCCTTTCTAGAGTTGAAAACCGCGTGCCAACTGCTACCGCTTTTAACGGGAGGCATCCTGAGAAAAACTTAAGTCAGCGATATGTCATAAATTTAGTAAGCAAATTTAAAGAATCTGGTTCTGTGTACAACAAAGTAAATAGCATCCTAGTACTCGATGCAATTTCGCAGATTAAAATATTAGGTGGCTTAAGTATTGAACACACCACGTCCATTCCGTAAGCGTGTACCCCTAACAAACATTTCGGTTGGTTCCACACATAAATTGCTAAACATGAACAAATGTTATCCCTACAAAATAGCTAACTAATCACTAACAGCAAAGACGATTTTGATAGAAGAATAACATTTTGTGAAAATATGTCTCAGAGAATCTAAGATGAGCCAAACTTGATACTCCACATTTGTTTTAGTAATGAAGTGACTCTTTTCTTAAATGTTAACAAACACAATAGGAGGTACTGGAAAATGAAGTACCTCATGTGTTTCGCTAAAAAACTCTTAGTTTCCGTAGAATATCAATGTGTGGGCTGGAATTATGGGGTATAATATTGTTGGATGGACTTTCATTGAAGAAAACCGGCCTGAGTTGCAAACTGAAAATTGCAACTGAAGATATTAGAAAATGTAATGTTTTTATAAAACCATGTCAGTGGTAGAAACGTAGTGTTGAACTAACAACATTTACGTTTTCAAAAGAACGGAGCTCTCCCACAATGCCCGCGCAGAAATGTCTGAATAGAAGTTTTCCAGGAAAATGGATTGGTAGAAGAGGTGCTGTAGAATGGCAGCCAAGATCTCCAGACCTGACGCCGTGTGACTTCTTCCTATGGGTTCATTTGAAATCAATTGTTTCTATTCCTCCGCATAAGTAACCCAAGAATGCAACAGGATTAGTAATAAAACACACCAGAAATTTCAAGAGGAGTTCCATAATAGACTGCGTCACTCATTTAGTGAAAAATAGGACTCATTTTGAATATTTAATTTAGTCCAAAAACGTATGTTTCTTGACACACAGTTCAAGACAGGTTGCTAGAAAAAATGTGTAAAATATATCAATCATATGAATAAATAATGTAATACACTTTCATAACTAAGTATAAAAATATAGGGAATCAGTTTGAAATTTCAAAGTGGGAGCGTTTGGGATGAGGAAGTGAAACCACAAATACAATTAAGACATTTTTTAAACTTCATCCTCAATATCTAAGTTCATATGTTTGTTTAAAATAAATTTAAATACTTCGTTATTTAGACTGGAAAGTTTTGAAATTATATCACTGTGTATTTATATAACGTATTCTGAGACCAGGTTCTAAGGGTCTTAAAACGATAATTGCCCGTTTTGAAAGTCACCCTGACAACTTGCAATTTTTGTATGGATAGAATTTTATTGAGATGAAGCGATGGAGGAAGTGATAAATCTTAGATAGTTGCGATTTACTAAAATAGAAACATAAATTTATCAAAATATTAATTAGAGGGTAGTAAGGCAAACGGACGTTTTTAAAACAAAGGGAAGCACTTATTGAGGACTCTTTAAGAAATATTCAAGGAAGAGGTTATCGAGTGTGTCACCTTGCTTTGTGCAGACCACAAAGCTGGATATCGTGATGAAGTGAAAAATAAAATTGGAAGCGTACTGTTGATTCAGAGAGGGTGGGGGAAGGAAGAACAAATTGAAACCGATCAACAAGAAAACGAATTCAGCTGGCACATTGGATGTGCTGTCTGTTAAGCACGACTAGTGAAGAATAATGTCAATCAAACCTGAAGCAAGTAAGTGGTCAGAGAGAAAGAAGGAGGCATTGTTGCTGATAATTTATTTTTATTGTTATTAATATTATTATTTATTGTTATTATTGTATTTAAGTTACATTTTAAAATAATTGCAAACTCATGTCCTGTTACTTAAACTATACTGCTTACTCTACTGTACAAATGGGTTTGGGTACCCCTTAGGTGCCAAATCCGCTTAGCTTCCTGTAGCTTAGCAGGTGTAAGGCACTTTTTTTTCAACATTTTCATCGCTACCATCTCTCCTTGCATTTCATTCCTCCAAGTTCTTGCTTCTTTTCTTTGAATTAAACAGTGAGCAATACTGCCCTGCTCCCCGCATAAATACACCTTTATAATTTATTGCCTTTTATCCCTTTCAAATGTAATGCTTCCGTCTTCATACAAGCTAATTCTTTCCTCAATTTTATATTACATACATCTACATAACCGTTCTCTATATCATTGTTTTATTATTTTTCGGTATAAACAAAGTGATTTTTATTAGCTACCACGTCTCATCTATGTCTTCTATCCTATTTATCACTGATTTACAGAATTATTTTTCATCTTTTTTGCATTCCTTCATGTCTACCAAAACTATGTGAGTCAAGAAATTCTCCAGCTTCATCCACAAACACGTACTTATTTATTTTCAGCTTTTACATACATAGATGATTTTAGTAAGTACACATTTTTACTGTTTAGACACACATCAATATTCCAATACCCTCTCTAGAACGACTCATCTTCTTCCTGATCTTCCTAAGTCCACCATTGCTATCCCTTTTATTGTTGCTCTGCAAAGCCCTAAAATCTCTTAACAAAACATTCTAGGTCGATGGTGTACTTTTTTCCCTATGTCCGATACCCCCATATTTCCGTCCGTATAACATTTTTGCTTATACTGTTGCCTCGTATTCTCTCTCTAACCACTTACTGTACATTTTTGTCGTGAATTCGACAACAATCCAGATTTTACGCTCGTCTTATTTAACGCAGGTTGCCCTCCTCGATACACCTATGCCTGCTTCTAATACCCAAGGTTGCAGGTTCAATCCGGGCGTAGGAAACTGGTGTTTACGGATGTAAAATTCCTTAGCATGACTTCTCTCGGAAAGAAAGTAAAGCCTTTGGTCTGCGTATTATTTATTTGCACGTAAAATATTTTCATAACTTTTCGTTCAAATGTCCCTGGACAAAATTTGGCTATTTTCATGTACGCAAGTCTTGATTTCTTCCTTTTTTGTCATCTACTGGTGTTGAATTGATCCCGTGTACAATGTTGCATAGTGTCGAAATCGCGAACTAGAAATTCCATTCGATCAAGAAAAAACCCTATATGTGCCTATGCCCCAAATAGGAGTTACAGGATCTAAGTAAATGATTTAATGCAGATGCAGTATAACTGCGACTTGGGGAATGACGATATTTATTCAGAAGAAAACTGGAGAGATACTTCCGGTATTTAGACGTTGGACAGTTGAGATATATTCTTGCTAAAACAAGATTTTGGCTGATGAAAGCCAACGAATTTTTATTTTCCATACAAGGAAAGAATTGCTTCATGCCAAGATCCTTGTACACTGTTTGACGCTTCTGCCAATTAATGCTCTTGTTTGAAGAAGGTTTGAAATTACGTATCTGAAATATGTACAGATATCTTCAGTTATCACATTTGATAAAGACTCTCATCACTCCCGAATTCTGAACCCTGTACCAACATCGGCATGCAGAAAATACGACGTGATATACTAAACACGATATCGAGCTTCAACATGAGTTCAAAAAACAAAACTACAGATGCTACAGCATATCAAACTTTCTTTTTTTTTCAGTGGAAAGAAAGTATTCGTGGTTGATGAATTTTCCTTGAAATATGATTAAGCTGTTGCTTGGTACCCCCTTTCCACTACTACTTAAGCGCTTTGAATATGTATGGGCAGAACAGAAGAGAAAGGTGTCGTTAAAAAAATAAATACCCTCGAGAAAAATAAAATACAAACGAAGTAAGTATCTTGATGGAAAAAGTTGAACAGGGCATTGATTAAAAAAGAGCCTGGTGTTACACTCGTATGCCTTTTTGTACTGGTTCTTCTACATAATGAAGAAGAGTTAGTCCAAGCTCTCAATTCATGTTTACACATTTTGTTGTACATCATTTCATTATATATATATATATATATATATATATATATATATATATATATATATATATATTTATTTTTGAGTTGTGTTCACACACAAACCCACACGGATCTATTCTCACTACTTCCCTTTATCGAAGAGGCGGTCTTGAAATCCGGTATTTTTCCGGTGAAATCTGGTTATGGAATTTTTGGATGGAATGTTATACTTCCTACTATAGGTAAATAATGGGGAAATTTAAAAGCAATGACAAATTATATCAGAAATACAACGAAAAAGGAATATGAATGCTCTATGTTAGAAGACTGATTCGAATGCAATGTCATAATCAAAAGTACTACAGACTGCCTCGGTGGTAGAGTCATCAACGAGTTGATTTTTCACCCCGGAGGTCCCGGCTGGGGCTGGGTATTTTTCTTTAGCCAGAATTATTCCCTATCCCCCACGGAGTCTGGAAGTATGTATGTGAGGGGGAATTGTGTGTGTGTGTGTGTGTGTGTTGTGTGTGTGTGTGTGTTTGGTTTGTGATTTAAACCAACGTAAAAGAACCTATAGACAACGAGTTGCTTCAAGTGCAAAGTCCCCGATATGACCTTAGATGGTAAAGGGGGCTATATAAATGAAACAAAACAAAAAAGTACTACAACTAATTTTTTCGTTGATTGAATTTCACTCCATTTCTAGTTCATGTAGACTTTGAGGTCACGTGATTTGAATAAAGCAATATATTTGAACAGCTTTTTCATTTTAAGTGCCATGTGCGATAAAACTTCAGCATACTATGTACACTTACCACCAGCTAAATCTTTACCTGCGAAATAAGCCGCAACATGCCCTCCCTAAAAGGTCGCTGAACCAACTGTACAGAAGCTTCTTAACAACAATAATAATCCAAATTTAAACACACAAGAGGGAAAAATGAGAGAGGTAGAGACAGTGAGAGGGAACACTCTTAAGCTCCTGATTAGCCAAGCGAAGTTCCTGGGTGCTTTCCTCTAATTGCTCTCGTGCAACAGTGACATCTAAAAATTGCTACACTGATTTATGATCACTGATCACCGCGAATTGGTTTCGGAGGAAGAAAACTGTACAAATGTTTCAATTCATTTCTTTGGATCCTGCGCAAGTGTCTTCTCGGTCCATGAATTCTGAAGTGTATGACGTTTAGAGAAGCATAGAAATAGGGATTAAGCATAGAACAGGCGCAGTTGGTTTATTATTGTATATGCTATTGTTTATTGTGCGGAGTCGCTTCTGATATTTAAGACACTTTGTCTCACATACCTCAGAAGTTCATAACCAGTATTGCCAATTGGGGGGAAAGGTAGCTCTCTCTGGGGAATTTCAGAAGCGCAACACAACAAAAACTCATGTTTGAGATTGACTACCTTTTTGGGGTCTGCTTGGCTATATTAGGGTAAGTTTTGCAGATTTTTCAACCCAATTATGTACTCCCAAATTAATGCACTTATTATTTACCTATTCAGTATTGTTATAATAATTTTAAAATAATGTATAGAGGGATACGTAGAAAGTGGCGGAATACAAGTTTCATTAAATGACACAAAATTGGCAATACAATGGATTTTGGACTGAAGTAGATACTTAAAAGGATTCCATGGGGATGAATTCCTTTTAAGGGTTATGGTGGCTCGCAATTATAGTGTTAAGTCTCCCCCATTCAAATTCAGAAATGGAGAGGGTTTTTAGTCAAATGAGCATAGTGAAATCAAATTGCGTAATAGGATGAATATAGATATGCGCTCGGGCGGCGCCGTGAGTGAGTGGTTAGACCGCTCGTCTCCCATCTAGGCGGCCCAGGTTCGATCCCAAGCGCCCGCATGTGGTGCACGAAGCGGCGTCTGGGCGGGTTTTCTACGGACCCTTCGGGTTCCCCCGCCACTCATTCCATGAATTGCTCCATCATCATCCTTCCAATCATCAATTTCGCTTACATTTCATACCATCCACTTCCTCATGTTCATGCTGGCTACTCCTAACAGGTTCCCCATTCTGTGGTTTCGTGCCGTAGGCTCCCCGACAGGCTTCTGACCCCTAGGTATTGGCTTGTAAGTCCTAGGGAAATATCAGTCCTATACTTACGGGGAATGTAAGCCGATTACGAAACGAAACGAAAATTTTAATGCGACCCTTACACTAAGAAGTGGGCTAAAGCGCATAAGAAAATGTTGGCATTATATGAACCGCCTGACTCCGTATTAAAGTTGATAGCTACAATGGTAAGTTACACCAGATAGCCTGTTCGTGACAATGAAGCAGCCGGACCTAGTCAGGCGTCTTCCACAAGTAAAGATGAGGGCTTAATGTAAATGTAAGTTTTAAAAAACTACTTCATTTTAAGGTGGTAACTGATTATCATCGTTATGGTTGATATACTAATACTAATACTACTACTAATAATAATACCAATACTACTACTACTACTACTACTACTACTACTACTAATAATAATAATAATAATAATAATAATAATAATAATCTACATTTAATTATTTATTTTTTATATTTGTTTCAAATTTGGGGTATTTTTTTTAAAAAACGTTGACTTTTTAAATGGCTTTTCGGAACTTTCAATATCACCGAGTTGGCAACATTACTCAGAGCACGTGTATGTCATTTGAAAGCAGTCAACATGTCATGGAGCAGAACTGTCAATCTGCCAAAATAAGCAAAACTGAGGCAAACCTTAAGTGGCAAGAGGCAGATGATCGTGCATTTTTTCGTGATGCTTAAAAAGCAACTCGTAATGATAAGTACTGTGTTACCACATGATAATAATAATTCTCTAAGATATCGATTTAAGAAGTTGATGGCAATGTCTTCCTCGATTTATTGTGAAGAAGTTAGTGCTAAAATAGTGTTGCAAAACATATCTGCTTACACGTAGCGTCAAACATGTGGCGGGTTGTCTTCGCTGCACATTCTAGTGTACACTAGAATTGTTCTTGTCTAAAACGCAGTGTAACCCATGCCCTGTAAGGAATGGTAAACAATTTAAATCCACTGTGAGAAAAACATGCCATGCGAGAGACTGTTAGAATAGAAGGCTTAGTGCTGATACGGGGTTTGCGGTTAAATGATGTGGAAGAACACTGTGATTAAGTAAAGGTGCAGGGTACTCAGCGAGATGGCTTCTAGGTAACGTATGAGCCTCTCATTTCTAAGGTCAGGGGTTCGATTTCCGATGATCGCCCACTCTGATATTAGGTGTTTCGTGGTTTTCCGTGGTCGTTAAACGAATGTTAAGATAGCCTCTCACCTAATAGGACTTTCTTTCCATTATTTTCCTTTCATTCTGTTTCTTTCTCAACTCTCAGGTGCGCGCTACTGGATTTGTGACGTATGGCGTAAACGGACTGATGGCGCGAATTCTTGCTCAAGGGAAACAGTACTGATCGTGGGCACTAGAAGCATTCATGGCCAACAATACGTTCATCATTCTCTCAAGGCAGTTTCAACAGTGGGACGAGTCTGACACTGGAGCTGTTAGGTACTTCCGCGCGTCTCTGTGGCTATATTGTCGGAGGTATGTAGCCTTCTGTGATTCATTTACTTAATTGATCCTGGAGGCGTGTTAGCCTGTACCTATAACCTAAGTAATTGAGTTTGAGTCACGGACGCTCTTTTACACCTGTGGTTTTCATCGTCCCAGTTTTTATTGGGCCTGAAAAACACATTAATTTCGCCCAGAGGCCCCTATATCTGGCTCTAGATTACTTTCTTTACGAAGAAACACATTATAAGCAGTTTAACGCCCGAAAAAGGAAACAAACCCATCGCCTTCTGCCAGGTTTTAACTCGCAACCTTCTGAATCCATAACCCCTAGACCACGGTGGACGAAACTAATATCACAAAATTATGACGACGACCTTTATTATTTGTACATAAAATCAATAAGTTCTTCCATTGGCTAGCATTTGGATTTTGAAATTCAGCAATATTAAAGGTAAGTTCCGGATTATCGGATGTAAGAAGCAGGTACCTTCTGGATGTTAAGGTACAATAAACAATGAAATGACACAAAAATTACGATCTAGAAATATTATCAAGAAGCATAGAATCTACAGTTATCCCGAAATGAGGAACAAATGGTGACGTGGCAAATATTTGTCGCCCTCCGGTGTAATGGTTACCATGCTAACTTCTTATACCCAAGGTCGCGGGTTCAAACCCGGCGGAGGAAGATGCATTTTTACGGGTGTAAAAATCCTTAGCATGGCTTCCTTTGGAAGGGAAATAAAGCCTTAGTCCCGTGACGTAGATAAAAGAACTTCAAGCCTGATAGAGAGGCCTCTGAGCAAAATTAAGCGGTCTTTCACACCCAATGTAGAATGGGACGCTGAGAACCACAGCAGTTAAAGAGCGTCCATAAATAACACGCCATTTCCATTTCCATTTGCAAATATTTATTATAAACCTTGGTTTCTGATTGAACATCACCCATATTTGAAGTGTGACTATATGACATGTGTCAACAACTGTTATTAATGTGGATGAGATGAATATGTTCACCCCGTAGATTTCCTATGTATTTCCTACTTATGGACGCATTAACTATTTCAAGTATTTTGAGAAACACACATTAAAGTTACCTTTATTCTGAAAAATAAAATAATAATAATAATAATAACAATAATAATAATATAATAATACGTATATATAATAGTATTAGTATTGTAGTAATATTAGTAGTAGTATTTATATTATTATTTATTATTATAGTTATTATTATTATTATTATTATTATTATTATGATAATAATAACTATTATTATTAAGCGAGCAATATGGGACCGGGGCGACGGTTCCCCCCCCTACGTTCCTGTAGTTTCCGTATATGTTTGCCGTATTACTTACAGATACACATATACACATTTTTACAATCACACAAACACCCATTCCCGAGGAGGGGCTCCAACCCGCCATCCAATGTGTCACGAAACACCAAAGTTAGGCACTTTAGCGAACGCAGCCATGGGGACCGGCACGCATTCAGGAGGTCGTGGCTTCGACACCCATTGCCATCCTTCGTGAATTATGGTTTTCTTGCGAGTCTTTCCCCGGGTCGCCGGGTAAATTTTTGGAAGTTTCATTCCATCGTGTCTATTATTTCTTGTTCCTATAACTTCCTTGTCATCTATTTCAGGGTGAAGGACCATGCAAAGGCGGCCGGCAGGTTGCGACAGGATAGTGGCTTGCGTACTGTACATGTTTATTTCTGTCATCGTCGCGGGGGGACGGTTCCATTGGGAGCTGCCCTTGGGTTAGGACCCCTACGGGGAACACCTAGAGGCTCGGGCTCGGGCTCGTGTCTCTTCCAAGGTCTAGCAGTAGCATGCTAGCCTCTGGTTCCCAAGCTCGAAAGTTCAACCTGGGCGGAGGGCGATGAATTTTGTATAAAAATTCCTAGCATGACTTCCTTCGGAAGGAAAGTAAAGCCGTTTGACCCGTGTCGTAGATTTGCGGCACGTAAAAGAACTTCAAGCCTGATAAAAGGAATACCTGAGCAGAATTAAGCGGTATTTCACGCCCAATTTAGAATGGGACGCTGAGAATCGCAGTAGTTAAAGAGCGTTAAAACTCGATTTCAGGTTCGTGGGTTGCGTCCGGGCGGCGTTGGAGATGTTCAATCTGAAACCCCTATGGGCCCCGTGCACCCATCGTTATCCGGATGTGATCACGCCATTTATGTGTCTCCTCTCATCCCTCCCTCTCGGGGTAACGTAAGACTGAAAGGACTGTAAAGACCTGCGTGCAGTTTTGTCCCTATCCTAGTTCTAATCCAGAATTTATTATTGAAGTATCCAGAAGCCCCTCCACCACCAAAGAGTAGATGTTGGTCACCCGGTACTTAGCTTATGGTTATGAATCAATTCAAAATGTTTATAGTTTACAAGGTTTGTATAAACCTATTGAAACGTGCTGCAAAAGAAGGACGGCATGGACTGCTCTTTCCTCGCACATTAGCATCAGAAAAGCTTCCCTCTTCGTGACACACCGAACAAAAGCAACGAGCTGATCTCTGGAATTAATAGCACTTGAGAACTTCATTATAGCGTTTTACGGTTGCTCTCTACATTTCCGTGCATTAAAGCGGGTTGTATACAGGAACTACGAGACCGAGATTTAATTCAGTTTATAAGTTCTACCAACATAATAAGCAGCACGCAGAAAGCGCTTCACGATGAATACACCGCAGGCAGCTCGACAGCCTGAGAACCAGCGCTTAATCTTTTTATTTTCCCTCCATTTCACAACGCCGTCATATTTACATTTTTATATTTAGTAATTTCATTTAAGTATTACATTATTAAGAACATCAAACAGCGCTTCCACAGCAGTGAGAAGCGATACAGTTAAATATATATTACATCGCTCAAAGTCGATTACATCTTAAGGTTTCTCTTTTCTGACGACATGAAAAACAAACACTTGAATGTGTTATTCATCAGAAACGTTGGAACTTTGCCACAGGCTTATTTTCAAAACGTTTGGAAATAATGTCATATGCCAAAGCAGAACTGTTTTTATTTGAATGGAAATACGTTTCCTTTCTCATAAAACAAGTTTATAGATCTAAGAACCTGTTTCCAAAACTCATTTAGTTCTTTACAAAGGACAATCATTTCGTTATGTCATAAATAAGGTTAGGGGTAATTAATAATAAATATAAAAAGCCTAAAAATACGCTCACTAAGTTATTTTGGGAAACAAGCTGTTTGATGAAAGTCTTGCGTATGTTGGAATTTACATTCAATTTTTTACAAAATATCTCTTCGTTTAAAAACTGCACTGTGAAAAGTTAACGGAGTTTAAACTGAAGCTGTTTCAGGAAATTTAGATATTCATATATAGCAGGGTACCTACTATGACCAGTTTGATTAAACTATATTTCACTTAGTAAGGCGTAATATTGCGTCAGTTTTAGTAATAGATATTAGTGACAAGATGTCGAAATGCTGACATAGCTGTGTCCTCCTAAAGCAATGCTGGCATAAGCATGGGTTTTATTATATAAAATTCAGTATCTACGTCAGTAGAGCTTTTTCATCTGAGCTGCTGCCGTGTTGAGACGTACTGACCGACGGCACAGTTGTATTTAAAAAGTGTGAACTGTAAGATGTTTGATGTGCCAGGTCAGTTGAATGGAGGTTGGGTAACACTTGGGCTCTCTCACCCCTAACCACACCTTATTTCTTAACTGTAAAAGCCCTGTGTCTCCTCGCACTCTAGCGTATTTATTTATGGCTTCTGATCTTTCTAACCAAAGGTACACCCTGCTGCACCTTAAACTCTGAAGCCACCAGCTTCACTCTCGCAGGTGCGAACAACTCTACCTCTTAAACTGTTAACCCTTATGCGCAGTGTACGGGTGAAACTTACCCCAATCTAGGTATGTTACAATGTAGACCTTGCACCTCCAATTTGGTTGAATTCCCAAATGTTTAAATCCGGTATACTTACAGGCAAGTTATTCTATAATTGTTATTATGAATAGGGTTTTCTAGTTTAAAATAAAGCCCACAAGACAATCTCCTCAGAAATATTGCACAGAGTGCATAATACTGATTTGTGTTTGTGTGTATGTATAGGATGGGAGGTGAATAAGTGTAAATAATTTGATATTTAGTAGAGAAAAATATCTATAGCAGATAATTTTGTCTCATTTTGTCCGCTTATTAATAGTATTGTCGTAAATTAAGCTCAAATGTTAAGGTCTAGTGTGCTTTGGACGGATCTATTTTATGTCTCTCCTATATTTACACATGTCAAGCAACAGGCAGCACGTGTGTCACAAACCGTTGGCCCGCAGTCGCAAACTTTCTTTTACACAATGAAAGGGTTTACAAATTATGCTGAATATCTGCAGATATCCGTTTAATTTAGTCGCCCTCCATGGTGTAATGGTTACCATGCTAACTTCATATACTCAAGATCGTGGGTTCAAACTCGGCGGAGGATGATGGATATTTTCGGGCGTAAAAATCGTTAGCATGGCTTCCTTCGGAGGGGAAGTAAAGCCGTGGGTCCCGTGTCGTAGATTTATGGCATGTAAAAGAACCTCAAGCCTGATAGAGAGAACTTTGAGCAAAATTAAGCTGTCTTTCACACCCAGTAGAGAATGTGACGCAGAGAACCACAGTAGTTAAAGGGCGTCCATAAATAACACACCATTTAATTAAATTCTTTTCAATTTAGGCAGTGACTGGGAAATATGCCAGTGTTGCGAGAGACTATAGCATCGGCGATTTCGAAATCGTCACCTTCCGAAAGATTAACATTTACTGCATTGTATCAAAGGACCAGTGACACAGATTCCTTAATTTCCGATTTGAAAATGTTATAAATTTTGAGGTTTAATTTCAATTTCTGCCTTTGTAGGAGCAATGAGAATGATTTTTGTAGTTTAAAAACGGAAGTGCAAATGCTTACATTTTGGTTTGAGTTATGTATTTGTTCAATGACATCAAATTTAAAGAACATAAAATGATGTCGCTGTATTCAATATTTTTAAGTTCATCTCTAAATATACTGAGAATCCTAATCAGATAATGTTGTATAAAAACAAAAATATATATGGTTACGTAGATTGAAGATTCAATATGATCAATATTCTTCCCTCACGTCACATCAGCTATAGACGGGCAGAAGAAAGATGGCAGAGTAGAGAAGGGTTAGCTGTGTGACCTGTTACGTAAAAACCCAAACATCTGAGATAGAAGACAACAACCATTCTAAAACATTGTCGGTCAGGGTAGCCTAATTGATTAGGTGCCGACCTTCTGAACTCAGGTTGCAGGTTCAAACCTGACCAAGGCCGATGGTTTTAAAATGTGCTTAAAAGCGACAGCCTCACGTTCGGAGATTTACTGGCACGTTGAACTCCTGCGGGAGGGTATTCCGGAACGCCGGGGGCGCCGATATGATCCTGGCAATTGACAGAATCGTTAACAAATCAAATAATCCTAAAAGCATCGTGAACTTTTCCTCATGAACTTAACTTTAGAAGAAATATTATATATACATTATATAATGTTTCTTTGGAGTGCGACATGTTGGAAATGAGTAGATTACGTTATCTCCATCAGTAGTTTAAAACAAAGATATTAAGCCAGATGTTTTAAGTAGTTTGTCATTTAATTTAGTATCTCTTCGCATAATGGGAAAATCCGGAACAATCTCATTAATTCTCCGTTATCCTACCATTTCTGTTAATTTCATAATCCTGCTGAACTTACAGGAAGCCCCTCTTTAATTGGAAAATAGTTTTAAACAGTTAGTAGACTTAATAGTCCAGATTTTGGTGTTTTTAGAAAAAGCAGTTTCTAAAGAAGTAAACGCTCAGAATATCTTAGATGATATCAGTTATTTGGAACAAATCAGCCAGAGTAACAATAAAGATTTCACATGTTTCTTTTAAATCTGTTTTATTTGTTTATTTTGTGTTACCTTATTTTAACTCTCCTGCCGCTAACATGCAGGAATTATTGTGTTTTCCATAAAACTGATATTCAAATTCCACTGAAAGCACATACTTAGAGGTTACCTGATTAAATAAAGCATATAGTCCCAATTAATAAACAGAAGACCGAATAAATACCACACTGTATATTTAGTTCTAGCACAATCCAAGAATGCAGAAAAATACTTCACGAAAGTTTATCCACCTCAAGGAACCCCTTACGAAGTATAAATTTAGTTTTTTTTTTATTGTTTTGGCAAAATGAACCTAACAGTATTGATTAAAATCATTGGCATAAAATCCATATACTGAATTTTCTGCTAATAGTCTTTGAAATAATGCACCCTGAATTTTATATAATATTTCAACTGAGAAATTTAATACGACCCCACAAAACATGTATACAATTTGTGCTAAAGAACATTTTCGAGGAATTGGCTATTTCCGAAATATTCTTTGCTATACTTTTTCTGGTTTTATCAGGCTTAAATTTGGTACGTGTAACATATTTAAAAATGTGTGATTCCTCTTCTTTCCTTCACATAAGCTCCTTACTTACAAAAGTCGACTGCTAATGTAAACATTTGAGTTACGTGTTTCCAAGCTGCGTCCAACTCAGTGCGTATTGCTTAGTTTGAAATGCTTCTAGATAAAAATGTTCCCAATGAATGTAATGTATATTGAAATATATATCTTTCGAATAGTAAATACGATGAGTGAATGTGAATTTAGAATATGTAAAGAATATCAGTGAATTTCACACTAAATACTTTTGTTTGTATTTTCTTACATTGTATGCTTTATAGCTACCAAAAATATGTTAAAATATAGTAGAGAAGTAGCAACTAAAGCATGCAGGTCAGTTTGTCATTGCAATAGCAATAACAATCAACCAATCTCTTAAAGTTCGATCTTTGTACTACTTTTAAATACGTATCAAGTGATTTTTAACGTCAGCTTTCAAATTTTCAAGGTCTAAAGTCTTTTTTCACTTATATAAACAGTTCATAAATCACATGGGTCACATCAGTGTAGATCTGTAGAATGACTTTCAAAGGGAAATCGTGACAACTGGATTGTTATGCCTTTACTGACAGCGCAAAAGAGGATAAAGTGTACACACGCAAATCATGTTATTGTCTGTTTAACATTGAAACATGCAATTGTTTGTAGCAGATGAATCGCTGAATGGAGGGATTTTGTTCCAGAAATCCAGGTTAATACTATAGCGATATGATAGTGGAGACCCGAAATCCTCGACGAATTATTGCTAGTGTCATTATAAAAGTATGTTTCGTAAAATAAATTTGTTTCTTTCACTGGCCTCGAAATACAAAATATGCAGAGGAGTTAAATCCAGGCTATTTGGAAAAAAATCCACAAAGAGGTTAAGATTTATACAAAATGAACAGTAAAATTCTATCTTATATACATAATTTGTTTCTGCCTAGAATCTTGGAATTAATGCAGCGTAAAGGCATTTTTATTATTTTGTAGCACTTGGAAATGAACCACAATTGACATTAAACAAACGTAAGTATTATTTTAAGTGCATTTATAAAAAATGGGTACAATTTTCTTTCTATAAGTTTAGACACTTGAAAGACTCGAGTTTCAGCTCATTTATTATTGCAATGACCTTCGCCTTCATTTCAAGTGCTCTGAGATGGTTAGTATCCGATTAAACCGCTAATTTCATGATACAGTTCGGTTTCTTGTAGCCAGTGTAGATAATTTCTGTGTAAATGAATGTATTGCCAGTTGGATAGTGACAAAGCCAGATCTATTCTTGTTCCTTCCTCGGCTGTTCTGCAAGTTCACCTCATATGGGCCCCACTCATCTCTCAGGCGCTCGGATAGGAATCACAGTGGTGACAAAGAATTGCAGAAACCTCTTTATGTACTTAATATTTCTGCTATTAGTTTTCCAAAATCTTAATTATGAGAAACTAACGGCTCTTAGAATACTTTTTGTCTAATCAGGTGAACAGGTTTCAATGTAATTATCACCAAGATCTATTACTGCATCTGGCATTTTGACTGTATTCAAGTTGTAACATTTGCAGCATGTCACTGTTCGTAGCGTTATTTAGTTCAGTTTTCACTGCCACTTCACTTAGTTTGTACGCAGCAGTAAAATGAAGCGTGCACGTGGAGCCACATATTCCCTTCACTTCTCCCAATGGAGGATCGCAGACAGGTCTTCGCTTCTCTCACATTTCGTATCAGCACTCGCAGTACGTCACATGCTCGCTCATCATAAAGCACACTTCGCATCAACAACAAAAACTCAATAAAGTCATTCCCTAAGTGCCGCGAGCACGTTCTACATTATAGTCGCCGAAGCTACAAGAGAGTTCGCAGGAGGTGGAAAGGAGAAACTTCCAGAAGTCTGAAATTTTCGTCGAGAAGAGGGCCGCAAACCACGTCCCTCTCAAATAATCGCTACAATTCGCGCAATAAGCTCGGTCCATAGCTGCTGCGTTACAAACATGTTTACTGAGCAAAGGGCCTCTGACCTATATTCTCCTATTTTAAAGCTAACCTAAAAATTTGGTGCACAACTTTTAGGGTGGAAGTGTTACCATACATAAATTAGCGCTTGGCACTGGTGTAACGCCCTCCGTGGTGTAATGGTTACCATGGTAATTTCTTATACGCAAGGTCGCGCGTTCAAACTCGGCGGAGGACGATGGATTTTTTCGGGTGTAAAAATCCTTAGCATGCTTCCTTCGGAAGGGAAGTAAACCGTTGGTCCCGTGTCGTAGAATTACGGAACTTAAAGAACCTCAAGCTTGATGATTAAGAGACCTCTGAACAAAATTGAGAGGTCTATCATGCCCAGTATAGAATGGAACGCTGAGAACCACAGCAGTTTCCATAAATAAAAAAAGGTCATTTGGCACTGGTGCGATATCCTCAGAAGTACCTTATTTATTACACTTCTTATTAAACGATAGTTTATTGTCCTCTTAAGGCTTATCCATAATGATAAGCATATTCTCAGATTTCATCAGCTCTAAGTTTTTCATGTTAAAAAATATTGAATTTATCATTTAGCTTCACAACATGTTTTTAATTCAACTAAAAGATGTGTCCCAAATGTCCCCTTTCATGCATTAACACCACCTTTCCACACGCATACCTCATAAAACTGCTAACGATTCTATCCCAAATCGACTTTACACCATCTTCAAGTATGTTTATGTGCACTATAATCGTGCAGAATATATGGGTTTCCATAAATCAAGAATTTATAAACACTTTTAAGGATTGTGGGTTACAGCTATGTTTCGAATTCCAGGTACCTTTACGTGTTTTTTCCAGTTGAAAGTTGAGCGTACTATAATTGCAATTGTTTAAACGAGACCTTATTTAATTATATTCCTTGTTACGGTATAAGAGACCGACAAGATTACCCTGGATCTGCGGAGAAGTGTCAGAGCTAGGCTGGCCGCAATCGTGGTCACTGTTTCTCAGGCCTCCAATACTTCTTTAATCGCAGAAAATCTTGAGTGTGTATGGATCAGACGGGTGAATTGCGACAACGAGGATGGAAGTGTACAAATTTGATGTTTATTTTTAACTATGAAAACTATTTTCAGATCTCATTTTGGTATTATTGTGTTCATATGTCTGCTGAGGAGGTAACTAGCTTCAAGACGATGTGTTTGACATTTCAAATTTAGGTGCGTACTCCTTTTAATTCCTAGGAGTGTTTATCACGCAGAATTCTCTGTGCAGAAGGATTTAAATATAATTTTGATAGCATTACAAGGAATTAAGTGATGGAAACTGACGTAACGTTTTTCATTGAGTGTAAAATACGCTCGTTGAATGAAAAAATTTAAACATGAGCTTCCGAAGTAAATTTCTGTAACACTAAATAGATGTCACGTTATGTCCGTTGTTGAATACAATTGTTTAAGTTTTAGAATAATTAGACACTTAATAAGCTTAAAATCATATATTTAATATAAAACGTGCTTAATGAAAATAAAATGTAAATATCAACTTCAAAAACCTTGGATTTCCCTTGATAGGTGTTAGTTCTGTTATCAGAACATTATATTAAACATATTTCCGAAAATACAAATCCAAATGCATAGAAAGTATATGAAAATCTATGGTAACAAGGGCCGACATGCTTCCTTTATAAAGTGTCAAATATTTTAGAGATGGGTTCTTAAGGGAAAACTAGAGTAAGAATATTGCACATACGAACATAGATCTTTGTTTTAGAGTCATTGAATTCAGTGGAACAAGTGATGCATTATCAATGCAATTACTCTTTTGTTCTGAAACTGAACTAGATGACCTTCCATACTTCGAAAAACATCCCTTGTGGTACTTACACTGTTTTTGGAGTAAGAGTAAAGTTCTTATGAATTTCCAATTTGAAATTAGAAATTCATCTAATTATATTTTCTCAAGTCCCCAAATGGTTCAATCAGCATGTTAAATTTTGTGGTTTTAGTTGATAAAAAATAATGGAAACAGAAGAAAATATCAAAGGAAATAAAGGAAAACCCAACTGAAAGAATTCATAGTGCATGTGCTATTCATCTTATATCCCGGATATTTTTCAGCGGACACTCTTCATTTGCACAGGGATGTACTGGCATTCTCCAAGAGAATGCCTCTTTCTGATATTTTTATAGAAGTAAATTCGGTGGATTCACTGTATTTGTAACCTGATATATTGGCACTTCCTCCAAGAGAAGTGTTTCCCTATGGTATAAGTATAACAAACCCTTTCGTTGGATATACACCAATGTACTGGCAGTATTCATATAAAACTGATCACTTAAGATGTCTGTATCAAAATCTTTTCCCTGGATTCATTGAATTTGCACACCAATATAGTGGCAGTTTCCCCATAGAAGTGTCCGCTTGTGATGTTTGATCAAAGTATTTTTTGAATTCATTGCATTGCACACGGGTATACCTATTGGAAGTTTTCTCATAGAAGTGTCCCCATATGATGTATTTTTCATAGATTTACTGCATTTGCACACGAATATATTGGAAGTTTTGCCATAGAAGAGTCCGCTAATGATGTATTTGGTGAATTCGCTCTACTTTCACACGAATATATTGGAAGTTTTGCCATGGAAGAGTCCGCTAATGATGTTTTTGGTGAATTCACTCTACTTTCACACGGATATATTGGAAGTTTTCTCATAGAAGTGTCCGTTTATGATGTCTTTTTGGTGGACTCGGTGCATTTGCACGCGGATATATTGGATGTTTTCACAGTGAAGTGTCCTTTTATAATGTATGTTTGGTGGATCTGCTGCATTTTCACACGGAGATATTGGCATAGAAGTGTCCGCTTATAATATTTGCATGGCAGTTCTCTCGTTGGATTCACTACATTTAAGCAGCAATGTATTGGCAGTTCTACCATAGAACTGCTCTCTTAGATGTTTGGTCAAATACTTTTTTGGGGATTGACTGCATTTTCACACTGATATAAAGACAGTTTTCTGATAGAAATGTTTGATTATTAAATTTATTTAAGTATTTTGGTGGTTTTATTACATTTACTCTCCGATATAATGGTGCCTTTCCCATAAAGTGTGGCTTATAATGTTTGTAACAAAGCCCTTTTGTAGATTTATTGTATTTTTCACACGGATGAATGACGGTTCTGCTTATGATATTTGTATCAATATCTTATGCTGGATTCACTGTATTTACGCAGCAATTTTGGAAGTTTTGCCATAGAACTGCTCATTTAAGACGTTTGTGTTGGTGGATTCGTTGCATTAGCATCCGCTATAATGGCAGTTTATTCATAGAAGTGTCCAATTGTGATATTTGTAGTAAAGTCTTTTTTGGCGTATACACTGCATTTGCAAACCGATATGTTGGCAGTTTTCCCATACACATGTCCACTTATGATGTTTGTAAAATCGTCTTGCTGGTTGATTCGGTTCACCTCCACACAGATATATTGACATTTTTCCTAAAAAGGTGTCCGCTTATGTTGTTTTTATTACAAACTTTTCCATAGGTTCACCGAATTTGCACACGGATATGTTGGTATCCCCCTCCCAGAAGTTCCTATATGATGGTTTTATTACAACTTTTTCGGTGGAATCACTGGATTTGTACACGAATATCTTTTTATTTTACCGATAACAATGTTCCTTTATGGTGTTTGCATTACAGACTTTTTAGGGATTCACTGAATTTGCACGCGGATATATCTAACTATAAGTTTTCTCATAGAAGTGCTCCTTTATTATGCTTGTAGCACAGCCGTTTCTGTGGATTCACTAACTTTGTATACGAATATATTGGTATTTTCCCGTTATTTGTTCTGTTGTGATGCTTGTAGCACAGCCTTTCCGAAGAATTCACTGAATTTGCCAACTTTGTTTTATCAATATGCCTCTAGAAGTACTCGTTTGTTATTTTTATCTCATTTTTCCAAAATATTCACCGCATTACCATCTGGATATATTTGGAGTTTTCCCCTAGGAATGTAGGTAACTTGTTTTTGATAAAGTTTGTTACAAAAATTACGGATTTACAGATAGATACGCGCTAGAGGGGGCTTCTATCAATTGTTTTAAAATTACTAGAGGCTTTAATGTACCCAGTAGTTGCTTTAGCGTTTAGTCTAAAGACGCCAGTCTAGTCTGATCTTAAATATCGAGTAACTAAAGTATTTTGTTGTACTTTGCCTTATTTAGACACAAAGCAAGTATGTACCAGCTCGACGGTTTTAGCTTAGAATAACAGTTTAACATGTTTTATAAAAAATGAGTAGCCCTTAACGTTCGAGAAGTCGTGGGTTTGATTCCTGCGACCAACCTATCCGACTCATAAAGCTTTTCGGAAAATTCGCCGGTCGCGACGTGAATGTTAGGTACGTTCATTAATCCCCCGAATTTTCCTGTCCGTCACTTCCTCGTTCCGTTATTTCCTTGTGATCTGTCTCAGTGTTGAAGGATTAGGTGACGGTTTTCGGCGGTTGCGGCTGGAAGATTGCTTGCGAAATGTAAAATATTTTTGACGTCATTTCGGTACCGCTCGATCAAGAACCGCCTTGGGGTCTTTCGAGCTCGGGCCCCCTCGGGGAACCACTGCAGGCGCCGGGCTCGGGTGGTGTCGAGGGTAGTCCATTTCTAACCGTTAGGAACCCCGTCCCTACTTCCATGCATCGTCATTTGATCTGATCGCCCTTCACGTCTCTGCCCTCATCCCTCCCTCAATGGGGTCCGGAAAGTTGCAAGGGGCGCCAAGAGCCTACATCAGCTGCTCTGCTGCCTGAGATCCCGTTCATGTGTAATCCCAATCTTAATTCAAATTTAATTTTTGTTTGCGTTTTGGACTTTTATAGAAATATTTTTGAACTTACACAACATTGTCACAGATTGAGCTGGGAGTTTTGTAGTGAAGGTGAAAATACTTAAAAATAAATATACCCCCTTGATTTGCTCTCCCGTAGGATCCTTAATTGCCGATCAACCAACTTGAGGCCTGTTTGCGCCCAAATATTAACTGACTAGTACCATGCTGGCCGCTAAGAATGAACTTTGCCGAATAGGGTCAAAAATATCTGCGCGCAGACCGCACTAACTCACAACAAAAGTTCGTGTCGCGAAGACAAAATCTTCTACAATTATTTCAAATTTTCCCCCAGCGATGGGTATCTACAAAGAGGGGGAGGAAAAGAAAAAAAACAAACAAAGAAAATATCTGAAGAGAGAAAAATTGCACATTTTTGTAAGTTCTCTCGTTTAGTGTTTTTCAAGCAGCGAAGTTTGCAGGGAGTTATACAATTAGTGAATCATTCTAATTTTTAAATTTGTTTTTCGTATATCAAATTTGATCCTTGGGAAAGAGAGCCAGCACAACGGTATCTTTATTTTCGACTTACTTTCACCGAAACATCCAAACTCGATGTGTAGCATCAGTGTGACAATACCCCATTGTAAGTCATAAATGCATGTAATTAGCAGAGCTAGGAAGTTCGTACCGTTCGCCCGTTCCGAATACAGGTTGCGGCTGACCGTCTCGCCACACCAAAACTAGTCACTGATAAGAACGCAGGGGGGAGAGGTAAACAAACCTGTTGTCAAGCAAACAGTACTGTTTCCAGAGAACAAAAATTACTTATGAGACATTCGTAAAAGCCGATTTAGATCATTGTATACTAAATACAAATTGTTACCTATGACTGACTGATTTCCTTCTTTACATATGTACATTATGAAAACACCCAAGCAATTATAACAGCAATTGTGATACTTACTGATCAAATGTAAAATAATATGCAATTAATAAAATAAATTTCTTAAATATCTTCAGACTCTTACCAGGTAAAAATGAAAGCAGGCGTTAAACTAAATCTTTGTTCATCTGCAACCGCATTACTGAAAACTATATGTACTTCTGAAGCCTTTCAAATGAAAACCTCATTGTACTTTCCGACAAACCAGATTTGTAATGTGAAAAAGTTCGTTCAACTTTGCATGAAATATCAATATCACCAAGCAAATAGCATTTGCTGGGATCTAAAAGTGCAGCTTGTATGCGATATATCATACTGAATCTTGAATTCTTTTCAATTACACTTTCCATTTTCATTTTTATTTCAGGTAGGATGCTCGTGGATCTTGACAGTTCTACATGCCGCACAGATTCAGTTCAGCTCCATAGCTCTGGACTGTAACTGTGTGATATTTGTGGGTAACTTTTGAACAAATTGACAATCAATAATATGTTTCTTCAAAGCTGTTCTGTTACTAGACGTTTGACAGTTTGTTTACTAGAACTGCCATCCGTTTCTGAATAAGTACATGCATAAGTGCACTGGTAGAAAACTTACTATGGCTGTAAAAAACAAATTAATTTTGCTCACATTTGAGTAGAACAAAGATGTTATTCGAACGCCTTCCTTCCTACCGACGTGGTTCTGTGTCATGCAGTGATAGCAGTAGTGCGTTGCACTCTACGTTGACCTTTACCCGCGCAAGTAACGCCGCATGGTATTGCCAAGCCTGGCCGCTCTTACTCTTCATAAGGAAATCGGTACGAACTTCCTAGCTCTGGTAATTATAGACTCGAGGAAGCGTCACTTCTGGTCGACAGAGTTTCCCATTTTTCATTTCCAGACTAGATGTAGAATCTGTTCTTAGACGTAATTCATTTGTGCCACTTCCCTCACCAACCATAATTTCCCATAATTTCTTTGCTTTGCATTACAAAAGTCGCACAAAGTAATTTTTTTTGTAACCTACTTTAAACTAACATTGAGAGTGGAATAAAACAAAGAGTTAATGGCATGAGCTGTGTGTAGCAACGTTTTCTTTGCTAACTACCTATCGAAAGTTGCTAGACTCCTGTTCATAGCTTTTATTCGTGTTTTATTTCTGGGTAGATACCTCTAAAATATTTCCTATTTATACACATCAATATTATACTTGACGTACCGGATGCTAACTTTGCAGGATCAATATTCTAGAGGTTGGAAGAATTTAATCCGATTTAATCATTCACCCTCCCGGACTGAAATTTTGATTAAATGTGCCAAAACTATCCAATTCTGCATTATCAATTATAAATATCACGAGAAGTAATGCTCATCCTCTGACATTACTATTTGTAGTCTTATATTTTACCTTAATCTACGCGTACTATGTACATAGTGTATAGAGAAGGTATTTTATTGGACCCAAAAATTCGATACCGAGATTTCGTCGGAAATACATGTTCTGAGACCCACTAATTCCAAAAAAAGCACTTTTAGAATAAGGTCCGTGTGTGTCTGTCTGTCTGTCTGTCTGTGTTTATCTGTTCTTGTGTGTGTGAGTGTGTTTGTGTGTCTGTGGGCAGCATAGCTCAAAAACGAAAAGCCGGTTATTTAAGTTTAGTATTTTCCAAGGATGCGACACGTAGATTTTCAAGAAAATATTCCCACTTCCAACTACCCTTTACATGGAACATTTTTCGAAAATATTGATTTTCTCAAAAATGGCTCTAACGATTTTGAATAAAATACCTTATATTTCAGATATTTTTGAGACAAACGAAATGTATTTCTTGAATTTTCTGGGAACAGCCTCTGAAGACCTCTTCATTCTGTATGACTTTTGTATAACTGGCAAACCGTAAGAGACAAAACTTGCTACGCCAAATATGTAGATCTCATTAAAACACACAATATATGCCGTATACATTCTTTGTAGAATGTATAGAAAGCATTTTTACAAAATGGTTTGCGTGTGTATGTTGGTAAAATACCAAACCTGGTATTTACGTTCAGCATCTTCCAAGGATGCTATACTTCTAACTACCCTTTACATGTAACATTTTCTCGAAACTTGATCTAACGATTTCGTTTGAATTGCGTATATTTACATGGCAAATAAATTCTATACTCGGAATTTCTTGGGAATAGCCCTTGAATGGCCTCTTCATAACTGGTAAACCGTAAGAAATAGAGAAAAATTTAGTCATTAAAACACACAATATATGCCTCATACATTCTGTTTAGACTTAACAATTTTGGAGATATTCCGGATTATTGGTTTCAATTTTAAGCCACTTAAACTTTTCTCAAACGGGAAGATATCTTTCTTCTCGTTTCTCGTTTGTTTACTCCTGGTAAAAAGAGAAAGGAGTTTCAAATGTTTCATATAGCGATCGGCTTTTAAAGGACTGTGCATTCGCTTTAGCCTGTGCATTCCCTTATTTCGCTTCTACTTACAAGGAAGCTAGCAATAGCACTAATTCTGTTTATCTTTATCAGCATAATGTAAATGAAATATTAATCTTTTGAATATGAAGTTTGTTTGCCGAACTGCTAGAGAACATAATGTGAATGGAACACATCAGACTTTTCCCTTCTACTTACAATGAACAATAATAAGGACAATTTCTGCTAATTTTTATTTCGATTATAATGAAGTAGATAGAAGAATAAATTTTAACAATAATTTATTACAGATATGTAGAAAAACTCATGTGAATAAAATCATCAGATTTTTAAGAACATTCACTGTGTTGAAATGTTTAGTAAGTGGATATGTAAACGATTATATTATATAGTGTTTTGTGTTTTTCTCAAGCAACCAATTTCCAAGCATTCTTCGGGCAGCAGTTGCGGTCCAAACTTACAAAGAAATGTTATGCTTGGTGTTGAAAATCATATTTAGAATATTAGTTACTTTTTTATGTGGTGCTGTTTATTTGTACGGTAAGAATTTTAATCATAGGTATTTCGCATTTGTACTTTGTTTTAATCTGAAAAGAAGGGAAAATTAGTATTTCAATAACTGAATTATGACTAAAAACGTCCCCATTTGGCTATTTTTCTTTCATGCTATTGGCTTACGCAATAACAACTTTAATCATAGAGAGTTTATTTTTTAATCTGAAAAGAAGGGAAAGATAATATTGCAATTACTAAAGTATGATTAAAGAACCAGTAACCAATCCTACATTTTTTGCCTAAAGCATAAAACAGTAATTTATGGTCCTACTTATGATATGTTGCATGGAGTCTTTAAATGTATGACACAGGTTACAAATTTTAAGCTAAATTTCTTCAAAAGTACAGAAATTGGTACATTCAGTCGCAGAGTTCCTTAAGGTAAGGCGTTTGTGAAATTTGAATAATCCACAGTAGATAGCATACCTTGTTGATTTTATTCCAGTTACTATATAAAAAACACTGATATTTTTATTATTTTTAAAAAACTTAGCTAGCCGTATTAATTAAGTAATACTTTCTTATTTTCTGAATTCATTGTTCTAATAAATATTCTGCAAACTAATCAGTTTACTTTCTCTAGCACGTAAGTATAATGTGTGCACATAGCAGGTAGAGAAGGTATTATATTGCACCAAAAATTCGATCCTGAGATTTCACCACACATACATATTTTAGGAACCCTTGAATCCAAAGAAAGCATTTTTAGAAAATGGTTTGTGCGTGTGTCTGCCTCTGGACAGCATAACCCCGAAACGAAAAATTGGTAAAAAACTAAACCTGGTATTTATGTTCAGCATCTTCCAAGGATGCGATACGATATCTTCAGGATCCCTTTACTTCAAACTACCCTTTACATGGAACTTTTTTTTGAAAATTTTGATTTTCTCAAAACTGGATTTAACGATTTTGTTTAAAGTGCCTAGGTATATTTACATTGCAAATAAATTGTATATTCTGAACTTCTTTGGAATAGCCCTTGAAGTTCTCTTCATTTTGAGTGGTTTTTCATAACTGGTAAACCGTAAGAGATAGAGAAAAACTTACTCATTAAAACACACAATTTATGTCATATGTAGTTCTTGTTATTTTGTAGAGCTAATTTCCGAGATATTCCCTGTTATTAGTTTCAATTTTAAAATACTTAAACCTCTCTCAAGCAGGAAATTTTCATCCGTTTCATTTCTGTTGTTTTACTCCTGGTCATGGAAAAACGACCAAACTTCAACTTTCAAAAGATTTGACTATCGGTTTAGACTAGTGTACTCCTGCCTTGGAGCGTAGTCCTAGGAAATTTTTGAGGCGTTGCGAGATATTGTAATTAAGGCTTTAATTTGAGTAATTTTATTGCACTGGTGCTCTCGAAATTCCTGTCTGCTGTCCTAAACGCCTCAAAAATTTCCTAGACTATGTTCTAAGACAGCGACAATTTCGTCAAGTTTTTCCTCAGTAAGAACGTGATGGGTTCGTTGCCTTTTCTTGTTATTCATAGAATCTGTTTGGTTAAGCCGACCCACCAGGTGCAATATTGTATTCCTACACGGAAGTGGTCTGTTAATAAATTTAAGCCTAAATTTTCGTCTAGTTTTTCCGCACGAATTCTTCGTCCTGAAAAATGTTTACATGTACGCACATGTACACAAGCTCGCGTGGTGAATATGTAATCATACTGCAGTACAAACACGTGTAAATACACCCACTCACTCCAAGGTCTACACTCTCAAAGGATGTGTGTGTGTGTGACTTTAGCAGAGGAAGCCGGAAATGCACTATAACTACCGAGCGCTCGCGGCGCGCGCGACGTGGAGTTGTCGCGCCGGGTACCGGTAAAGCGGGTTGGTGTTGTCCCGTCAATGTTAGCAGAAACTCAGTGCATCTGTTATATCCTACTTTTATATTAACGCCTAATTATTTTAAAAGGATATACTCTCCATAACTCTTGATTTTTCAAAAGTTAACAACATATTTTAAAAAGTTGGAGTCATTTTAAAAAAATAAGTGGTTATTTTATTTAACGATCGTTTGAGAGGTATTTCAACAATGTACAAACAAGTTAGAGGATTTTATCGCTAGTAGCATGTTGAGTATGGAAAAATGTGGAGCAAATGTTTGCAAGTAAACAGTGTTTAAAGTTGGACGTGCATTAAGCATGAGCCTGCCCGTTTAGAGTTACAGTTAATTTATAGCTAAAAATTGTGACAAATGAAAACATTTATATTTTCTTAAAGTTTGAAATTCTTATTATTTTACCATGGATTTTTTTCTAATTTTTGACAATTTTTAGTGAATTTTCACAAATACATCACGTTTATGTGGACATGGAACTGTCACAAAGATTTTCAGGAAATACCTCCTACCGTTTAAATCGTAGTTTTCAAAATGTTCGATTTTGTCAAAAATGACACGATTTTGAATGAAACATACGTATGTTAAAAATACTTCGCTGACAAATAAAATGTATATCCTGAATGTGCTGGGGATAGTCTCTGAAGTCCTTTTAATACTGAACAACTTTTGCACAACTGTGAAGCGTAAGAGATACACAAAAACTTGCTGCACAAAAATGTGAATCTCGTTAAAGCATACAATTTATCTCATATATAAAGTTAGCGATTTCCGATACACTCCTTGTTATTGGTTTTGAAATTTTGAGCATTAGAATTTACTCAAATTGTAAGTTTATGTTCACTATTTTAATCCTGGTTATGCAAAGAGAAGGGAATTTCAATACCATTACATAAGACTAGCTTTTAAAAGATTTGACTAATGCTTTGACTTAGTAAATTCCCTTAATTCCCTCCTACTTAGAAGGAGCTATGTAATAAGACCATGTGTGTTAATGTATATCGCAATTGTATGAAGTAGACAGAATAATAAGCTTTATAAACATTAATTTGTAGCAGAATATTTATTATCCATTCACTCTCATGTTGAAAAATGTAAATGGCGTGTTATTTATGGACGCTCTTTAACTACTGTTATTCCCAGCGTCCCATTTTAAATTAGACGTTAAAGACGCTTAATTTTCCTCCGAGGCCTCTCTATCAGGCGCGGGATTCTTTTACGTGCCGTAAATCTACGACATGGACCAACGGCTTTCCTTCCCTTCCGAAGGAAGCCATGCTAAGTATTTTTACGCCCGAAAAAAATCCATCGTCCTCCAGTGGGTTTCACTCTCATGTTGATCCGCACCAAAATAAACCGAGACGACCGGCTAACCGTTATAATGTAGCCTTTAATATCCGTGTTAGAAATACTGATATAGTTTTAGGATCATGGCGAGTGCATGCGGTATATAATATAAAATGAACAGACACACTATTCTAACAACGGTTACTACATTATTCTGTTAGGGATTACACTGAATATTGATAGTTCCGACACACATGCTTTCTTTCCCCACCCCGGTGTAACCACTTTTTCCTTTTCAGCTTATTCTTTACGAGCACTGTTTATACTAGCAGCCGAAACACCAGTGAACTCAGAAGTTAACTTCACCACTTCTTTTACGGGAAGTATTAAATGTTTTTCATAGAACTTAAACATTCAGCGCTATTGTTTTTTCACTACTTAATGGTTTGACAGTCTCATGCTTTACGCAACTCGACGAAGATTCAAGAGCACACTCATGTCGACCGTCCTCTATGATTCTTGACAGCGACCGCTGTAAACAATATTCCGGTCACTCATGAAAATTTCATATTGGGACTTACAACTCTGTATAAATGCATAAATTATCGTTAATAGAGTCTCAGTTGTTTGTATATGTAGAATATTTTGTGTACCATTAAATGCATTCTGAAATTTAGTATATTAGCATGGGACTACATTCCTGCGCGCATTTGTATGTACTGTGTTGTGCCATTGTGCAGTAGCCACGTGGGTCCGTTGTGGTACGTATCAACCTAAGAGTGAACAGATAATAGAGAAAGTCATGGAATGGAACACCGGTATGTTTTGAAAATTTTGGTGTTCCGTACCTCAGTTCTATCTCCATATATAATTGCATGGCACGTGTTTCTAAAACTCTTGAATGTATATAAAACTTTAGTGAGGTTTACCAATTAAGGCTAACAAAAAGGTTTATATTTGTGAAAGGAGATAGAGGTTAGAGGGCGATGCAGCAGAGAGTGAAATGGAAATAGGGACTTAATAAAACTGACAGTGAAACGCAGCATATAAAAGTTGATTGGTTCCCTTCCACCTGGCTTGCTACGTTCTCCACTGAGCCGTGTGCAGAGATCCCACATTAATGTTATTTTTGTTATGACATCATACCTCGCTCATTAATGCACTCTATAAGTAGTACATTTTGTTATTATTTTCCACCCCGTGGTATAACGAAAGCCTTTAGCTTCTGTGAATCAGCTTTGAAAATATTTGTAAGAGCACTGATGCGTATTTAGTAATTCCTAAGCCTTGCAAACAACTAAAAAAAATATGATGTGTTACATTGAAATAACTTTCTCTAATACTTTGTTTGGGGATATAAAATTATTCTAATGAAAGTTCACTTTTCTATTTACATCGTTTTAATTCAGAAAAACCTTTCCGGAAATAGCTACATTACACATAGATACAGGAGTACCAATAATTAAATGTTTGGGACGTTATGTTTTGGCCAAAGAGCTACTTGTTCTTTACAAGTAATCGTTAGATAAACCTGAATATTGAAAGCAATTTCAAAGAACAAAAATGTATTGAACAACTCGAAACATTAACCAATATATCTGATATGGTGTATGGCACAAAATAAATTTGCATTCTAAATTGATCTACATTTGTTAGGGTAGTGCGTTTTCCTCTATTGCTTAACGTTTATCATTTACACAAGGTTGCGCAACATTCTTTTAGAATGAAGAGGATTTCACACCTATTCCCAGAAAATTCAATATGACTTTTGTCATTAAAGTACCTTAAATTGTGGCATCTTAATCAAAATTGATAGAGCCGTTGGAAATCGGAAAATTTTGAAAAATGTAGCATGTAAAGGTAGTTTTGGTGGGGATTATCTTAAAAATCTTCGTGTTGCAACTTTGGAAGATGCTGAACTTAAATACTAGGTTTATTATTTAACCTCTTTGGTAAATCAGCTTTTGTGTTCACAGACACACACACGCATACATATTAAATATATTTTTGGGATTCAGAAGGCCCAACATACGTTTCTCCGGGGAAATTTCGGTACCAAATTTTTGGGTAGAATACAATACTTCTTCCACCCATTATAGATACAGCTAGTAGATACAGCTACAAGCTAGATATTTTGAAAGTCATATGTGGTGCAGCATTTCTTTTCCAATTGCAAACAGAAGCAGAGGAATGTATAAAGCTGAACACAGTTATTTTATCTTCGGAAGTGTAACTACGCAGTTAATGGTAACGCCTTTATTAAGGACTACATAAAAGCGACCGCATGTGAGATTTGTGGTGGACAAAGCGGCACAGGGGCGGGTTTTCTCCGGGGTCCGCCGCTATCGCATTCCACCGGTGCTCCAACTTCATTTCATCTATCATCAGTGTCATCACCTGCGGTGCCACACGTAGTAAAAGCGGGCGTTAAAACTATAAAAAAGGGCTAACGAAATGGGTATTTCTGACACTTATCCTTATTAAAACTGTTTTAAAGAAAAGAGGCACTTCTAAGATAACAGTTTTAATGAAATGTTCAATAGCTTCCGGTAGTATGTTCGTACATAAATGCAGAAGAAATAAATATTCCATCACTTCTAAAATGTACAGTTAAAAGCTGTTTGACATTTACTTCCAACCATTACTTTACGTCGTATAGAAATGCTTCAGACTTATGGTAAAGGTTTGCCTTACTTTAGTTTTAAAATACTGTAGGATTCCCGTTAGCTATTTCAGTAAATTAGCTATTTCATGTAGCAAGAAGAAATGTTACAGCAGCTAAGCAAGCAAAATAAAGAAAGACACAGTCGTGTCCTCATAAAGTAACGCGGCATAAATTTAAGTTTATATATAAAGACTCCGACAAGTAGGTCACGAGGAGCCCGTGCTTCTTAGAGACAGATGCTGGCTGCCAGACACACTCTTCATCGACATTCAGTGAAGGTGCAAAATTATATTTCAAGTATGTAACTTCCAGAAGATCAGAAGGTACCAGGTGAGTTGTGTGGATTTGGAGTAATCCATTGTGCCCCCCCCCCCATAGTTTCTTAACCACATACTCCTTCATTTCTCTGAGTGTTAGCAAAAGTGCTTTGTCTCTTCTCATCCCTTAAGGTACTTATTTATAGCTACATGATCTCTCCCCGGACGTAGACCCCTTGGCCACCCTATCCATGAGGTCTTTTGCCTACGTCTGGGCATGTGCGAGACTGCTCTACACTGATCCTACTACCCCATAACGATGCGCAGTGACTGGGGTAACTTTTAACCCACACCGGGTACATTACGATACATATAGGAACAAAATATTAATTTACGGCTTGAAATGCTTTAGGAGGTATAACGGTTTACTTGGAATAAGTTTTTTTGTGCTGCAAGTAGAGCTGATTAGAATCTCCAAGCAGTTTGAAGCTGGAATGCTCAGGAATTATAAGGAAAAGATCTTGACGTGCTTTTTAGATGTGCAAAAATTACATATTTAGTAGCTGAAACACGAGGAAATTTGTTAAAGGATCCATGCCAATTAAATGCAGCAATGGATATATCTAAATAATGGAAAGTGCAAGGAGTAAGCTAATTAAGGTTCCGTAGTCTTTACTTTTAAAATATATATACTTTTTTCTCAATTTTTATAACAAGCAAAGTCGTCTCTACCTCCCTACCTCCTCACTTTATCTTATTAATTCTGAATAAGCAAATGTAGCAGTACAATCGGAAAGGGTGGAGAAAGGGAGAGACAGCGAGATGGTCAGAAACACTCGAATTAAGTCTGTTAACTAAATAGCTTGTTACAAAATATTTCTAAATGAGCAAAACTTAAGTTAAACAAAAAAAAAAAAGTGCTTGAGGCAGTTTGCAGGGGTGGCCAAAGCAGTATTCTAGTAGTGAAAATGTTTGCGTCGAATAAAAATAGACCCTCAATGCAAGCAATTTTGTAAGATAACATCTGACTTTTTTCGATATTTATTCATCTAGGTTCTAACATGAGGCGGTATGTATCAACATAGTATCTTAGTGTTAATGGCGAAGCGGATTTCAATCTCCGTGCGTGTGTGGGATATTTATCATGATAGGAAATTTATCATTCTCGGGTGTATGGAACGGAAGGCACTAAGCTTCTTCAGCTCCTCAGGGACCAATGGTGGCTCTTTGTCATGAGCATTATATATGGCCCCGGGTTTAGAAATAATCGGCAGACAGCACCACCTAACCTTGCCCTTTATACACAGTTTGTGCAGTGTTTCGTTTTTGGTGTAGTCCCTTACGGGTTGTGTATTTGTGAAATTTGGGGACACATGTGGCAAAGCGAATGTTGCAACAACCCGGGAAATACCGAGTTCTACTGGGAGGATGTGCGTACAGATATTGGTTATGCAACGGAGAGGGACACTATATGCTCTGCAATCTATAGCTGTATTGTGGCTACAACACAAAGGAGGAAGCGGGGAAGTGAGGGAACAACAGTAGGCTACAAGCCGCAGGTAGAATGGTCACAGAGACGCACGAAAGACTTTATTAGACCCAGGCCCAAAGTCCTGCCCCAGTGCTGGTGATGGCTAAAGTGAGCGATGAACTACCCGTCGGCCAAACAACCCCTTAATGTCCAACGGTAGTACTCCTTCCTTTGCGCAAGAGTCCGCATAATCTGTCCGATACCAGCATATACCACGAAATGTTGAGCACAGGTGAAAGAGTAGACCGCGCTGTGTTAGACCATTCACTTCTCACCAAGGATCAGTCCCAGGCGACCGCATGTGGAATTTGTGGTGGACAAAGTGGTGGTGGGTAGGGATTTCTCTATGTACTCCGGTTCCCTCCGTCGCCGCATTCCACCGGTGCTCTACATTTTCATTCCGTGTATCAGTGTCATTGCCGTGTCATATGTAATAAGGCGGGTGTTAAACACTGTTAAAAAAACTTGAAAGAGTATAAAGGAACCGAATGAAACGGAAATGTTGGACGGGAAGCGACTAGAGAAAACCACGAAAACACAAAGTTATTGTGGGTAGTCAACAATCTAGCCTGGGACCCACGAATACGAGCCTCGCACGTTGCCGGAAGCCAACTCGCTCGGTACGGGGAACATAACTTACAGGTGGAACAATCGCCTAGAGTGAAATCCTAGGAAAGGAGTGCGGGCTCTGGTGACAATAAGAACTACGGTAAATTTGCTGCCCATTCCTTGAGTCCTTTATTCTACTATAAGGGTTTACTAGAGTCTGTGAGATTTATCTTGTCAGATCTAGAAAAGAGAGAGACAGAAAAACTTACCCTCTTGTTGTCTCACTCTTTACAGTGTCAGAGGCTGAGCTGAAATTCCTTCCGCTGAGCCCGGTTGTTCAGTGGCTGTACATTCTTCATCTTCATCCATGAGCTCTGGTCCATTTTCATCCTGGATGTCATAAACTTTGATTATTTCAGATTCACTTTCTTTCTCTGAGTCCGAGTCTTACGAATTAATTATAAAGTCATCACAAACATCGTCAACCAAATCGGCTTTTACCCAATAAAATTGTTCGAATTTTTTAACATGCTCGTAAGCATTTTTCCAGTTTTTTTATGTAACTTTCCAATAGTCGTATCAAATAATTTTTTTTACGTTGCTGGATTTAAAAATTATGTTGTGCTTTGCAACATTGTCTTTTATCCTGCCCAATGTAATTCTATGGCATTCAAATCACAATGGTATGGAGGAGGGCCTTACTACACGATGTCCATACATTGCAGCACTGAAATCTATCTCATACCGATTTTTTTTTTTTTTTTAATGTTTATAAGTTCATGATACATTGGTTTAGTTGCTTGCGGGTCAAAATCTATATAATTTTTCCGGAGTAATTCTTGCATTTTTGCCTTCAATGACGAAGAGGTATTTATTAGCTTTATTGAGCTGAACGGAATGGAAAGAAGATTGTCCATTACAATAATACTGTAAGGAGGAATATTTGGTAACTGTTTATGAACCGATCCTTCATAATGCTGTCCATTTCTTCGTGATAGTCTGTTGATTTTGATTTGAAACTTAAAAGTGCATTGAGAATAAGCGCAGTGGAGCATCCTGCATGTAAAATAATTAAACGTTGTCCTTTTCCGATCGGGGATCTCAATGAAAAATTTATACCATCCTTTTCAATTTTTCACACTTTTCTTTTCGTGTGGTCTACATTTATTCATGTTTCATTGAGGTAAACAATTGGTCAACCTGTAAGTCTTAAGTTCCTTAATTTTTCTTAGAAAGTTTCATCGTTTAGTGACATCGTCAGGCCTTTCCATTATTTCCTGCCTTGTTTATATTTGACATCTGAAAACAAATTTTTTAGAATGCGTCTTAAGCTCCAAATGCTGACATCCATTAAGCCATACTTTTTTAATGCATCATTTATATATTTTAAGAAAGGCAGAAAATTTTGCGATACAATAAATAAAGAGTAGGTCGTTATGAGAGTTCTATTCGGGTATTTCTTACCTGGAGTATATAAAACAGTTCCGTTTTCTTGGACACTATTCTGTTCCTTTAAGATTCTGCTAAGAGGGCGAGACAAAACACTCGTCGCTACCGCAATTCTTTCGACCACATTGGACACCCTGTCTTCCAACAGCACCGTCTATCATTATAACAAGCACAAATCCGAGAACGAAATTCAACTTTAAGCTAAGTTCTCGTATTCAAGCATTTTTGGTTAGCGACACGCAAAAATTCAATCGCAATTAATCGGTTCTGGTATTTCTTTGCTTTAGAAGAGCCTAAACGCCACTGATGCGGATGTTATGTGATGATGGGTATTTGCAAAGAGCCATTTAACAGGCAATAGAGGGTTGGGAGGAGGTGCGTGCTTTCCAAGAATTAAGACACAGCATGCAGTGTCCCAAAAACAAGGATAGAAGCAAATCGGACAAGATATATCTCCTAGGGTATAACAGTTCCTTAACTCTTATTATATGCCTGTCTGGTGGTGAAGTTGCTTCAAATTCACAAGTTAATGAAATACCCGCTGTGACCACGACCGGCGTGGCGACATGTACCGATTGCCGTAACCTTAATTCAGCCAGCTTAAGAATTCTACTCTGTGAGGCGTCAGCGTTTTGTTAATCCATATAATTTCCTGAAAGTTGATTTACTTTTGATACCTGAAGTTCCTTCTGTAGCACTACAATATTGCCACAAAGTAATTATACTGAGATTCGTTTATTTTAAATACACAATTCAAAAGGAAGCTTTAAAAATTACAATAAAATCATTACATGAACATTTCTTGTGAAGCAAAACATAGTAACAAGAGAAATGTGATATTTACTCACTATAGTCACTATGCTTTCTGCGGATACCTTAGCAATAGAACTAAAACTATCCACTTGCACTAGAAGTGCCATAGCAAGTAAAATTATGTTCTCTGCATGGCACAAATTACGTAAAAATGCTCCATAACCGTAAAAAATAAGAATCTAGAAGTTATTCTGATATACATTACATAAGAGAACACAAGGATTGTTAACATTCCATTTAAGGGCACTTGAGTCATATTGAGGTGATTAGACATTAGAATTCACTTACTGTCAAATCCACAACACAATTCTATAATTGTAGCATGCAGGTTTTCCGGTTTGGGAGTGTTTTCATTACAATATTTTTTAACCTAACGATCGCATTCATAGAAGAAAATGCTTCTTTTCATCACATAGTCTATTGTTCGGGCGGGTATTCAGGGTGAAAAGGGTCATAACTTTAATCCCAAGGGCCACAATCACTCGGAGTAGTGAAAGCAGAAGTTTGAAACAACCAAAATGACACGCTTTTGACATCCGTGCGTCACGATATCAAATCATCCACAAAAGCACAATAACGGTCACAAACACAGCTGATATTTTAATATGCGTTTTCTTCCTTATTTTGTTTGATTTTGCTAAGTGAGTTTATTTACTACTTAACAGTCTGTCTCACATTTAAATTTGCCAACAGAACACGCAATAACGAGTAACATTTAATAAGCTAGCAAATTATATGTGATAAATTATAATAAATAAGGAAAATAAATAAGGTTAGTGATTGTAATAATGGATAGAAATTAACTAAAACTTAATTCAATTTATAAAAAGGAATACTTATGCATTTTTGATGATAATGATGATCATCATCATAATCATAATTACAGTAACAACAGTAACGCTAATAGCAGTAGTAATAATTATAATAACAATAGTAGTAGTAATATTAATAATAATAACAATAATAATAATAATATGGTGCTGACAACATATTTGTGATTCTTGGAAATAGTCACAGAGTAGATTTTTCTCGCCCTCTGTGGTGTAATGGTTACCATGCTAACTTCATACACCCAAGGTCATGGGTTCAAAGCCAGCGGAGGGTGATGGATTTCTTCGGACGTAAAAATCCTTAACATGACTTCTTTCGGAAGGTAAGTAAAGCCGTTGGTCCCGAATAGTAGATTTACTGCAAGTAAGAGAACCCCACGCCTGATAAAATAGGCTTCTGAGCAAAATTAAGCGGTCTTTAAAGCCCAGTATAGAATGGGACGCTGAGAACCACAGCAGTTAAAGAGAGTACATAATTATAAAAATAAATAAATTAAATAAAAAACAGAGTAGGTTTGCATGTCCTGTGTGGCCCTATGAACGGCCTTGACCTGTCAATTCTACTGCTGGCGTCACAACCACTTACGTACAGCTGAGACGGGTGATCATTCCGCCGTTACGGTGACTAGATGTGGTCACCATCACACATCCCCAAACCTAAAGTTGGCTTTCGTGACCAGGGACGCACATATCATACTTCTTCACTTTCCTTAGTTGGCTCCGGACCAATATCCGTAGCTTAAAATCCTCACCCCCATGACTGGTATTTAATCCTGACACATTTCGCAGCCGAGAAGCACAGCTCACCTCCTAGTCCACTGCACTACGCTCTGTTTCGCTAATTTTATATTTTAATTTCCGGCCAAGAAGAAAAAATTGGAATTTTTCCAGAGTACCAAATAAACACATTTAATATTTAGGTATTTCAAGCTGTAGATTCCCATAAAATATGGCAAAGTGGCTTTGTAATTATTTCTTTTGCCAGCGTCAATTCTTGGTATTTTTCAACTCCTAATTTAAATATTATGGTTGAACCCATCATTTCCTTTGATGATTATCATAATATTATATCGATGGTAGTTATATCTATTCGTCATGTGCCTCCTTCATCGATAGACAGTGGACTTCTAAACCCTTTCCTTGCAGTACTTTTACACAGAAGGATCGCGCTTTCTTATGATCTTCTTGTAAGCAATTGGCAAACACCTGGGAGACAGTTTCACACACACCACAATACCTGCAGTGGGTTTTGCTAAATGAGTCACGATAAGAGCCATCCTGCCGGTGCGGACGTTACATTCATCTTATTTATTTCCTTTGTATACTGTTTAACGCCCGCTTTTACTACTTGTGGCACCGCAGGCAATGATACTGATAATATACGGAATGAAAATGGAGCACTCGGAGAAAACCCGCCACTGCGCCGATTTGTCCACCACATGCGGTCGTCTGGTATCGAACCTTGGCCGCCTTGGTGAAAGGCGAGTGGTCTAACCACTCGACCACAGTGCGAACTCATTCATCTTGGTCGTATCTCTCCATTCAGAAATGCTAACCTCTTTTTTAATTCACATTCCAAAAATGTTTAGTTGTAATTTCAAAATATATCTGGACTCCTTTACTGTTATGAGAATAAGTGTAGGTATCATGTAATAATTCCTTTTTCCTGAATTGAGTTCTGAACTTCGGACAACATTCTGGCCATCAGTTTATTCTCATAGGAATTCTGAAACACGTTTTCTCTCTGATGCTATCGTAATCTCGGATCATATTAACATGTCGGTAATAAATAGACTATAGCGTACTGCTGGAGTCCATTTTCCGATGAAATGCTTACCAACATTTCGTAAAATAGAAAGCTGTATGTACTTGTTATTGATATAAATAATACTACTTTGTATATCATTGCAAAGCTTAAAACTTTTAAACTGTTACACCAGGTGGTCCGGCTGCCCCGTAATTCACACTTGCAGATATTCATTCGAGCGTTAAAAGAGTTGCATAATTCAACGGGGCTATTTCAAGCTAAAACCAGCCAGTGGGAAAATAACGAGATACACCCTCGATGCTTCCCCCTCAACGAGCGCGACCCACTCGCCATCTCCGCGATAAGCAAGAGGGGTTAAACCGAAGGTCTCTCAGCCAATTCTCAACATACCGGTTTTAACTTGATACAGGCTCGTTGAGTTCTGCAACTCTTTTAACGTTCGGAGGAATATCTGCACACGCTAAATACGGGGAAGTTGGGCCACCTGGTAGATATACTTACAATAGAAAATAAAGGGAAAACATTTATGGATATTGTACCAATATGGCTTTCATTTTTACATGTAAAACTTTTACGACTACTTCAGAAAATACTTAAGAAACTATTTTAGAGATTGAGAAAAGTAACCTATATGATGGTTTTATTTTGTCTAAAGTCGAATACTCCTTTATCATTCCTACCATTAAAGGTTCTAAAGCTACACTTCATCTAGCTTATGTTAAAAGATGAGAATTACAGTGAGAGGGGGAGGGAGGTGGAGAAGGACAGAGGGGAAGATTGGGAGAGAGAGGGGAAGAGGAGGAGAGAGAGGGAGAACACTACTGCTCGCACCGTTGACTGCTTTATCCGAAGCCGTATCACTTCCATGCAACCTTCTGAGAGACTCCCCGTGATGATATAGCTATCCCGCAATCAATTCAAAATAGCGCTTTGCACACAGTTTTGGCAGTTGTTTTCATGACCTTTGTAACGAATGCAACCAGATTTTTCACTCATCAGAGAAGAACTTATCTACCAAACATAGCATCTGCCTTGTATCAGGTTGTAGAGTTTCCTCGATTTCCAACACCAGCTTAGAACAATATGAAAGCCAATAAAATAAACAGGCCTAAACACATTGTAAAGATTTCCATTTTTCCTTGTCAGTATAAATCGCTGTATCTAACACCGCAGATCTATAACTGGTCACAAGTTTTGCGTCACTGAGACTAGGCAGTAGTGGATAACAGTTTCAGTGCTGCGCAAGATCTATCTTACAGGTCAAGGTGGTGCTTCAGATGTACTATGAGTATTTATATCTGTATATATCATGTTGATATCCGTCATTCGTTCACATCCTATTTTTTCTCTCTCTCTCTCTCTCTCTCTGACTCACTCTCTGTCTCTATCTATCTCCTTCTCTCGCCGATGATTGTCACCTTAATTTGAAGCAGATTTCCTTTCCTTGCTTTGCCGTACGGAGAAGACTCTTCTAGTTATAAACGATTAACCTTGACACACAAAGAAAACGTTGACTTCTCGCTTTATGTGAATTTTAGTTCAAGGGGAGATCAAAAACCTTTCCCGCTGAAGTTAAATTCCGTAAATTTATAGCGCATTTTCTCAGAATAGAAATTAGGGTATGCCTTGTAAGTTCACTGATCTACTTTTATAAAACAGCAAAGTTTAATATGTAATCGTCTTTAAGAAATACCAACCCATCTTATTAGTACGAGGTGTGTCCAAAAAGTAGGTATCATTTCATTTTACCGCCATCGCAATTTTGTGTCGCTGTACCACGCATGCGCACTCCTCTCTCTGGTTCATTGTCTGTTAGGCGGAAATGCCTAATGTTTTGCTGAAACACGTTTTGTGAGCAGCCGCCATCTTGCGACTCTACACACTACCATATACACTATACACATCTATTAAATTAATTGTTTTTCCAAGTGTTTTAAGTAAAAAACAAAGGACAATGGAAGAGGAGAGATCTCTAGTTGAAGGAATATTTAATATAATCACATTTTTCGGTCTATCAGAAGCTATTATTGATAAATTGGTATTATTGCAGTAAACATCGTGACAAGGTCATAACTTAATTTTGTTCCAATTTCTTGGTCTAAAACTGAAGGAGGGCAAAATATCAGAGTTTCATCAAATCTTATTGTTTGTCTCTCATGCATATAGTCATTAATTTTACTACATGAACTTGTAAATAAGTGCACACCAAAACAAAGGTTGACAAGTATCAGAGACTATCCCAAAGAATATAAGACTTCCACTGTGGACCGCATGTATTGCGTTCCGATTCCGATTGCATGTATTCCGTTCTAACGGTTGTGGTATCATAAGCACATACTTTGATACCACTTATTACTCGCGATAGCCGCTAAATGGGCGAATTAGCAAGAGGTTTCTTATAAACTAGAGTAGGTTGCTAATTTTGGCTGCTTCTCAACGGTCTTTCCGAGTTGAAAATCTAAAATCTAACAAACAATACAGAATCGTTCTGTTGATCATGTATAATATATTTCACTAAGTATACCACCGAAAAATCACTTAAATAATTACAATAATCTGTTTTATAATGTTTAACAACTTCTTTTACTACTTTGTCACTGCTGCCGATAAACAATAACCTGTGTATTGAAATATTTCACCAAGTATACCACCGAAAAATCACCTTTCCTTATTTATGCTTGTGCTGTTCGAGAAACCACAACCAAACACCACACACGAATTGACCATTATACTGGCTTAAAACTTACACTCTAAATTTACTGCTTGATTGAGCATTTAATACCCAAAATCACTTAAATAAGTACCGTAATCTATGTATTGAAACACACTTCCCTTTCCTTGTTTTTGCTTCTGCTATTCAAGAAACTGCAATCAAACACCACACATATATTGACCATTATACTGGTTTAAAACCTACAGTCCAAATTAACTGCTTTATTGACATTTAACAGCACCAAATCTTATTTTTGGGTGCACATTTAACCCACAAAAGCCGTACTCATCTCAGAAGTGTAGAATCAAAATATGGCTGGACAAAAACGTGCTTCACCACAATATATAAGGATAGGGCATCTCTTATCTATTATCTCTATATCGGTGGTTTGTCTACTGACGCCATTACAGCCGGATCATGTTGTATTTACAGTTGTTAGTAATCGTTCAAAAATGTTAAGACAATTTATGATCCCGTCGGCTTTGAAGTGCGTTCCGTAATAGGGTTTTTGAACGCAAGGAACGCTAAGTCAACCTGAAATTCATCGTCACTTTGTAGAGATTTACGTTGAAGATGTAATGACGGATGCAATGCTGAAAAAGTGGATTAGGCAATTAAAGCTGCACGATCCAATGTGCAAGACGAAGCACGGAGAGAACGGCCTTCTGATGTAACTGATGTTTTGGTTGAAAGTTGAATGAGGTAATTCGTGAAAACAAGACGGTGCTTTATGATGTGTTTCCTCAAAACACGGTGTTCAGCAGTGGCTGTCTTCACTTGCGGCAGCTTTCTTTGAAGAGGGCATACAAAACGTATTCCCCGCTATGTCGGTCCTTGAACAATGGTGGCAATTATGTCAAAAAATAAGTTACGGAATGCCCTTTCATGTACAAATAAATGTTGTGAAAACAAATGCTTTATGCCTTATTTTCCAAACCGGTACATTCCGGACATGCCTCGTACTAAAATATTTACATGTTTGTATGTTAACGATGCTGTCAATAGTTTTGATCTTATTAGCCCCACCAGAATTTCCTCCCACAGGAGTTGTATTTGATGCCAGAAGGTCGACTGACATGAAGCTGTCGCCTTTAGGCACACCCCAAAACCATTGGCCTTGTCACTACCTGAGTTGTCAGGTCACTGCTGTGTTGTTTATGTCGCTTTCAAGCACACATAAAAGCCATCGGTCTGGGCCGATTTTAACCCGTGACCTGGGTATCATAAGGCCGGCACCTAACCATTAATACTTAAGTATATCCATAAAAGCATTAAGATGTTTAATTTATCCTTAAATTTAATAGAAATATCTTCAATAGTTTCTGAAACAAGGGCCATTTAGCCTACGAAAATACCCTTCAAGACTCACCTGCGGTGCCACAAGTAGTAAAAGCGGGCGTTAAACTCTACCAAAAAATACTCTTCAAAACATAAATGAAGATAAAGCCTCGTCCACATTTGAAGGAAATTAACCACTGACTGGAATAAAATGTCAGTTTCCATATTTGTTAGAGCTCCCAATTTGTCGAGCAAAAACTCCTCAAAAAGCCATGTAATAATTTACCTTTGATTCAAAGCGTGCATGCAGTCAGCCAGAATAAAATTTTTATTAATATTATTATTATTATTATCATCATTATCATTATTTCACTGTTTACCCTCCTCGTATGGGCTTACAAGTCACCGCCTGGCTGGTCAGATACTTCCTGATGAGCAGACGGACTCTAGATCAGAGGCAATAGTCAGGATGGGCCCATTGCTTGATATGAGAGTGAGGAAGAAGATGCTATAAAATGACGTTGAAGGGGATGAAAGGAAAGGGGATTATGGTGCAGGTGGTGGAATGAAGGGGAAAATGGAGAACCCAGAACGGGTCACCAGGGTGAGAGACGAGCTGTCTAACCAGTCGGATACGACGCCGCCCAGTCAGACTTCAGAATCCAAGCAGGTAGATGCATTGGCAATTTTAAAACTAAATTTAAAACACCATTATTGTGCATGCAGTATTGACATACTACAAAATTATAGAGGGAGTTCAGATTTATATGCTTGTATGCAGAAAAGAAGTGGTCCTTGTAGTCCTGAACATATTAGTACCATAATATATGAAGAATGAAATCAGAAACTACTGATAATGTACAGTTTTAGCCACTCCGCTACCATCGGAGGCCAGAGGCAGCAGAAAGTGATTTCTGCTATGGCGACACCTGATGCGCCTTCTCCATCCTTTTCCCTCTTCTTGCCTTCTGAATTTTAAGTAAACCACATGAAAGTTTATTGATATGCTATTGAGTATGTTAGACTGCTATTTCCCCGATATCACGTGTAGCAACTAACTTCAGTCTTGCATTTTGCGAGGCTCACTTCCAACTGGTAGTATGGTCAGCAGTGGCGATATCATCAATATTGAGTTCAGAACCACATAAAAGTTTTATTGATGTGCTAATGAGTACGTTATGCTGCTATTTTCCCGCTATTCCAATTCCGCAGATGGACATCTACAAATATTTGAGACTTTATGTGATGAGTAATACGGAATGACACGATCAGGTGAATTCTGTATCTAGGATCGCGTGGAAAGCATTGCATTTCTTAATGAGGATTGTAAAACTGGGGAGAGCAAAATCCAGGGATACCATCTACAAGTTCTTAGTACGGGCGGCTAGGAATATGGAGTAGCTTGTTGTTACTCGTATAGAGTTAATCAAATTGAGTGTTTAGAAAAGACTCAGAAGACTATAAAATTCACAAAAGGCGGTGAATATTTTGAGCCTGAAAAAGTGAGAATACTGAATGTGAGCCGTTGAAAGTTAGGCGTAGGAATTATTTAAAGCTTAGTTGGTTTAAATGGGTGGAGTTACTGACAGATTAGAGAACTCACCATGAGGGTAGAAGGTACATAACCACGTTGCAAAATTCTCTTTAATATATTTATTGCACCTGATTTCACATGGTTATTCATTTTGGGAATTCATATGATGTAACAATTTTATTCAATAAAGCGCTCGATTCTCAGTAAGGTGCTTAGTTTACCAGCCCTGCTCTCCAATATACACACTGGATTTCTTGGATCACTTTCTAATAACATACCTAGAATATATTTGGCAATAATTACATTACTTAACTCCTCACTGCACCGAGTACCTTTTTGCTATAATAAATTAATGGTCAGGCATAAAATTCTTAAAAGGTTTTCAGTTGTCTTCAAGTTATCAACACTCAAACCATTGTCATTAGAAAGAGCGCAGATTATTATTTATAATATTAATATTATTATAACAAAAGTATACATTAAAATAGGAAAAAGGTTGTGTTGCCAATATATGAAAAAAAATATATTATAATGTCGTTCTGTAGCTTCAGCCAGGTTCAAGGAGTCAAGCTACAAAATTTTCCATTGGTGAATTCTTCGGAGATTTTTTAAACACATTTAAATAGTATTACAGCTCGTCTCTCAACAAGGCAGCCTGGTTGGATACCGTAGTGCCGCATTTGGAATGTGTGATGAATAAGCGTGTTTGGGTGGGTTTTCTCCGTTATTCCAGGCGTTCATTCCACTAATTGCTCTATCACTATCCATCTTCATCCATTTCACCTTCATTTCATTGTACTCTCTTCCTGTTATACCTGGCTATGGGCCGATCTTCCGTTCGAGGTTCTTCATTCTATGGTCCAATGTTTGCTCCTCGACAGACCTCTGACCTTAGGCACATGCGTGTACGTCCTTCGGGTTTCAGTCCTTCATAAATTGAGGTTAAACTTAGTCATTAAATAAATATTTAATTTCAATACTAAATAAAACTATCGCACATAGTTCTTAAGGGACATTTATATTTGGAAAATCGACAGCTGTTGGTTTTGAGATTAAGAATTTACAAATCCCTTTCTGGTCTTAGTTTACATTTGTTTCACTACCTACTAGTTTGTAGTACGGTTTGTTGAGGGTGATAATATGTTTGGGATGTCATATGAAATCAGAATACATAATAAATTAAATACTGGAATTTATTGAAAACTGAGTATAGAATTAAAGGCTCTAATTTGGACTAATTTCTGGATTTCCTATCAGTCCCTCTAAATATATGACGTAAAATTACAGACATAATATATCTTCTATTCACGTTTTAAAAAGCAGTTTTTCCTTAAAATTTTGTTTTATGAAACTTTAGTCCTTCCTGTTTAAAATGATGTAAAGTTGTTTTTTTTTAATTTATTTATCTTTTAAATATTTCCACTGTTGTGCGCTTGTTTCGCAGATTTTTAGCATTTGGATGCCTAGCATATTTTCAGTTAATTTTCTCCTCGTTCCTTTCCTTATTCTGATTTAAATCTCCTTCCTTTAAAACACTATGGTTTCTTTAGAATTCCTCCTAACTTTCAACACATGACGCTCAGAACAAACGCCATAGAAGTCAAATGTTATTATATTTAGGGGACTTTGATACACATTCCTTGGAAGTAACTTCTATGTAAACATGGTGTTATTATTTGTTTATGTCTTTCAGGTCTATTAGTATTTTGTGAGTAATGGTGAGAATTAATTTTCGTTCACGGAAGAGAAATCTTCGCATATTACACATACTAAGCAGTGCAATGACAGTAGTGAAAGTTTCCACATATTAAATACTGATAAATCCATTTCTTTTCATTCAGAGAATGATGATTTTTTGTGTGTGTGTTTCGGTAGTGTTTAGCACCCGCTTTTACTACTTGTGGCACAGCAAGCGATGATACATGAAATGAGGATGATGCACCGGTGGAATTCGATGGCGGGGGAAAACGGATAACCCGAAGAAAACACGCCCCTGCGCCGCTTTATCCACCACAAATCTCGCATGCGGTCACTTGGGACCAAGCTAGAGCCGTCTAGGTGAGAGGCGAGTGGTCTAACCATTTGGCCACGAGGAGGCCAGTGATGGGTTAAAAGTTGTAAATGCTGACAGTGATAATAGTAATATTTTAGTATAATTAAATATATTATAATTATATTATAATCTTTAATAAAGAATGTAATCAATATTGTAATCTTTTGAAGCTTTTCAACAAAAGCTGTTCTATGAATTGGAATAGAAACTTGAGTTATGCACCAAACTAAAGCTTAAAAACGGATTAATTTTAAACCATAATTTTTATGTTACAATGAAAATCATAACTGCTACGAATGTTTAAATAACTTTTCCCCACTGTTTACTATAATCATAAAGTTGACCTTTACAACTACTAACCTTGATATACAAAAACCTTTGTTTACAAAACAAAGCTCACATTAAGCCGTTATTCACTGAAAAAGCAATATCGAAATATTAATTTGTGCAGTGCTGAAATGTTTTAAAGTGCCATAAAAATGTTACTTCTGTTGTTTTAATACGATAAAATATTAAGAGCTGTGGTGTATATTTTTTCGTAGTTGTATTTATGCTCTTTAACTGTAAAACATTCAGATTTCATATGAAAAGCTGTAAAATGTCCTTACAAACCTGAATGCATAACTTAGTAACAATTCCAAAATAAGCAGCTAAAAATCTGATGTTATTGGTAACACTGCTCATTCCCAGTGACACAACGATTTACTTTTAACTGCGATTCCGAACAGTTGAAAGGCGAAGCGCTATTCATACACTTGAAGAATGGAGGAGAAAAATAATGCCCCGTTTTCAAAAGCTTTTACAGGCATATGTGCTGCGAAGAAGACGACTGAACGTAATCTCTAAGTAAGCAGGGCGTAGGAAGGTTAGCAGACGACACGTGCAGATTCAAAAAGAAACTACATGTGTGCAATTTCTTGAAGCTACATCACGTTATCCCTACTTATAAAAGCAGATATACCCTCAAAGCATATTATAAAAATCTTATGTGTAGCATTCACATACCCACTACTATCGTTTGCTTTTATGTATCGTCTAATACTCATTCTTATGAAGGCTTACATTTCTATTTACTTCATTAATCGAGATAAACCTCTGCAAAAATGGTCTCGTTAAAATTACCCTGTACATACAAGGGAAAGAAACCTAACCGAGTCACAAATTTGAAAGTGCGTTAGAATATACTTACCTTGAAATCACATACTCCATCCATGGTATTGCGAAAAGTATCTGAGCAGTGGCAGCACTTTCAAAAATAACAAATTATCGAAAAATTCAAACTACTAATAACGGTTGTCTCGGAAATGACTGAGTTCCACATTTTCTGCATAGAAAGTGTCTATATCTTAATGTTTGCCGCTAATACAAAATTATATATGTATATTTTTTTTTACCAATGAAGAGGCTTCACGGGCTATTCCCAGAAAAGTTAAGATATATTTGTAGTTTGAAGATAATTTGGGGAATACTTTACCTGAAGAATTTCCGTGTGGCATCTTTGAAACATTATGCGCCTAACTACCAATCTTGGCATGCATACAAGATTTCCTTTTGAGTTATGACGTTTTCGTTCTGTCGCTTAACCCCCCCCCTCTCTCTCTCTCTCACCCACACACACACACACACACACACACAAATTTTTAGGGAAGTAGATGTTGATATTTAAGGACTGTGTAAAAAACAACATTACATTAAAATTTACTTCAATTTCAGAGTAGACATTTTAATTATTAACAGTAGTATGTTTTCAGTTTTGTTAGTAACTCCAGGGCGACTCTGTGGCTGAGAGGTTAGACAGTCTATCTCTCACTAATGGGATCGTATGTGGGATTTGTGGTGGGCAAACCGGCTTCTTCGGTTCCCCCGTCATCCATTCAACCAATCGCTCCTTCATGACCTTATTATCCATTTCGCCTATATTTCACATTATCTACTTCCTTCGCTACCATGCCTGGCTATGGGCGGATCTCTCGTTTCGGTTTCAATATTCTACAATTACATATTCGTTGACTCCTCGACAGGCATCTGACCTTAAGTACCCACGTGTAAGTCCCCCATATGGGGAGGAAGAGCCGACTAAGTATTAACTCCAAGTACAGGCGGCACACAAGCCATAATACTATACTCCTAGAGGGTTCCTGTGAAAGATAAATCCCTTGGCCCGCTCTGGGTAGGCCTCGCGATAGCGAATGTCGAGTACGAAACTATTAACCAATGGAGGAATCAGTCATGGTTCTTACTGTGCCCAAATATTTATTATTTGTGTTATGTAAAATTTACACTTTCATTGTAAAACTGAGCAAATCAGTTTAAATACATGTAATTTAGTATTTATTGCTTATCTTTACATTTCTAATATATATGTATTATATTCACATGAATTTGTTTACCTGTTCTGCAAACAAACTTACAAAAGGATATTCTTTTATATAAACAATGCTAATCGAGATAACATTAGCAGAAAATGTATTATTTCTTTCTTTCTTCCAAGCAGAAGGAAAATAAGGGAATACTCTAAGCTAACGCGACAGCTAAATCCTTAAAAGCTGGTTGCTGTGTGAAAAATTTAAGGTCTCTTTGCATGGCCACCAATAAAAATAAGAGAGAGATGAAAGGAAAGATGGCTTCCCGCTTGATAAAAGTTGCGTAGTTTAAAATTGAAAACCACAAAGACGAATATCTCAAAAACGTTCAAAACTGCAAAAAAGTGTATACGTCATATATATAATATCATACGTTACGTTACATAGTCAGCTTACACACCCCAGATGTAGGACTGACACCCCCCTAGGACTTAACAAGTGGGTACCGAGGGGTCAGAAGCCTGTCGGGGAGCTAGCGACACGTAACCAGCGAATCAAAAGCCTGGAACGAGTGGTCAGTCCGTAATCATGCATGAGCGTGAGGAAGTGGGTGATATGAAATGAAAGCGAAATGGATGATAGGAAAGGTGATGGTCAACAAATTGGTGAAATTACTGGGAAGGGAAACCGCAGGACCCGAAGAAAACCCGCCCCGACGCCGTTGCGTCCACCACAAATCACACTAACCGGCGCTTGGATTCACGGTCCTCAAAAAATGTTATTTCTAGAGAAATCTCGGAGTTGGCTTTTTTTAGTTGAGTGCAATATCTTCCTTAGCTATTAGATATGCGACAGAGAAGATAAAATGTAACTGTGTTACACTTCTGAAATTGCTACAACTTTTTTTAATATAGCAATTACTCTAGCCCATTATATTCTACTAGAAGAATGTCTCACATTTTGTAGTGGCATGACTTTCGCTACACATTTATTTTCATAATTATTGCAGTTGTCTTATACTGTTTATATTGCCTGTTAAATCACAAATATGCTAGTCCAAAACTTCTTCTACCTGCTATTTTAACACTTCAAAGAGCAAAACATTCAAAGTGAAAAAATTCATTCCACCAATGCTGTTTATTTTGGAAATAGTTATACGACAAATAAATGCTCTTCATTCTGAATGAGTTTTGCAAAAATGCTAAACCGTAAAAGAATTAAAACACAATTTATAAATAGTCGAATAACTTACTGTGGTGTTAACCATGTTAGAGATATATGTGGTTTTTGGTTTGAATTTTCAAATTACTGTTTGCTATTTTTGATCTTCGTAATGCAAAGAGAAGCGAATTTCAAAACCATCACATTGCGTCCTCTCTTCAAAGATTTCCGCTTTATTTAGGTAATGTATCTATGAAATTTGACCAAAAATTGTAAAATATTAAACAGTCATTTTTTCATAGAAATAATAAATTAATTCTAAAAATTAGGAAAATATATCGTTTTTTTTTCCATTTGGCGCCCTTTAACTACCAATTAATTGGTGCTATAAATGCACAGGCACATGTTTATTAATAGGCGCTCCCAAATATAAACTTTTATTTTCTCAAAAAAATTCTAACACTTTTCTATATTCAAAACACTCTACATAATGCAACCTTTTGCTCCTCTGTTTCAAATTTGTTATATTTCCGCTTAGTAGTACATTAAATAGTCCTATACTTTTTTCGAAATAATGCTCCAATTTTGAGAAAAGTTATGAAAATTTGATAAAAAATTGCAGCTTTGGAGAGTATGAAAAAATAATATTTTCTACAATAATTAGAGTTAGTATGAAATATAATATAGTAGTTCTACTTTTATATTAATTTACTGTTAAACTTGTTTTTTTGTGTGAATAATTTTAAGAGTATCACGTGGCTCATCTTATTAGAACAATGAGATTAGGCTGCAAAACGTTAATTAAAAAGCTATGCAAGCTAAAATTCTGAGAACACCAACAATACCATTATTACTGTGTATAAGAACTGGTATAAATTTCAATACATTATTTTGCTCACTGTGGATTTTCCATATCTCACAAATGCATCATACATGCCTTGTGTATTCCCCTAATTTTGCATAAATATAAATATGACGATCTTTGAAAATGTTTGTCAGTGTAGGCAGATTTATTTTAAAAACTTTGAGAGATAAATCTACAGCTGATTTTGATTTTTCCAAAGACGTGCAGCCTTGAGAAGAAGTACAATTTCCAATAACTTGGTTGATCATAAAGGCAGCGCATTTGGCTCACACATGAAGAAAAGGGTTCCAGAAGCTGTGGATATTCCAAACCAGAAAGAACTATAGTACAATTTGTTATTGAGATCGTTGCCATGACTTACAAGTTAATGTCTTGGATCAGTAGCCTATCAAGGAGCAACAAACTCTGGATAGTGGCATACACAGGATGGATAGTCAGCCCAAAGCTTGGCAAAGTGGTGAATAAGAAGGAAACGGAATATAGCAATGAAAGGGATGGTAGGAAAATTCGCGGATCAAATTATCCTAGCGAGTGAGAAAACCAAGGGGAAAAAAACTATTTGGTGAGTATGGAAAGCACCGGAGGTTTGATCAGGGACTTCCCAAATGCGAGCTACCAACGTCAATGTGGCCATATCTCCCTCCATAGAACGAAAACAACGAACAGAATTGAACAGTAACAAATATTTATATAACTAAACGCAATTATAAAGAATTAAGTGCTAATTGCATCGCCACGTTCAGTATATTACGTTAGGGTTGACAGGTGTATATTGGATTTCTTCCGGACTGTGCAAAATAGCTAACAAAAAGCACGTAAGGGAGACAGAGTGCCAGAGCTCAGCAGGGACGTTCTTTCATTTCTTTAGCTCATTCCACTTTACTTCTGTATAGTAAGGCTATTTCTCTACAGCTTCCCTTCCTCTGAAAGCGACAGAACCCTTCCGGAACAGAGCATTTACCATTAAAATCACGACTGTGTAAAAAGCACGCCCCGTACATGCTTCTCTCTGCAACTTTCTTACTGCTTGTTTATCGATTTGAATGTCTCTTTGTTTCTTTTGCTCCTCTCATTCCTTCACTAGTATTATCTTTGGGGTTCCTAACATATGTTCATTGAAGTGTGCATAACTTTCAACTCAGCCATGAGGAATCACCATTATTACTAATCTCGCTAATAGCTTGTAAAGTTTTGGTTCCAAAACTAACCTCGCTAACCTTACATCCTAAGTAGTTCATTTTCCTTATGTATAATGCTTATGATGTAAAACAACATACAAAATGATCATTTCTAAAGCTGTAGATTACGAAGTAATATGCAGCAGTGCGTTATGGTCCGTTGTCTACAATTTAATTGTAGCTGTTACCATTTTACTGCACCTGACGCTCCATAGGAGTGTAATGGATAAGCGAAGGTTTTGAGCCGGCCGTGCAGATTGTTGCTGATTGAGGATGCAAAATATTGTGTGTTGTGTTTGACGGGAAAAGCGCAAGGAAGTCGGTGTCAAGGAAACAAACCATATTAGGCCACAGTGGTCTTCTTTTAGGCCCATCCAGAAAACTCCACCCACACGTGTATATAAAAGGTAAACCTATCCAAAATCCTAAACTCCTTAACTGTTCCGTTTAATTTCGTGAAAATAAGCTGGTTTATGTCGCTTCATTAACTTCGGTCACCACACATACTGCCATCTCACCTTGGTCTGATAAATGGTGAACTAATATTTTCCTAGTACATAGGATTAGATTGGTTTGGATTAACACACCGGCAGAGTTCCCAGGTAGTGGGACGAGCACCACATTCAAGCCCTGAGAGCCCTTTGTTAATTACCTGACTCCAGGGAGGTAGGAACGATGGAAAACACCCCAATTGCTAGCAAATCCGAATGACGAACAGCCGCAAGCATGGTTGGGATCCATAACGGTTCCATACTCAAACTCCTTGAATCCGCCCGGCCCCAACACACAAGTCTCGACCCTTCGGGACGTCCTTTGAAAGGCCTCTAGCCCGAAAACACACAAAGGTGGCTCTCAATATTGTGGTACCACACCGATGCCAGGAATATACCTCCAGTGCGTAAGCCACAGTCCAGCCGCAACCCACCGAATACTTCACCTCATCCTTTAACCCTGAAACAGGGGATAAAGAAGTAATAAGATTAGGAAAGGATGAACAAAAATTTCTGGGCATATAATGAAACTTTTCAGCATTCGCATAGCGACCCGGGGAAACCCCTGAAAAAAAAAGCGTTATAAAAACCCACCACCTCCGAATGTGATTCTCACACTTTACCGCGGCGTCACCTCACTCGGTTCTGCTAGATGGGAATATTCTAGGAAATGCGCATGGGATGGGGTTAAATAAATTTCCTTCCAGCTTATTATTACAAACTCTGGTTCACACAAATCCAACTTTCCAGCCGCAACCTGATTTCCGGAAAAGTTACACAAAACTGATGCTAATATTACTCTTTCTCCAGTGCATTCCTAGCCACTTTTCAAAAGAGCGTATTCTCTAAGTTCTTCCAGAGGATTTACGCTTTTAGGATTCGAGGTGCAGTTACAAGTTTGTCCTGAATGGATCGGCCGCCTAGTCCAACTCATAGTGGATATTAGGTTGAATGACCTCGGCCCGAGGTAGAATAGCTCACGCACCTACGGTTTACTAACGGATTTGTACTTCAGTCATTGTTTTGTTTTTCTCATTCTTTAGTACTGTGTACATCTTAGACGATGGTGTATTGTATTCCGCTCAAAAATTGAATACCGAGATTTCACTGGAAATACATTAAGCAGACACTAAGGTGTAAAAAGTGATTTAATAAACAGTTAAATCTAGATATGTATTTTTGGCACAGGCATTACTGGAAACAAAAGAAGTACCATAAATAAGTTTCATTGAACTGTATCTTTTCATTCTGGTTATATTAATTGATTTGTTCGACTTAACACAAATCAAAACATCTCTTCTCCTGCAAATATTCACATTTTATATTACATTCCTTAATACATTAATAAAAACTTTTTGGTTGGAGTTTTGATATAGTGTACAGATTTTCTTATAAAATATTTTATATCGCAAAGTGGGAAAACTGCTAAAAATAGCTCCTGATTATGCTATTAAATGTTTAAAACTAATCTATCAGCAATATCACAATTCCAAACAGCCATTTTATGACACGCGTTCTGTAGTAATATGGGGAACATTTTCAGACCTCTATCTCTGTTTTTGTGGTAGAAGATATATTGTGAATATAAAAAAATAACAAACAAATTGAGCCCAGAAAAATGGCTTTAAAACTTTACATTTAAGCAATTCAACGCTTTAAGAATGGCGTTCAAAGCGCGTGTTACAACCGCATTAGGAAATTCAAAAATTGTAAATATCTACTTTAAAATATCACGCATTTTGTACCAAACATTCCAAAATCGACTGTTTTACGAACATTGCTAAAAAAAGCATTTCACTGTCCCCTTAATTCCTAATTTAGTAATCATCAAGAGCACTTATAAGATTCTCTCCACCTTAGCGTTCCAATTCCTCTCCGAACACCGATTCAATCAAATGTTTTTTACTTTCTCTAGCCCGCATGTACAATGTACAAAGTGGATAGAGAGGGTATTATATTCCATCCAAAAATTCCATATTAAGGTTTCACAGCAAATACATGTTTTGAGATCCGCTGTATAAAAATTAGAAACATGTCCGTGTGAGTCTATGTGGACCGTATAGCTCAAAAATAAAAAGTCGGTTAAATATCATACTTAGTATTTAAGAGCATCTTCCAAGGATGCGTCACGAAGATTTTCAAAATTATCCCCCACCTCCAACTACCCCTTACGTTAAACATTTTTCGAACATTTTGATTTCCTCAAGAATGGCTGTTAATGGTTTTTATTAAAGTTTAAGACATTTTCATGAGAAATGAAATGTATATCTTGAACTTTTTGGGAATAGCCTCCGAAGATCTTTACATTCTTGATGACTTTTGAATATCTTTTGTATAACTTTTGTATAACTGCTAAACCAAACGAGATAGACAAGAGCTTACTGTACAAAAATGTAGAACTCATTAAAACATACAATTTACATCGGCTTTATTTATTTTTTTTTTCTTGTAGAGTTAACCTTTTTCGAGGTATTCCATATTGGTTTCAGTTTGAAGGTACTTTAACTTTTCTTAAATGGGAGACATTTTTATTTTCGTCATTCTTTTGTTTACTCCTAGCAAGAGAACGAATTTCAGTTGTTTCACTTAGCAACCGGCTTTAAAAAATCTGGCAACGGCTTTAGCCTAGTGTATTCCCTTATTTCCCTTCTACTTAAAAAAAGCAAGTCATAAGACCAAGTTTGGCAACGTTTATCTTGATTATCATGCCATAGAGAAAAGAATAATCTTTTGTAAGGAAAGTTTGTTTGTGGAACAGCACATTAACAGTAATTTCCCTTCTCTGGCGTCTCTAAGATAGTTGCCACATCGCATTCTGGACCCTTCTGTAATGGTTATCTTCGAACGTCCTCTATTGCTACCAGCCAGCTACAACAATGCGGCTTACCCTTGTATTTGTTTGACACAGAACTTGTATGCTCTGTCAATGCCCGTATTTATTTATAGAATAAATGCAATTTAAGGATTATATTTACTATGGTGACGTCGTGCCACTTTCCTATGACGTTATGTTTGGTACATGCAAATGTTGAACACTGATTGCTGGTTGCAAAACTCTGGTTATAGATTTTTTAATTATTTATGTGTTTAAGGCATTATCAGTATATTAACAATGTTAATAATATTAGTAGTAATATCTTTACATTCTCTGGAAAGCATGCATATACAATACATAGTAGCTAGAGAAGTTAATTGTTCCTATTCGTAATTATCTTACCCTCCCCGTATTTGAAGGACTAACGCCCCTCTAGGACTTACAAGCCAATGCCTACGGGTCAGAAGCCTGCCGGGAAAGCACAGAATGGGTCAGCCTGTGGCCAGGCATGAACATGAAGCGGGTGATATGAAATGTAAGCGAAATTGATGATTGGAACGGTGATAATGGAGCAATTGATGGAATGAGTGGCGGGGGAGGACGCAGAGAAAACCCTCCCAGACGCCGCTTCGTCTACCTAGAATCCAACATTCATGCGTTAAGGATCGAACTCGGGCCGCTTAGATGGGAGGCGAGCGGCCTAACCACTCACTCGTGGCGCCGAAGTTAATTGTATTCCACCCAAAAATTCGATTTCGACATTTCACCGGAAATATATGCTTTGAGATCCCCTGGGTTCAAAAAAGCAAATGAAGAAAAAACTCTAAAACGTAAAGTCCTTTAAATGACAAAGTTCGTATTTATGTTCACTATCTTCCAAAGATGCCTCAAAATACCCTTTACATGGAATTTTTTTTAAAAGTTTGTTTTTCTCAAAACTGGCTCTAAGGATTTTTATTATAATACCGTAAATTAAATACCTATCCGGAATTTTCTCGGAATAGCCTCTGAGGAGCCCCCCCCCCTTTTTTTTTTTTGGATGAATTAGGCCCAACTTGCATAACCGGTAATGCGTGAGCGATAGACAAAAAGTACTGCCAAAAATTTAGTTCTCGTTAAAACAAATAATTTTTCATATGCTTTTTTTTTTTTCTTTTTTTTTTTTGAGGGTTCAGCGTTTCTAAGATATTTCTTGTTATTGGTTTCAATTTTAAACTACTTTTCTTAAAAGGAAGTCACCTTTTGTTTCACCTCTCTTGTTTTACCTCTAGGCATGCAAAGCAAACTGAACTTCAATTGTTTCACTTTCACATAGTAACCGGCTTCCATAAGACTTGACTGTCGCTTTAGGCTAGTGTATTCCCATATTTCACTTCTACGTAAAGTACGAAGTATACGAGCAGTTCCGCTAATATTTATCTCGATTAGCATAATGTAGAGAAGAAAAAAAGAATAATCTTTTGTAAGCATTGTTTGTATGTGGAACAGTTATAGAAAGTCATGTGAGTGGAACATATGAGTTTCTTTTTATTTTATTTTTCTATGTCTGCTCAGCAGGAATATGATTGAAAGTATAAATTGTGAACTCTGCAGAATTATGTTAAAGCGTTACAAAGCTTCTCAATTGCTTAATGTCTGTTTAAAAACCATCTGGAAGAATTCATTGCATAGTTTAGCAAAACAGCAAAAATAGAAAAAAAGTTTGCTAATGTGAAAATTGTTTTCTCCAGAAGATGTGATTCTGTATTGAAAATTATGTTTTGTTCTTTCCTTAAAATAGGTTAGAAAATAAAAGAAGACAAAAAATGTATCCTCAAATCCTGTATGCAGTTTCCTTTGTAAGCAATAAGAGGACTCTTTATGATTACTTAAGCCCATCTCTTTAGATAAATGCAAGTTGAGTGAAATGTTATCTAAAGGAAAGTACATGGTAAAAAGTAGAGCGACTGTGTTTGTTCGCGAACTTATAACTGATCGAGTAGTTCGTTGGGTTTAGCGGTGGCGTAATCGACAGGACAGGGTTGTCTTTGCACTTATGTAGAGCGTGGTGTTTCCTATGTGAAAGTTGTCTTTAAAACTTCATTGCGATCTGAGTATAAATACCATATAAGGTGCAACTTAAAAGCTATATTATAGGTATACATGTGTGTGTATACAGCATGCTCTATTTCCATTATTGCTTATTTAATTTACAGATTACTTGTACCTTTAAAATTTAAGTCAAATAAGCTGTGAATATAATTTTTGTCTCATTATTTAATTTATAGTGTAGACTTGACCCTTTCTCATATCAATTTTTATTTTGTCTTTACGTTTGCATATTGGCTTTCTAAGAAATACCTCCTGCAAGATGTGCACTAAAGATTTGTATTAGAATGACTATGAGAAATGCAAGTACATTTTGTGATGTCTGTAAAGCAGAACTGAATGTTATAAAAAAGCACTCGAATAAAAATGTGGCAGTAGAAATAATTGGAACATTTGGAAATGGTTTGTACTGCAGGAACTTTGGACGCAGGTGTTAATGAACAGTCATAATTTTGGTAATTTGTGCGCAATTATGATTTGTAATGATTATACCTTTAAGAAACTGTTTCATTGAGAAGTATACGAATAGGAAAGTTCCACTAGAGTATACAATGCGAGGCATTATCTAAAATGTTGATACGAGAAAACTTTGGGTGGCATGCATAATGTTAGTGCGTTTATATATTTAAAGATTTGACTGAACACACAATTTTAATTTAGTTATAATTACGTTTAAGCCCTTCCATGTTGCAATACCGAAATATGCATTCCATAGTTCCACGAAACATAAGGTCGGAGTCGGAGTTTGACCCCCGCCTTACAGACATACTAACCAATAAGCTTCCAAACGCGTTTTTGGGAGAACAAAAGAAGCAAATAATTGCATATAATTTATATGAAGCAATTGGATAGTAACACTGCTATGTTTATGTTCAACTTTTGTTGAACTTATTCATATATGCCTCCATTTCTTCATAATCATATTTTGCTGCTGCTTCCAACCATTCAATGCATTCTTGTTTTACCTTTGCCTTCTCAACTGGAGTGGAAGAACTGAGGCAGACATATTCTTCATCGACCCGAATTTCCAAATACTATTTCTGACGCACATACAGCCTTTAAAGTTCCTTAACTTTCTTTCCTATACACCTACGGCCGGAATACTGAATATAATGTGAGTACCCATCGAGGTACTAAGAGAAGCAACACACACTTGAAACGTGCGTAGCAATAGCCCTTTTTATGGTGATTGTCCATCCTTAAATAATGTGTACATATCTTCATAACTAATATCCCGGGTGTTTTCTTCTTGTCGATAACTGTCCCAAGACACGAAAACACGATTTGTATTTGGTAAGACAATTCAGCGAAATGGACTATTAACAATTTATAATATTTAGGTCGGGAGATTTTATCAGGTTATAATTGTAGTACTTACATTAGTTCTCAAATGGTAAATGATGTATTTGACCATATTTATTTACCGATTTTTTGTTTCTTTCTTCACTGCCTCCCGAATTATGATATGGCCAACCAAAGAGGGAACAATATTTTATTTCAGATTTTAATAATTAATTCATGGAAACAAACGTTATTTTATTTGAATTTACTGCACTCATCTCACACTTAATAAATAGAAATAACGAATATTTTTCACTCATTTTTTGATTAAGTACATTATGAACTGGATAAAACTTTAAATAAAGGTTACAGCTGAATTAATTGAAAGTACAATTGCGGAACTGTGAAGGTTGGTTGACTGGATTGTCAGCTTGTTACCAATAACCAAGAGAGAAGATTAAACAAACGAACATCAGGTGTGGCAAGATTTCAAAGAAAGCTGCGATAAGATGTTTCGACAATATCGCTCCAGTTAGAGGACCGCGATTGGTTGAAATTGCCTCGGCCCTTTCAATGGCGCTTTATTTGTTGAGCTAAATTGTCTAATGAAAATGAGAAGATATATTTCAGTTTAAGCTGTTTATTATACAGGAAATGTTAGTAAGTCTTTTATTTAGAAGATGTTTATGTAACACTTCTGAATCCAAATAGACTCTTGGACTCAATAAACAAGGTTTCAAAGGTTCAATATAACCATAAATTAAACAAAGAAATTGACAGTTTAAGAAAACGAATACCGCTTCTTTCTTTCTGTCTGTCTTTCTATTTACAAATAAATATAATTGAGGAGGGATATAAAAAAATTGTAAGTTCACGTGTCATTCTTCTCCTCAGGCTGCTCGAGAAACTGCACGACTAAATGTGTCTGGTGAAAGAAAGTGTTACATAATCTGAAATGGAAGTACATCCAGGTAGGTTAGGAAAACTTATTTTGGACAGAAAAAACAAAGGAAATTGATTTCTTTTAATATTATTTGTTTAAGATCGCAGACCTCGGTGATATTTTGCGACCACAACATTGCAATAACAAAATACAAATATTATATAAGAACAGTAATGGAACAACAAAAACTATTTCTGAAACATACATAGAATTGTACATACGTAATTAACAATATAATTGTAAATCAGAATACCTGACTATGTTTAATTATATCAAAATGAAACAAAACAAAATTAACAGTAAACGAGAGTCCTAACACTCTGCCAAATTCGAAATAAAATTGCTCTGTGTGAAGTTGAGGATTAAGATTGCAAATCCTCTTTAAAGAGCGTCTCTACTAAACGTGTTCTGTTACTGAAATCAAGTCCCAAAAGAATCTTAACAGTAACTTTTCACACAAAACCATTCAAACAAGTTATATGATTCTCACGGGAAATTCCTTTCCTTCCGCCTTTACTAATCGTGGTCTCCGACCCCCAGCACGTCTATTGTTGCAGCCCAAAATAAAATTAGAACCATCTTCACAAAGGTCAGAAAGTTAGTGTTATCTGTCTTCAAGGCAGAGACTGCCACAGGTGTAAATGTTAAGTATCTTCTCATAAAAACATGAAATCAGTAAGTTAATAGTCTCTCTCTCTCTCTCTCTCTCTCTCTCTCTCGTTCGCGGCTTACGTAATACTACAATACATTGATATCAACCGATGTGTTACATGCTAAAAACTAATTGAAAACGAAGTGTAGGAATGCATATAATTATATCTAACGTCTTCTAATTTTTCATCCTTGCCTATCCTTAAAAATACTTGCACAAAATATTTATATATATATATATTAATGTTACTGTTTATTATACAGTGATTTATGTGTATAAATATTTAATATAAGTGCATTTTAGTAATTGAAAGCCAAATTCATCTTGCTACACAGTTTACTCTATATATTTCCTATTATTCTTTCCTTCCAGTCAGTTTTAAAGCGTACTTCTTCAATGAAGCAGTATATTGGTTTTTATAAATATCAATAATCTCAGAAACGAAGAACATGAACATCTGATATTAACACGGGGAAGGTCAAAATAAAGTGTTTACAAAAAGAATTAATATAATAAAAACTGATGCTCAAATTCTCCAGGAAGTTTATTGTACTCACTTCATCACTGTCTGCTTCTAATGATATAGAACTAGTATAAATGACAAATTTTCTCATCTCTTGCACTTGTTAGAAAAACAGGTCTTACTGCTCCTATTTGTACACAGTTCTTTGGGCTAAGACGCATTTCTCCGAAAATGTAATACATTTAATAATATTGAAGATTTGAAGCTTTCTCAATGTTGGTTATTAATGATGACTTCACAGGATAACCACCGCGTAAACTGGAATAGTAAAAACCCAATTTAGCCCGGTAGTTGTCCCGTGAAGCCTTCATTAACCTTAATATTAATTAATACTTTAATTATTAAAGATTTCCTTTGCTGCATTATCTTCAGTGGACGCTGCGAGATATGTGTGTATATATTTTATATTTAAATTCGCAACAAAATTGGGCGTACATAGGCAGCTGGGAAAGTAGGAGGATGGAACGCTTCTACTTTTTCTTCTTAGTAGACCGTATTCGCCTTGTTCCAAACGCAAATGTCAACACAACTCTGCCTACGAAATCACCAATGGCGTATATTTGTAATGTCCACGTTTTAAATTGAATAAAATAGCACACTGTAGTGCTGAAAAGAATTTCTGGATAAAAGGTCATACATTAAATCTGGATAAACAAATGGTAACATATTGTGTAAAAACATCATACTAATTACCTATTAAACTCTTCTAAAACACTCAAACTCATAACTATTGGTACCGAAAATATTTAAAATCGCACAATGCTTAAAAAATGTCATTCACAGTTGCACTGAAAGCAATTGAAACAATATTTTACAATGATAACAAAAGTGTACGTGCATGCATAATACTGAAGTGGATACATCTGGTGGAAACGCATCAAAATATAGAGTACTTCCAAAATCCTACACATTAATAGTAAAAATAATGAAGAGCTTATTTTGCATTACAAAATCATACTACGGGTCCTGAAAACACGTGGAAAAATACTTTATGAACGAAATTGTAAACGTCTGAAGTAAAAATCTTCAGATATGCATATTCTCAATGCTTTTTATTCTGGCGACTGGTAAAACGCCAACACTTCTTATTTTCAACTAGTGTTCCATGTTTAGTTGGATAGTACTGCTAACCAGACGTAATATGGAGAACAGAGTATCTTCATTTAAATTAGACGGCCAAGTTGTTTTACTTTGGATCATTATTGAAAATAGCTGTTTATATTTTCAGGTGGAACCAAACTTGGACAGAATGAGTAACAAGGGGTAGAGTCCACTCCCTTCAAAGAGGTGGACCACTCCTTGTCTGAAATAGGGCATACTGGCGTATGTATGCAGTGAATATTTGTTTCTGAGGAGGAATTAATTCCTTGAAAACTTTTCAGTTTAGAAACTATGTATATCCTACATTTATTCTTTACTTCATGAACACTATAAGTCTAAATATTTAGAACATTGTTATGTTAACAACTGCTATATTTGTGAGGGTCCTATGTAACATTTAAAGTTGAGGAAGGAAAACAAACAATTTTGAAAGGAAAATAAACAATATCTTTCGGTTTTGCTTCCCTAAAATACATTTTTGTTTTTTGAATAACAAAGTTTCATAACGTTGCCAGAGCAAAATAATCGAGTCGTAACTGCCTTAGAATATATCGATATTCAGAGATAACAGGTGAAACAAACCTAGCGCAATGAAACAAGTGAGGACCAAGCGGTACTGAATGAATGAATAAATAAAATGGTTGGATGGATGGACTGAATTGATGGATTCGATGCTGCAGAGAGGTATGGAAAGAGAGATTCCACAGTAGATATTCTACACGAATTGTGAAATATGATGGAGGGTTCTGTTATCCCACAGCGGACATTAGTCACATATTCAATGATGTTCACAGGCGTAGAAAACCCATGTTTTGTAAACAAAGAACAAAATATATTCCAAATGTGATCAGATGAGAATAATGTGGATTTGTTAATACAGCACATACAGATGTCATCACATTCACATATGTTTAAATTGGAATGTGCTTATTAGTATTATACTATTGTGAGAAACTGCATTTGTGTATCACTTATCATTCTGACAATATCTATTAAAAATAGCACGCAGTAATTATTCATAACTAAAGGTCTGATGCTCAATTTTTAAGGAAACGTAATGTCGTTTTTAACAATGTTTAGATATACAGGTAAAGATAACTGACAACGCAACCGGAGCAGAACACCCCAAGCGTTCTTTGTCTTTTACCTGACCCCTGGAAGGGTGATCCGAATGATGACGACCACAAGCATGAAAGCGATCCTCAATGTTTCCAGTTTAAATACACTTAGGAGGAACTTCAGCAAATCTTACCAGCAATGTCTTACAAGGAATCATTGCCGCCATGATGTAGCAGATTTAGCTGCGTTTTTATGGTGAAATACACGAAAACAAAAATGCCCATGTCCCTGCTTCTCCATTATTGGGCCTCTAATCTCTGGGAACAAATGTGAAACTTAATGTTATAACGGCTGAGTTTAGGTTTACCTTCCGCTCAGCCATCAGCTGTGTGGTAGTACACCAGACATTGAGAGTAAACTTTGCCCGCACCGAGGCTACAGGTATCTGCAGGCAAGACCATACTAAACATAACTTACAACCAAGATTTCATATAGCAAAGGAATAGTCAGCCATAGACATATTTCCTTTTTTCGGTGAGAGATTGGTGCCTCCGAGAAAAAAAGAAAAACAATATGATGTGTTCCATTCACATGACTTTCTCCACCTGTGGTATTTTTATATCTACTTCATGCTAATCAAGATAAATATTAGCAGAAATTAGCTTATTACTTAGCCGTTTACAAGTAGAAGTAAAATAATTCCTATATGAATGAAATTCTGTTTTCCTTACATGGCTAGGAGTAACGCAGAAGGAAAAGGAATGACAAATTTCCGCTTGAGAAAATTGTAATATAGAAACCAATTATAAGGAACGTCTCAGAAATTGATAAATGGCTAAATCCACAAGAAAAAAAAAAAAGTACATAACAGAAATTGTGTGTTTTTACGAGATAATCATTTTTACTTTCTCTATCACGTACGTGCACAATATGCACATTAGGTAGACAAGGTATTGTATTCCACCCTTGAATAAAACAGAAGTATTTTTAGAAAAATATTCGTGTGTGTGTGTGTCTGTGGACAGCATAACTCAGAAACGAAAAGTCCTTTAATACCGAATTAGGTATTTAAGTCCAGTATTATCCAAGGATGCGACACGAAGATTTTCAGAAAAATCACTCCACCCCAAACTACCCATTTCATGGAACTTTTTATAAAAAATATCGATTTTCTAAAAAAAAAATGCATAGCGACTTTGATTAAAATGCGGTATATTACAGGTATTTATACTGCAGATAAATATATGTCCCGATTTTTTGGGGAATAGCTCATGAAGTCCCTTTTATTCAGAATGACGTTTTCATAACTGGTAAACCCTAAGAGAAAGACAAAAACTTACTACACAAAAATGTAGATCGCGTTACAACATGCAATCTATGCCATAAAGAGTTGCTTTTTTTTTTTTTTTTTTTTTTTTGTAAAGCTAACAATTTCCGAGATATTTCCTATTATTTGTTTAAATTTGTTTAAATACTTAAACCTTTCTCAAACGGGAAGTCCTCAGCCGTTTCATATCTCTTTTGTGTAGTTCCTGGCCACGGACAGAGAACCGACTTCCAATGACAATTGCATAGGAACAGGTTTTAAAAGCTTTGACTACCGTTTTAGCCCACTGTATTTCCTTATTTCCCTCCTACTTATAAGGAAGTAAGTAATAAAACCGCTTCTGATTAGCATGATGTAGACAAAAGCATAGTCTTTTGTAAGAACAGTTTGTTTGCGGAACAAGTAGAGAAAGCTATGTGAATAGAACAAACCAGGTTTTTAAAAATAGGTTCATATGTGTGTTAGTATGTAATCGCATAACTCAAAAGCTAAAAGTCGGTTAAATAACAAATTTGGCATGTAATTATATTGTCCTCTAAAGATGCGTCACGAAGATCTGCGAAAAAAGAAAAATCCCCTTATCCCAAACTATGCTTTAAATGGAAGGATTTTCTAAATGTTTGGCTGTAACGAATTTGATTAAAATACCATGTGCCCTCCTGTGTAGTGTGGTGGTAGCATGTCTGCCTCGTATTCAACAGGTCGTGAGTTACCGTATAAGGCTTTTTTCGGGGTTTTCCCTTATCCTGAGAAGACGAATGTCGATTAACTCTAAGCTCCATTGACCCCGAGATCATTGAGCACCATTTCACCAATTTCATCCATCGTCCGATATGACCAAGCAGGTTAAAGGACGATAAGCTACTTAAAATATATATAATCAAATAAAATGTGTATCATGAGTTTCCTTGCAACAGCCTTTGGTTCTCTTCATTCTGTATGATCATTGCATAAATGGAGAGCCAAAAGAGATGGACAAACATCTACTACACAAAACATGTAAATCTCGTTAAAACACATACCTTGTCATATATAGTTTCTTTGTGGAGGTAATCATTTCCAAAGGCCGCGCCATGGCCGAGTGGTTTGACCTCTCGCCTCTTATCTAGACGGCCCGGGTTGGATCCCAAGCGACCACATGTGGGATTTGTGGTGGACAAAGCGATACAGGGGTGGGTTTTCTCTGGGTTCTCCGGTTTCCCCCACTATCTCATTCCACCGGTGCTCTATCTTCATTCCATGTATCATCAGTGTCATCGTCTGCGCCGCCATTTGTAGTGAAAGCGGGCGCAAACACCATCCCGAAGTACTGTTTGTTAGTCTTTCAACGTTTAAATACTTATACCTTTCTCAAACATCAGTCGTGTTTCGTTTTATCCCTTTTTTACTCCTAACCATGCCAAGAGACGCGAATTTCAATTTCATCGTATAGTGACAGCTTTTAAAGGATTTGACCATCGCTTTAGCCTAATGTATTCTCTTGTCTCCAAGGAAGTATGATATAGAAGTATTTCTGTTAATTTTATCTTGATTACCGTGAAGTAGATAGAAGAATAAATCTTTTGTAAGAATAGTTCTTTGCAGACCATGCAGAGGAACTTAAGTGAATCTAACATAATAGATTTTCTCCTATCTGTTGAGGCTTACCAGTTATGTAAAAGTCATCCAGAATGAGGAGGTCTTCAATGGTTGTTCCCAGAAAATTCAAGATATACATTTTGTTTGTCATTTAAATATTTTCATGTATCGTTATAGTTATTTATGATTAAAACAACATTTTCGAAAATTTTCCACGTAAAGAGTAGTGTTAGGTGGGGAATTTCTTGAAAATGTTGGTGTCGTATTTTTGGAAGATACTAAACTGGAATACGAAGTTTGCTATTTAGCGGACATTTCGTTTTTAACCTATGCTGACCAAACACACACAGATATAGATAGACAGACAAACAGAAAGAGAGAGAGAGCGATTGGCCTTTTTCTTTTTTCTATAAATGCCTTTTTTTCTATTAATCCAGGAGTCCTCAAAACACTTATTTCCGGTGAAATCAAGGTATCGAATCTTTTCCATGAAATACAATACCGTATCTGCCTACTATATGCAATAAAGTAAAAACTGAACAAATAAGAATTACACGCTTTTAGTTTAATCGTTTAATATCTTATAAATGCTGATGTATGCAAATAATTATAATATTATAGCTGAAATAGTCTAATTTATAAATACAATTTTGTTCTACTTCTTGTCCTTGCCAGAAAAAGCAGGAAAACAGCTATTTTATTATTTTCTCTAGCACATATATGTATGCAATGCACACAGTAGCTAGAGAAGGTAGTTTATTCCACTCAAAAATTCAATGTGAAGATTCCACCGGAAATATAAGTTTTGAAGTCCCTGAGTCCAAAAAAAAAAAGAATTTTAGAAAAATGCGAAATACGTTAAATAAAAAAATTGGTAATATTTTGGTATCTTCCTAGGATGGGATACCAAGGTTTCCAAGAAAATTTCCCCCCCAACTACCCTTTACATATAATTTGTTTTCAATTTTTTCTCAAAAAACGGCTTTAAATTTTTGTTTAAATTACCGTATATTAAAGATATTTACATCACAAGTAAAATCTATAGCCTCTGAAAGCCTCTTTATTTTGGATGAGATTTGCAGAATTTTGAATAACGGTGAAATCGAGATACATAAAAGCTTAGCACACCAAAAATATAGATCTCGTTCAAATACATAATTTATGTCATATAAGTTTTTCTTGTATAGTTGACCATTTTCGAGCATATTCCTTGTTATTGATTTCAGTGTTAAACTACTTAACTTTTCCCAAACAGGACCATCTAAAGCGAACCAAACCTCAATTGTTTCACATAGCGACCACTTTTTAAAAGATTTGACTATCGCTTTAGCTTATGTATTCCCTTATTTTCCTGTCACTTACAAGGAACCAAGTAATAAGACCAATAATAATGTTAATGTTAATGTTAGCATGATGTAGATAAAATACTAATCTTTTGTAAGAACAGTTTATAAATGGAACAGCTGGAGGATGTTATATGAATGGAACACATAAGATATATTTCAATCTAATTTTACTATAAAAATGCCAGCTTGAAGTGTAACTTCGAAGTGACAATGACCCCTTGTAACATGCAATAATTTGTAACAATGTCATAAGTTTGCTACTTCTCTCAAGTTCGTTTTAGTATGCTAGCTGGCGCAGTTTGAATACTCGAAAGGCGTAACAACATAGAAAGTGCGGCGCACCGGTAGCCGGATCTTTGGAACCCAACAAGTCAGGATTCTTCTGGAATCCTTGGTTTCCACAAGCTTCCAGAATGTTCTATGGCGTCATTTTCTAGCTATAAAAGGAGGAAGAATTGCAAGCCGTGTATAGTGAATTGTAGTGAGTCGTGAGTGACTAGATTGTTATCGCGCAGTGGCATGCAAGCCGTTCATTGTCTACGCGTCGAAAAGTTGAGTAAGTTATTTGTAGCAGTGAATTAAATGCTTTATTTGTAACCAATTTTTAAGTCAATAAAGGTATTTGTTATATGCTAGGAAGAAACAAATGGTGTTGATATATTGAAGCGATTGTAAAATTCGAGAATACACAGCTTTGAGGTTGACTACCCCTTTGACGAATTCTGCTGCCTTAAGTCGGTAAGTGTTGCACTGTAGTAAATTTGTGTTGTCGGTCGCCATCTTATGAGATTACTGATAACCAGGTAGAGTCTAGTTCAGACCTAGAGAGTGCGCAAACATTGCCAGCTTTCCTTACTTACCCACTCCACTGTGCATGCTTAATTGTGTACTTGAGGGAAAACAAAAGACACATGTGAATAACCCACATGCGTTAATAGATTTGAGAATTGAGAATTCGACAGGGCAATTCCAAGTAAACACTGGTCATTGGCGTTGTTTGCGGGAGCTAAGCTTGTAGTAGGGTCCATGGTGAGATAAAAGAACAATGTAAGTAGACTTCAGTAAAATGGCTTTTATTTTTTTATTTATTTATTTATCTTTTGGGCAGTAAAGAATCGTTTTATATTGGCAAGTAACTAAAGCATTTATTTGTTCTATCACTATCCACTATTGTCGTCCTCCGTGGTGTAATGGTTGCCATGCTAACTTCATACACCCAAGGTCTCGGGTTCAAACCCGGCGGAGGACGATGGACTTTTTTGGGGTGTAAAAAGCCTTCGCATGGCTTCCTTCGGAAGGGAAGTAAAGCCGTTGGTCCGGTGTTGTAGATTTACGGCACCTCAAGCCTGATAGAGAGGCCTCTGAGCCAAATTAAGCGGTCTTTCACGCCCAATTTAGAGTGGGACGTTGAGAACCACAGTAGTTAAAGAGCGTCCATAAATAAAACGTCATTTATATTTATTTTTACTATCCGCCAATAGCTAAATTTTGTAATTGTGTATATTATGCTGTCCATATTTAACCTTATAGACCACTTAGGGTTAAATGAAAACCTCAAGGCGCCGTAACAAAAAAAAAAAAAAAAAACATTATAAGAGTATTGTTATTATTTATATTATTGTTACAACTACTACTACGCACTATGCGCATAAGAGAGTCAATCAAAAAATTTAAACGTCTAAACGATAATCATCCATCCACAAGACCAATCAGTGCTTCCTGTATTATTATCATTATTACTACTGTACACTATAAGCTTAGCAGAGTAAATCAAAATATGAATGCGTCATAATGAAAGCCATACAAACGCGATGGCATGTAGTGCTTCACCGTATTATTATCGTTATGAGTAATTTGCACCGCACGCTTAGCAGTAAGAATAAAAATGAAAGCGTCTTAACGAAAAATATACTAACACGAGAGCACAAGGTACAATTAAATGTTAGCTGCTTTCGTGTTTGCATGTTTTTCGTTGCGACGCTTTCTTGTTTTGATTTACTTCGCTATCGTATTATGTCTGATAATAATAATAATAATAATAATAATAACAATAACCGCGATTACCTCACCATATTCGCTGATATGCAAAAGAAATAAAGCGATGGTCGCTCACGTAACACCGCCACTACCGTTGATTACTTAATATTTCCCCGTTCAGTTCTGCAACTCTTTTTAACGCACGAAGTACGGCGTCGTTGGATCACCTGGTATGCAAGTATTCTGCAACCCATGTTTTCCAATGTAATAGACGCCCCGCTGCAGTTACAGTTAGAACTAATTATATAACACAGCAGTACGCCTCCAAGCATCAGGAACACGGCTTGCAACTTAACAATTTATTGCCAGCTTATACATAACCCCAAACTAAGAGCTTTTGCTGGTCGTATTGTTACAAAGTTTGGTTGCACATATGCATGTGATCAATTATTTCTGAACTGATCTATACTAAGAGAGACACATGCTAAATTTTGAATGGCGAACCCCTTCTGTCAATACTGCATCTCTCTGTGGCCACAATTAAGCCTGGAATTGATAAACTAGTGTCGAGAAATAGATATTAGCATTGTACCATATGCCCGAAAGATGTTTGTAATATCTCATTGGAAGAAGAAAAATTGCAAGATACATTTTGGTGCTCCACCACTCGCAAAGTTTTTTCCGCCACTGTTGTACCTTGAATGTTGCGAAACGTTGTCACTCTTCCCTTTGCTTACCAGTGCCTCAGGGCTGGCCTAGTTAAACAGAAAACGTACCGTTAAGTTAGAACGCTGATAGATGACTAATATGGCTCATAGGGAGAAGGAGAGTCGCCCAGGAATACCTAGCAACCATAAACATACGGTATGGCTGATTCAGTAAGCGCTAGCGCTCATCAGTGCACATCATTTTCCAAGGAAGAGTGAAAGATGTTTCAAAGTAATACATTTTATATCAGCCATGCAACCAAGTTGGTGAAAGATGGAAGTGTTAAAGGAAGCTGCATTGCAAACTCAATTTTTAATAGTGAAGAGACATTTATTTTACGAAATAATCATAATCGTGCACCGAATAAAGCTGTAATCAGTGATTTCGTATCTTACTTCGAGAAAAGAAAGACACATGGCAATATAAATGGAAGGATAAGATATAGTCAGAAAAAAAAATATTGTAACCAAACTCTTTAAATGCTTGTGATAAGGATCAACAGAAATATCGGGGTCCAGAGTAGGAGACACCTACCAAACCTACAGTCAGGAAAAAGAAAAGTAAGAATACCCTTGAGGACTCTTTTACAATAACGAATAGTCAAACCCGTCGGCTGGAATATTTAGAAAGTAACAAAAATGGCAAATAAATTGGTTTTCTATACAATATATTTTAAGTAAAACTAATATAAAATAAACACGCATTTTCTGCAATTCTGAAAACAATAAAACAATTTGTGAGGGAAAATTGCAAACAAACGTAACTGCATCAAGGAGAATAGAAATGAGAGGAGGGACGTTTGGGGGCAATTTTACGCAATTCTTAAAATTCATTACAAATATGGACAACGGCGATAAAAGTAAAATGTAAAATATACAGACTACTACATTTTGAAGTGAAATAAACCTTTACTGCGCATTGAACGATATCTTATCGACTCAGGTCCACTTCTTATTAAGTATACTACGACAAATTTCAGAATTCGAAATTAATATGGATGGTCTTCTGAAAAAATATATTATAATGCAAATATATTAAAGACCAAATTTTACCCATTTTACTGTTATATTTCAAAATTTGTGCATAAAATTTGATTTGTTCCTTAAAAAGTCCCTTGCAGCAAAATAATTAAAATTATAATCTGATATTTTAGCCTTAGGCTGATAATGGATGCACGTTTTAAAATATCCTACATTCCTGTGTTTTCCAACTAGTCGGAACTCTAAACATCTTAAAAGCTTTTCAACACACGTTTTGTGCTAAAAGGTTGGAATTTTTGTGTTTGAAAATGAATGCCCCTCATAATTAAATAAAATACATTTCTTATTCATTGTACATATGTGATATTTTGTGCCAAGTGGCGTTCTTGTGTTGAAGTCTTCCTTGCCGAGTTTTGAGATGACAAACATTTCCTAAAAAAAAATGGGGAACATGGTAATACTAAGTCATGATAAACCAAGGACTTCAATTTAAAACAAGAAGGAAAAAAATCCCAATTTCGGCCCAATAATTAAAATTGTTTTCAATGGTATCCCTAACTCTTTGTAGTCTAATTAACGGCCAGGAAGGCGAAAAAGTGTCCAGTGCACAACTTTTCAGGAAAAGTTCTGTTAAACGCTTTCAATTAGTATAATTCCATATTCAGAATTGGACTATATCAGTTCCGGATATCTTGCTTTGCAGTTGTAGCACAGCTCTTGATGAAGCAGCATTATTGTAATTATTTCCTCACACCTCAACTACATAAGAGTACATTACTTACGATAAAGCTTTTAAACATGTGCCTGTTGCACATGTTGTAATCTGTTATTACATCTCATCACAACGGAAAGCTTTCCTGTAAAAATAAATTATTTTTGTATCAAAGGAGAATATATATTTCCGTTAGCATTTCTCACAGCGTTTAGAAAAAGTTGCAATATGTTATTAAACTGCTATAACACAGCACATGTTATGCCCGTGAAGTTTTTGTTTTTGTTCTTCGGCTGCAGTGTTTATATCTTGTATTGGAAAAAAAACAGCATTTGTCCTGTTCTCTCTTAATATCCTTCGTCGAATTCATTCATCAGATTTCACGAGAATTTTTGGCAAACGTTTTTGTTCATATTCAGAGAAATGTTTCGCTTAATATGTCTCTGGGTGGATTTCCTAAACGAGGTTATCTGTGGTTTAATAATTTGGGGTATGAAACGTTGAATTCGGCAGCACAATCTACATCATAAATATTTCAGAGAGAGAAACGAAAGAGAAAGATTTCTTCTTGGAAAATTGAACTGTATTCATATACCTTAAATTTGAAGATGGGTTTACTACTTAATTTATTTAGTACTACTTCGAGCATATAAAATTACCATGTTTTCGTATTTTAGATATATAGAAATGTCAGAAGAGTCCCAATGACAAAATGGGAAGTGTTGTGGGAGTCGTCAGTAGTTTTTAAACTCTTTGGATACAAGAACAAATAAACATCTTTATTAGACACTTGAAACTCCTTAAACCACTCAAAGAAAATGTAATCCTACAACTCACTGTTGTTCAGTTGCTATACATCTTTCGCATGAACTGATAATCCAATGAACGAAATGTTATAATCCCTAAGAATATTCACTTCTTAAGGAGAAAATGTTTAAATCTCCCATATCCCCATTGTAGCTACAACGAACAGTAAAATAAACCAGTTCTACAAAGGTTAACCTAGATTATCTGTAGGGTAGGTAGAAAAACAGGTTTTTGTAGAAATAGTTTTTAGAAGATAAAAGAAACAAGGCTATAATGTGTAAGGAAATGCATGTGAATCTACTCTATCAGAATTGTCAAAACTGAAAACAGTAATGAAAGCTTACTTTGACCCAACGACTGGAGAACGTTTTTGACTACGCCTAGAGAATTGAGACAGTAATCTATGTATAGACTCGACTACAATAGTACCTTTGAACACCAGAGCTTATCGCCGGAAACAAACTAGATAGCAGATCATTGGTGAAGACCTTGGCACGGATACTAGTTGCATAGAGCTACTATTTCTATCCACTGCTTTGATTGTATAACAAAGGCAGTCCAGAAGCATCAACAATGTGCTGTTGTTTATTTTTGTTAAGTTTGAAAAAAATGAAGGCGGATAGGTATGTAATTAATTGGGTTTATTGACAGTTAACAGACACTACGCGCAATAAATTATCCTGTCAGCAGCGTGCATATGTTCGTAGCCTGTAGTTTGATCAATGTCCTTGATTCAATACAAACATGAAGCTTGAGCGAGTTAATGTTTACCAGCTTTATAACAAATCAAGGTTTCTGGACAACTAAAGCGGTCTAGGAATCAGCCTATCATGTCACTCAGGTCTTAACTTTGTTGTTCAAAGAAATTCCTTTTGCTAGTATAAAAGGGCCGACTATTCATTGCTGTTTCATTTATGTACTCATGTTTTATATATGCAGCAGTATTGGAAATTCGTTTGCTATTCTATTGTTTTGTCGCTGATAGGAAACCGAATATAATTTCGGATTTCTACTCTCGCTCCCCCTCCTCTCTTATCTTTTGTAACTTTTTTCCAGCAAATTAGTTTTATTTTTAGAATGCATCGGTCGTTGTAGTTTTGGGATGGACATATGTATATAGACGAGGTCTTGAAAGTACGGACTCGTGAACTGGAGATCTGCGATTGAAATGACTTTTTACCAGGATTTCCTCAGCCGTGATAACTAGTGTATGCGGGAGAGGTATGTAAACTAAACGTCACGCTGTTATTATTACTTAATAAACTAAATACCAGGGTCGGCTGATAGGTACTGGGCCTTTCTATGAAAACAACATTTAATTTCTTTTTCTCTATTTCTCAACATAATCTCCAGAAAGGCTAATACATTTGCCATATCAGTGTTCTAATTTAATTAAACCATCTCTGTAGTGCGATTTATCAAGGTCCTCAAAATAGCTGTTTACCGCATCAATAACCTCCTCGTTGCTGTGAAATCTGCGTCCTCCAAAAATATTCTTTAGGTTTGTGTACAGGTGTTAGTCACTGGATGCAAGATCTGGCGAATAGGGTGGATGTTCAAGGAATTCGAACTTTAATTTGCACATTTTTCCCATTGCAATGACTGAACGATTGGCCGGAGAATTGTCGTGATGAAACAATTTTTTTTTTTTTTGCCAAATGAGATTTCTCTTTTCACCTCATCACTCAAACGTTGCGTAAGCTTGCGTGGTAGTCACCAGTGATACCTTTACCCTTTACCAAGTAATCAATAAAAACAATTCCCTGTGCATCCCAGAAAACGCTCGCCATAAACTTGTTAGCTGACAAAATTGACTTTGCCTTTTTTGGAGTTGGTTCACCAGGCGCAATCCACTGTTTGGACTGTGATTTACTTTCTGGAGTGTAGTGATATATCCAAGTTTCATCCATGGTAATAAGCGGTCTCAAAAATTCACTGGGATTTTTACGGTACATTCTCAACAGAAACAGTTTTTCTTTGCAACTTTTGATCACGTGTCAAAAAACGCGGCACCCATCTTACACAGACCTTGTGAAAGCCCAAAACATTATTTAAAATATTACCTGCATTATTTTTCATGCGTTTACAGCCTCTACTACCTCAAATAACTTTAATCTGCGGTCTTCCAGTACTAAAAGATGAATTTTGTTAATGATTTCTGGAGTTGTCGCTTCTACAGGGCGTCCAAAGCGAGGCTCCTCACTAGTGCTCGTACGTCCCATTTTAAACTCTGCAACCCACCTTTTAATCATCGAATATAAAGGGGCAGGGTCTTTCAATGTACTGTCCATTTCCTCCTTTATTTCTTTAGGCGTTAAGCCTTTCAAATGGAAGTATTTAATCACTGCTCGTTCTTTCCAAAGCCTCGATTTTCGTAAAAATTCTAAAGTAGTCTTATTTAAAATGCTGTCATTCGAATGCTAAACAAGCTATTGACCTGTAACTATGGATACAAGCTAGTCTTGAGTTAAGTTATACGATGCTACCGTCTAACTGGTCTAGTGGCGCCATATCTGTGTGAGGCCCGGGACTTATCAGCCGACACTCGTAAAATAATTTCGATGCTAAAAGTTAATTTTTTTTTACTTTGAATCAAAGTTCGGCTCTAGTTAAGATATCCTTATTTACTTTTGATAACATTTCTTCATCCTTATTTGTTGTAACAAAGGTTATATTATCAACGTATAAAGTTCATTTTCTTAGAATGAAATACATATCGCTTAATACTCTATCCATGGTTTTAAGGCTCTCCATATAGTTTTCAAGGGCTATTCAGTGCTTCTCAGTAGCATGTGAAAGTAAATTCTTCGACTCCAACAAAAAGGACATCTTTAGAGCTGATGCGCTTATGTTATTCTTTGACCCAACTAATTCTATGGCTGATCTCCGTCTTGAAATCTGTTTAAGGTGTAACGTAACCTCTGCCATCGTATTCTGTATATTCCGATCATCATTTATTGTGCACTCCTGTACCCACTTTTTGTCTGCATGATGAGCATTTCTTTAGCATCCATTTTTATTAGCGCGGGACAATTTTCCTCAAATTTCAATTTTAATTGCCTTCGTGCGACTCTACACATTTCCATTCTGGCACCTCTCGGATTCAAAAAGCTTAGAACAAGTATACATTTTTTTCCAAACCTACTGTATGAACTTAATGCACCTTGGGTATACGATCTATATTTTAAGCAAGATATTTCTATATCTGTTTCACCGTCCCAAGTGTCGTCACCGGCAATCTTCAATCTCCTGTTGTATCTTCCCCAGGCATCTAAGTGAAGGGGAACACATTTGGAATTACAATTTCTCATTTGATACCTGTTCAAAAATGCCTAATATTTTCTAAGTTTTAGAAAATGTTTCCATTCGTCATATGAGAATCTGATGTATCTGAATCTGCTTTTTAATAATTATCTCTATTCAATGATTTCGCAAACAGTCTGCCGTATACTTTTCCTTTCGACGTTCGATGTGTCGGCTACTACTGCTCGCTACGAATTTCCCGCCGAAACTCGCTCACCTTCTGTACGCTATGCATTTCCAGTTGAAATTCAACTCTCTGCAGCGCGCGTTCTCTCATTCTTTATTCCTGTCGATCACGTGGCAGGAACTTCCTTAAACAGTTATGAAAACCACGCGGGTGTCACAAACCCTCTCAGGTGCACTAATGCGCGGCTGCGATGTCAAAGAACCTGCCGACTGCACACGTGTCCACTCAGGCAGGTACAACACTGCACGCCAACAATGGGCTATGACTTCCAAAGGAAACCGCTCACACAGGAGCGGCGATTACGGCCGCAGGGCGTAGTCACAATAATCTATTTGAATGAATGAGTTTATTTGACAACCTTTCTCTATAGCTTTTAATTACAGAATAAGTGTTACTTATAATTAGTAATATTCCTTATTTTCTAGCGTATTCACCTAAATTTAAGGAGTTTCATTTAATCTACATCCCTTTATAATTAACATAATGCTGTGCAAGAAATGTGCGTGTATTTTGTTGAATCCTAGAATCAAAGTTTTGAATATTTTTGTATATCTCATTCCTACTAATTCCACAAATTTGGCATTCTCCCAAGTTGGACATCTTCTATATCCATTTGTGTTTACTTTACCAATGACCTTTCCAAGAGTTTTAATGTTTTCCTTTGATCTGAAATTCAAAATTTTTCTCCTCTTATTTTGTTTGGTTAAGTGTTTCCATTTCTGTAGAAGGAATTGCTTACATTCCAGAATGCATTGGACAATTACATTGATGCCTGTCTATGATATATCCACTCCTTATCCCACTAAGTATATTATAGGTCTCCTCTTCTAAACCAGACAATTCATCTCTTTCTACTTCATCGCAAATTTAAAAGCAAAAAATGGTGTCTTTCCCAGTAATTTTAAATGATCTATATAGTTCAGAGATCGTTTGAGATTAATCCATAATTGTGATTTTAGATTTTCTTATTGTGGTCTTTATCTTTTCTCCAGAATCCCTCTCTTGTTTTTTCCCTGTCATGTTGATCCCATACCAATTGCCTGTAGAAGAATGTTTTGAATGTTGTTTACAACTCTCTTCTCCCTTAATTTTTGCTTGGGTTACCAAATACTTTTTTTAATCTCATCTATCTTCTATATTCGTACCAATACTTTAGACTATTTTGATCACCTTACACTTACAGCCTAAGCTTCTTGGTTCCAGTAGAGCATGTCCCTGAAATCATGTACCGATTTCACCGTTTTGGGGAATTTGTGTTCCAGAACCTGCTGTATAATGATGTTAAAGGTTTTCGTAGTGTATTTTTAATGGTGTACAAAAGTGTTTTTTTTAGCAATTTTGGTCAAAAATATAGGTTTATGCATTTTAGTGCAACAAATACGCCATAGCCTAAACTACATATTTACAATGTTTGATTCACCTACGGTGGATGAAACACATGTTTTGGATGTCATTAAAGCGTTGCGCTGGTTAAATGACTCTCTATGTCAAACTTTAAAGTCATTTTTTTTTCAAAATATATCTTCTTTCATAGAAGCACAAATAGAAATCTGAAGATTTTTCCCAAAACATGTACAATGTTGGTAATAATATATATGGTATATTTGCTTTCTCTAATATGTATGTACAATGTACATAGTGGACGGAGAAGGTATTTTATTCCACCCAAAGCTTCGATACCGATATTTCACAGGAAATGCATATTTTAAGAAACCCTGAATCCCCCATAAAGCATTTTTAGAAAAAGGTCAGTCTGGCTGTGTGCGTGCTTGTGTGTGCATGTGTATATATCTGTGCACATAATTCAAAAACGAAACCTTGATATTTTAGTTTAGTGTCTTCCAAGGATGGGACACGAAGATTTTCAAGAAAAACCCCCACCCCAAACTACACTGTATATGGAAAACTGTTATAAAATTTTGATTTTCTAAAAATGGATCTAACGATTTTGATTAAAATGCTGTATATTATAGATATTTTCATGAGTAATAAAATGTATCCCTTGAATTTCTTGGGAATTGCCTATGAAGTCGTCCTCATTTTCAATGACTTTTGGATACTGGTAAACCGTAAGAGATAGACAAGAACTTACTACACACAAAATGTAAATCTCATAAAAACACAAAGTTTACGTCCTTTACGTTTTTGTTGTGGAGCTAACCGTTTCCGAAATATGCCTTATTGTTTCACTTTTAAAATACTCTTTTCTCAAACTGGAAGTCATCCGTGTTTATTTTGTTTTATTCCTGGCAATGCAAAGAGACGAGTTTCGATGATAATCTCATAGCAAAAGCTTTTAAAAAAATTACTTATCGTTTCTATCGTAGTGAATTCTGTTAATTCTCTTCTACTTATAAGAAACGAAGTAAAAAAACAGTTTCTGCTAAGATTTATCTCGATTATCATGAGTAAAAAGAAGAAGAACTTGTTTTAAGAAGTTTGTTTGTAAAATAAGCAGAGAAAATGATGTTAATGGAACACATCGACAGTTTTAAATTAGTTATATATTAGTTTTAAAAATGTAATTAGTGTAATTGTACCTGTTTTTTCAGTTTTTTCCAATTTATGATATAAAATATGTTTGTTCAAATTATTCACTTTACGAAAATTTCAAACAGACAGTTTATTACAAAGGTATCAAGGAATGTAATTTTAAAAAAATGGTACGTACAGCTCAGTATATGTAGGAGAAAATAGAAATGGAATTTTATTTAAGGACGCTCTTTAACTACTGTGGTTCTCAGCGTCCTATTCTATGTTGGCCGTGAAAGACCGCTTACTTTTGCTCAGAGACCTCTTTATCAAGCTTGATGTTATTATACGTGCCGTAAATCTTTGAAACAGGCCAAACGGTTTACTTTTCTTTCGAGGGAAGCCATACAAAGAATTTTTATCCTTGATTTTTATGGCCCTGCTCCGGGTTTGAACCCGCGAACTTGGGTACGGCTACAGCACGGAGGGCAAGTTAATTACAGCTAGTTACGTTGAATAAATTAATATGTGCAGAATAAAAATACATATTTGAATGAAACTTGCTATAAATACGTTTTTGTTGTCAGTAACACCTGTAAAAAAATTAAAGTTCCACGCTTAATACTTGAGAAAATCACTTTATCAATAGTGATAAAAGTGATATAATGCTTTGCAACAGTTATATCACCAGGTTCAGGACAAGTGAAACCACAGTGCTCTGGAAAATATGTCATTTTCCAGGTTGTTTAATGTCTCTGCCTTTCAAACTCGGTCATATGCTAAAATGTGTGACCCATTTACAGCCCCACTAGTGAAACAAAACAAAAGCATAAATAACATAATGTGTTGCATTCAGCCTTCGTTAGCGATATCAAAATATTTGCTGTTACATATACCACTATTATATCACCGTAAACACATTCCACATGACATCACAGTCACATCTGTTCTTGCAGTAGCATTACGTTGTGCTAACAGAAGTGGAGGGAATGGTATTTCTAATGGAAAGGGAAGAAGCATTCTCCATTATAACTTCATGTCCTCAAGGAGTTAACGTTCAAGTAACTGTATACAAGATAATGGAGTTGCCTATGGTAAAATCCTGCACCAATCTCTCACATTTAGTATAATCTTCAGTGCTGAAGTCAGGTTTATTTCCTGTGCTTGGTGGAGCAAAACAAAGACAAGGCCACATATATGGGTGCTGCGCCATTTTAGGCTGCAAGAGTTTAGTATGTTTTTAAAAGTTTTCAGTTTTCTTTTTGGTCCAATTTTAAGTTAAGTAAGTTGGCTTCTCGTGTCGCTGCTCTGACCCACCATGTCATCCAGCGCTCATCGAGCCGGAGGGCCCTGACACGGCTCAGGGCTCGGCTCAGAACTATCACCTCACCAGCCATTCTCTCTGCGTCTCATTCGCTGGCACCCCACACGGCATTATATGGCAGAATACAAATGGATTTGCTGCAATGTTTGACTCTCTACGTATGTCTGTGAGCAAATAGTTTCAACCTTATTAAGTCAAACAAAAAAAAAAAAACAAAAAAAAAAAAACAAAAAAAAAGATAAGCATGTCAGATTTAGCTTTGGAAGCTATATTACGTGTTCAGTCAGACCAAATCATTTTTGCTAAGAATGTACCAAGTTTCTTCCTCAAGATTTGGGTTTGCTTATTAGGAATTGAAAAATAGGATCTTCATGTGCAATACTTATGTTGGTTTTCATTAAGTTTAAAATATTGTGTTTCTTTTGAATTTGGGACATAAAGTCACTGGTATTTATACATTTATTTAAAAACGTCTCTTGTTTAAAATGTTGCAGTTTTTTAATAGTTTCGTCAGATTAAAGTATTTAACTTTACTACTGGCAAAGAATATTCCTTTTATTTTAAGTTGTGTTAAATTCTAAAGTGCCTACATTTTATGTTTGATTTAGTGGAATGAAATATTATTTGTATTTATATTTTATACAAAGATTACATAGATTATAGTGTTAAAATCGGATTTATCAGCCATTTGTTTCGATTTTGAGATAAAAGCTGTTTAAATAATAATAATAAAAATAATAATAATTAATAATGCTGCTAATAATAATACTGCTAATAATATTAATAGTAATAACAATAATAATAATCAGCTTTGTTTAAATGTTTAAAATATTAAAATTAATTTAAATACCTGTTATACCCACTTTATATTTAAATGCATGTGTGGCCTTGGTGATTAGGTATTTTCTCAAATCTGCTCTCAAGCATCAGAGCCATAATTCAACTCAGTCTCAAAGATAGTTGCCCTGATTACCCTGAGCCAGTTAGTGAGCCTTTGGTTTGCACTAAGCTATCATTGCATGTACCAGCACGACATTAAATTCTCCACTCTTCCGCACTTTTTTTCCCGGCAAACCAGAAGACGTTCTCAAATTCACTTTGATAAAACATAAAATGCCAATTCACAATTTCGTAAAATATGTTTAAATCACTTAGGCCAATTGATCATATCCGATTAATGGTCTGCAAAGCCAAAGATTCGCGGATCAGAACTCGCCTATGGAATTCAACCATGCTCATCCTAGCCTGCTCATGACATGTGTGGAACACCAATTAATTCACATTATAATATATTGTTTAATACACTTCTGGGATTTCCAAAGTTTCTGCAAAGATCCATTTATTATTCAAGCTATTATTTAAATTATTTAATACGTAGGGCTCTGTAATAAACTTGATAGGAATAGAATTAGATAAGGTAGAGATTTACTCGTTTTTGTAACAAGCTTTCCGAAAGTTGAAGTTTATTTTATCCGAAAATAAATGTGTGGTTTTATAGCTGCAACTCTACTCCAAAAATGGCGAAAATGCATTGCTACTGCGATTCACTTTCAGCTGTATGTTGAAAACAAATGAACACCTGTCCAGAGAGGAAGCTGCATATGCGAGTCACAATGACTCACAGATCACATTTTCGCCATCTACTGATCCTGGACGTCGAATAGGATGTTTAATTTCAGCTACTATGTTCCGCTAAATCAGTGAGTGACGTTGTCTTGAGCAGGAAGTATCTACAAGCGCTGACAAACACGGGGTAAACAGGACAAACAAAACTTCCTTGTTTCTCCCAAGCAAACATCGCCCATTATCACAATCACCAAACAAGAACCAAAATACACCTCGCTATATTGAAACTAACATATACAACTTCTATAGCTAATATTTGATTATTTGAAACAATAATTGCTAAAAATTTACCTTTATCACATCTTCAATCGTTGAGTGAATATTTTATAATATTCGAAAACCTAATATGTGCTACCCGTTCCACCTCATGTTGCCGGAAGTTAACGCTGACACATACTGTTACGTCATACACTTGGATAGACGTTGTGGAAAATCAGGGTACATTAGGCGAATGTTCGAGTACAGTGGTGTGTTAAACGAACATGTTCACTCATCGTGTACTATACCCCATAACAGCAGTGCCATCAATACAGTAGCTAAGATATAATAAATACTATAACTATTGCATATTGTCTAGTGTTAATGAAATAGATGGAAAGTCAACATAAATGCCCACTGTTTATAGCATTACGTGACGGATTGTGCCATGAGGTAGATCCACGCAACTCCCCGCGGACCTACTGCAGTCTAAGTTCGTTAGACAACAGCAACACTAGCGGTAGCCTGAGCTGCAACGGGCTATACTAAACTCGTCGTGTTGCAATATGAAGGCGGAGATAACATAATTGATTATGCCCTTTTCGTTACTACAGTTCTACTCAGAAATCAAAATGGAAATAGAGTTTTATTTATGGACGCTCTTTAACTACTGTGGTTCTCATATCCCCATTCTATGTTGGGCATGAAACACCGCTTATTTTGCTCATTGGCCTCTTTATCAGCATTGAGGTGCTTTTTCGTACGGTAAATATACACACGGCATCAACGGTTTTACTGCCCTTTTGAAGGAAATGCGACAGCTAGAAATCAATTACCTCCTATTTTCAAATGATGTGGAACGTTGACAAATGCCCAAAATATTAGCGAAAATGTTACCAAGGTATCCAAATTTCAAGACTAACTTTGGCAACATATCAAGTTTACTCCATGTAAAGGAGATGTATAATATACAGGATGGGACATAAACATATGATGGAGTCTTTTAACCAATTGGAAAACTGTGTTATTGGTCAAAGATATATTTCAGTCATATTGCTATGTACACAGAATCATGGAGTTTCAGATGACATTCTTCACTTCCGATTTCATTCCTTTTTTGTGTTAAGTTGGTAAAAACAGTTGATGTGGTTATGGTCTGACAGTGCATGCTTCCAGTCCAGTTCAATGGGGCGTTGGCCCGTACTAAAGCGTATTCATTTAGTAGAAACGTTTATTAAAACAAGATCAATTTGTACAGAACCTTTCTCACCATTTTGTTATATACAGTAGTAAAGCATTCCTTGAGGGAACATTGCGTCTATTGAAATATCTCCGGAGTTGCGGCTTAACAGCTATAACTCAGTTTGTTCTGATAAAGGTTTATACTGAATGAATACCCTCTGGTACAGCCCAACGCTCCACGCAACTGAACTGGAAGTAGTGCCTTGTTAGACCATTACCACAATAGCCAACCGTTGTACCAACCTAAAACAAACAAAAAAGAAGAAGAAATCAAATCAACAATCAGTCAGCCAATGAATTACACCGAAATATTTACAGAAAATAAGGAGGAGTCTTAAACAAGTAAGTTGAGATAGAGACCTCTGGTCTGTCTGTTCAACTTTTGAAGTTACGGATATGTTTCTGAAGTACCAGTCCGCCACTGACTGGTAATGGTCTATTCGAGAACACAACAACAAAATCATGGAGCGGTACCAGGTCTGGTGTAATGGTTATGATATTAACTTCGCCCAATAGGCAGTATCTCTCTACCAAGCAGCTTTTCTTCGTATGGACTGAAAATAAAAGAGAAAGAAGTTAAATCCATGGCAGGAAACGAACCTATGGCCTTCGAATCATCAGCTTTTAGCGTTAAACATTAAGCCACAGGAAAATTAAATAAATGCCTTTTGAGTAGGCTACATAACGCAAGAAAAAAGTTAATCCATAGACAATTTCGCACTTCAAATGATCTGTTTGAGAAAACTTTATGGCAATAAATCTTGAGAACGCGAATAACGAGTTGTTGAAAATTGACATTTCCAAACTCACGTGTTAGTTCTAAAGACATTCCAAGCCAGATTTTCATCTGACTTTGATGTAACATCGACTTATATTTGTTTAACACCTTATAACTGCGTTATGTTTAGCCGTCTGAAATTACCTATATCAGACACGTCTATAATCTCTTAAATAATACCGGTGCAGTTCTGTATATCTTTGACCAAGCACATAGTGTTCGGATTGGTTTATTAAAACTATAAAGCATTTGTGCTCCATCCTGTATAACTGTGTAATACTGTACTTCATCACATCCAAACACTTTAATAATAACAATAGTTCTGTAGCACGAATGCCCATGAAGGCCATGCCCTAATAAGAGATGAGCGATAATCCAGTCGATTCGGGCAGGTGATGTAGTCAGCACTGAGCGTCCCCCAGCCGGAATGCTACGGTAACTACACAACACAGCTGATTCCGCACGATTCATATCCGCACCTCCGTAGCTGGGGTCAAAGGTATCCCCTAAATAAGCTATAGCTATAGTTTTGTTTTTCAGAATGGTTATTAATAAATGCCTTATTTTCCTCTTATTTCCTCGGAAATGTATGATAAACGTAGCATAGTTTCACCTTACTGTATGGGTATGGTCTTGGCAACATTTTGTGTATAATCCCCTCCTTGCAGCGCGCTGTTATGCAGATCGTACATTACGATCTTTCAAAGAGGGATTTTTTGATAGTGTTTAACGCCCGCCTTTACTACTTGTGGTACTGGTGATACATGGAATGAATATGGAGCACCGGTGGAATGTGATGGCGGGGGAAACCGGAGAAAACCTGCTTGGTCCACCACAAATCCCACATGTGGTCACTTGGGATCGAACCCGGTGAGAGACGAGTAGTCTAACCACTCGGCTATGGCGCGGCCTTTAAAAGAGGGGTTGCTATTAGTGACACAGCAATTTTATAGCAATATATAGCACAAAACTGCGAAGGGCCGGACAAACCTTGACAGTTATTTATAATAAAGTAACTTTTCCTTCGACTGAGTCCTATAAAAACAGTATAACCCAACTCTTTATTTCAATATTCTCACGAGTCACTAGAATAGAGCTGAACGAATAGACTAATCAGATAATTCGTGCAAGAATAGTTTCAATATTTAAATGTCACGGTAAGAAGATTTTTCCATATTGTTCATCAAGATTCGATTTTTTTTGTAGTGTTTAAACCCGTTTTCACTACTTATGGCACAGCAGGCGATGACACTGGTGATACATGGAATGAAGATGGAGCGATAGAATGCGAGGGCGGGGGAAACCAGAGGACCCGGAAAAAACCCGCCCCTGTGCCGCTTTGTCCACCACAAATCTCACATGCTTGGTAAGAGATGAGTGGTCTAACCATTCGCCGACGGCACGGCCTCAATAATCGATTGTTGAAAGACGTACTTTAGATAGGGAATATGACAGATTTCAGAATCAGGAAGAAGAATAAAAACTTTAACCGCAACTCAAGGATATGAATTTCAAAACATCCTCCACATTATGAAATTAAACTTGATACTCCTTCCCCGTTATTGGAACTTCAGGTATTTTCATAAAACTCCTTCAGTTGAAAGAGGATTATACATTTAACAACGTTATTAATCATTCTTGTGGAAAATTGAAAGCAATGTCCTAGAGCTGTGGATTTTAATCTGCATTTACCCTGCAAACAATCGCATTACACGCTTCGATAAGTTATTTTCTCAAGTATCTCTTCTCTGCTATTTCATTTTCCTAGTTGTTGTACTGATATATTCTTCCCTTAACGATCTCTTATAATTCCTTGTTTCTTGTTAGCTGCAGATTAACGAGCATCCGCTCCAGATAGCAAGAAGCTTTATCCTCAGGCAACTTCTTTTTCGTTTCATTTTAAGTGTCATATTACCTTTGAAGTTGTTAAACGACATTCTCTTTTTTGACATACATTTATTCAGGAAATAATAGATTCTGTTTAATATATTTCATTGTTGGAAATATTCATTAGAATGTCTCATCTGTTTACGCTGGCTGAATAATATGCAGGAAAGTAAAGCGAATAAAAATTAATATCGACATAGTTTCCAACAACTCAAGAGGTGCCAATATGAAGAGCATGTTGAAAAAAGCCTGCAAAGACGTCAAAGTAACTTGGAGTTTTAAAGTTCAAAACGAGCGTCTTTAATTTGAAACAAAAGTAGTAAGTAGTATTTATTAAGTTTGCAATAATTCAATATTTGCGTCACACAGTCGCATGGGTCGGGTGACCGTACATGTCGCCTTCCGTGGTGTAGTAATTACCATATTAACTTCATATACCCAAGGTCGCGGGTTCAAACCAGGCGGAGGACGATGGATCTTTTCGGGCGTAAAAATCCATAGCATGGCTTCCTTCGGAAGGGAAGTAAAGCCGTTGGTCCCGTGTTGTACATTTACGGTACGTAAAAGAACCTCAAGCCTGATAGAGAGGCCTCTGAGCAAAATTAAGCGGTCTTTCACGCCCTGTATAGAATGGGACGCTGAGAACTGCAGCAGTTAATGAGCGTCCATAAATAATACGCCATTTCATTTTTTTGACCATACATGCTGTCTAAAAATACTTGAACTTAAAATATTACCAACATATCTGCTTTATATATCTTTACAACATTGGAAATACACACACATATACACACGCTCGCGCGCTTTGACAACTGAACCACAGAAAAATAAAAGAAAGAACACTCTGATATCACACACACTCACACACATTTGCACTCACAACTATACCCACGTATTGATAAATAGAGATTACTCAAACGCCAAATAAGTTATACAATATTTACACAAATATGTTATCGGTTAGTGCACGTACTTCCATTAAGTATGTGCCCAGACTCAGCCAGTTTTGGCACTTTAGAATCAAATTGCAGAATGCTGTCCTTCGTCTGTTCATAGCTAAAAATACTCCCTGAAATATTTTTTTCTAACGTACTTCATCTGCACGCAGTCTAACAAAATATGCGTCCAGTCTTCCTGATACCCGCACAATTGGCAAATCCTCCTACCAGCTTTATCAATCAATACCTTATGAGTTTTCCATCCTCCCAACCTGAGCCGCGTTATTCCCGTCCTTTGTTTCATACCCAATTCTAAAATATATGTTTCTTTACCCCACCCAATTTTTATTTCAGTTTGTAAGTCGATTTGTTCTACATTCAGATTTTATTTCATGCCTGTTTATGTCGCATAGTCGTCTTTTTACTTTATTCACGGCGTTATACATATTTTCTTTATCCCTTTGTCAAATATCGTTTAAGCCAATCTTTGATAAGCCCCGCCGCCCACCATTTTGGGTACTCCAGTATTATCCTATATATATTTCTAGAAAAACGATTTTTAAGTAAGCACATTTAGCAAGAGAGCCTCTTCTCTGGAGTAAGTGGCAAAAATTGCATTAATTATCGCGTAGTTTCAAGCCCTCCTCCAAGTAGAATGTGCGTTTCCTCCCACACCGCTGCTAATTAGTCAGCGCATTACATATTAGCTTATACTGAGGTGTAGATTTTTTTTGTATGTTTTCATGGCAACGCTTACTTTAATGAAATCTGAACCGAGGCACGCTGCTTTAATGTTGCATGAATCAATATGGTTTAGTCAACATTTTAACTTCAATTACTATTATGCACTTAAGGTAAAATCCAAGTTGGTACATTATTTTAGAACTGTTATATATGAAAAAGATGAAGCGAAGTACCCTCTGAACTCAAAGAAAATGAAATTATGAAATTTAATAGTTTAAGTAAATCAGTTGAAAGAGATTAGATACTTTACTTAATAAATGAGACTAATAACTGAACTATCTTATATAAATATCTAATAAAATGCGGGGATACTAGTGCCTTTGTAATGACCTTAACACCAGAGATATGAACCCGCGATACCTAGCAGACGAGATACGATGTGTGATCAAATAATACCGGGAAGTTTTTAATTTCGTGGACTTAGTGATTTTCAAAACCTTTTTTTAACTTGTAGGTACACATGTTCCTGATGTAGGTTTGCATTTTCAGCTATTTTAAATTCATAGTTTATTGTTGACAGTTAAAAGGGTTCTACGCGTTTTCGAAGGCTCTGCATTAATTTTTTCTTGAAAAATGGAGTAAAGTTCGAAATGCTGGCTGTGGCTTTTGGCAAATCTTCCATGAGTAGGACAAGGGGTGTTGACTGCTATCGACGTTTCAGAGAGGGTGGACAAGACTCTGAAGACGACGATCCCCTGGAAGTCCTAACACAGACGACAGAGTGGAAGATGCAAAGAAATGGTTCTGCCATGTGGTTATACAGACAATAAGGAATACTACCTAGAAGTTATGCACCGTTGCATGAAGTAGTCCGAAGGAAACGACCAGAATGTTCGCAAAACCACTCTTGGATAGTGCTCCTACACACCTTAGCGCTTGTTCGTAATTTTTTGACAAAAACCAGAAACGTTATGTTGCCACAGCCACCTTATTTGCCGGACATGCCACTTCTTTCTACTCCAGAGGCTGAAGAGAATATGAAAGGACGTCGTTTAGCCACTATTGGTGGGCTAAAACAGAATCGCTGAAGTAACTGAACATCATAAGGAAAAGTGGTTTCCAGAGTTGCTTCCAAGATTGGAAAAAGTGCTGGCACAAGAATAGTGTTCCGCTAACAAGGTGTGAATGTCATATTGATGTCATAGATTGAACTGAAAAACACATCGAAAAACATGTCTCGGGTTTCCCTCTCACAGGATCCATGTTCGCCGGAAAAACATATTTTGATCGGCAAAAAGTTGATGTAGATGCATAAACAGAGGTTTTTAAGAAAAACAAAAATTTCCGTTGCGTATTATAAAGCGGCTGGGACGCCGCTCGGAGTTATGCTAGGCTTACAAGCGGAATATGTTGTAATGAAACCATATCGAAAAATACCCGTATTTTGGCTTTATTTTCCATAAGCTCCAGTTTTACAAGAAAGAAAATTCACAAATTAGAATGTTTTACTAATATAATTTTTGCACACTTCAGTGTTTAAGGCATATTAAATGAGATCATTTACATAAATGCTATACTTTCATCTTATTTTCCTTGGAAGCAGCCACCACTAGGAAAAAAATGAAACACATCCGCGGCCGATTTCTCTTCACTACATGAAATCTTGGTTATAACTTATTTTAAGTTCGGTTTTGCGCCAGGTTTTGTAGCCCCGGTGTGGGCAACGTGATTATAAGCTTCTATATCAAGTGGGTGAACGTTGACATCTACAAATTATAATTATTTTTTCTTTCCGGCGAACAGGGATACTGTGAGAGGGAAACCCGAGAAAGGTTTTTAGATGTGTTTTTCAGTTCAATCTATGACATCAATATGCCATTAGACACCTTGTTAGCGAAACACTTAGTTTGCCTTCTGCCTCGGATTTGCGCCAACTCCTTACTTCAAAAGTGAGTGATAGCAATGATACAATCACGTCTTCTATTATTGGCTGGATTTTATTCCACTTGTAGAAGTATTAAAGCGGATAAGCAGGTTATTTTCCTTAATTACTCATTAACTCCTTAGCAAGGCCACACTACCTTTAATCATGTGATGATTAACTCATTGTCACTTGATAATCTACCAGCCTTCTTTACACAACGTTTCGTAATTTCCCCCCTCTTTTTTCCAGTTTCCCTACATTTCATTTGTTGACCTTTTTTTTACCGTTTTATTTTTATTTATAAATTTGCAAACATATACGGATTTACAAACTCCCATGTCCAAGGCGGAGCTCGAACCCACGATCCCCTGCGCCACGAAACACCGAAACTAGGCATTTTAGCGAGCGCGGTCATGGGGACCGACATAAATTCAGCACATTACTGTTAAGAAAGAATGGTTGGTGTAAGCTGCTTCGGAAAAGTTCTCCTTTTCGTATGAAAATGCGCTGACGCGCACATTTACGCCAGTAATTGTAACATGGCTCGTTTACGCACTGCATGAGCGTTCAGTCTCTCTTACTTGTACTGTCACGTTTCTGATGGCATGCTTGGGGGATTCTGATACATCTCTGACCTTTTCTCTCTCTGTCTCTCTGTCCCAACACGCTATGGCTTGAGCCAACTCTCTGTGCTGCTAAAACCTGAATAAACCTACTATAGCCTGTGTCAGTCTTGAAAGACAGTATGGAGTTAAGTGTGATATCCCTGTCTCTATCTAACGCATACGTGTTACCATTAGCATCATCCTTTTCTACCCTCACGCTGTCACCAAGCTGTTAATAACATGGTGTTAATGTTCAGTTATTAAATTTTCAGTTTTGAACACAATAACTTATGTAGAATGTTATTCTCTATCAGATTACATAATATTTAGGTGCATTGAATTTCCGTTGGTAAAAATTTCTAAAGGAAATGTGAAAGTCCGATATGTTGCTTCCATGTTTATCACACAGTAACTAATAAACTAAAGTTCAGAACGCACAATATTTTTTTCTTAAATAGAGTAAACTAGAATGCTGATACATCCATTGTTTGAATTCTCTATCTTTAATAAGATTAGCCTTTTTATTATTAAACCAAAGATTTACGGAAAATTCTATAGCAATGCAGTAAGAAAGTCAAGAAACGAGTTTTTTTTTTTTGTTGGGCTTATAACAGAAACCAAGCAAGAGAAAACGTTGACAACGGTTGGGAAACGTTTTTAAACACGCTGGAATTCAGTAACTGCTAGCACTCATTGTCTGTTAACAATAAATACTCGTCTATATAATCAGCTGACAGTCACCAGGCAGCTAGCAGTATCGTGCCACGGTAAGAGTTAGCATACATTTGTAAGCAAGTGTTTATATACTGTGAGTGTAAGTTATTTATTCTGTATTTTACGTAAATATTTATAGTTATGGAAGGAGAAGCCTGGAAGAGACGAAATGTTTGTAAACTAAGAACAAACGCCAGATAATAACGAATGCACTATTCAAATAAAGTGCACTTTAGTAAGGGAATGCATGAAACAATAAATATACCAGATGTTTATAAATGGTAGTGTAAGGGATAAAAAAGAAACGAATGAAAAGACCTGTAATGGCGCCATTAAATAGAAAACAAAAAGGTAGACGGAAACAAAAAACACGCTAGGATAAAGAAATACAATGGAGTAGCGCGAAGCACACTGCGGCGCATCGTTCATTCTTTCCTGTTTAAAACACTCCACCCACCTGTAAGTCATTTTGTCAAGAGTAAACAATGATGATGCCCTAAAAACTAAAATCGTTGCCGTTTTATACCTTCATATTTCATATTTTATGCCTATAAAAACGTATTTCGAGGTACTAAAACTATAATGAGAAGAGATAGCGTGAAGTTTGTCGGTCCGGTGGCCGCGCTCGCTAAAGTGCCTCGCTTTGGTGCTTCGTGGCGCACGGGATCGTAGGTTCGAGTCCCGCATTGGGCATGGGTGTTTCTGTGTTTGCAAATGAGCATTTGTCCGTGTATGTATATCTAAAAGGAAAGCGTTAAAAATTAATAGGTCAACTAAGGACATGTAGGAAACTGGAAAAAACAGGAAAAAAGGAATGCAACGCCGTAGTGTACTTTCTCCGCTATTATTTTTCCAATCATTTATTTACATATCTGTGATAATATTCGTAATAGAAATTCTAGATATTAATAATGGAAAAGAAGTTCCCCTACAGTTTGATCAGTTATTCACCCGCTGTTGCAAAATTGTTATTTTAGCATTAATTACGATTAAAAAATTCTTGTAAGGAAAGGTATTGAAAATATCATCACGCTGTTCCGCCATGCGTTTAAATAGAAATTGACTTAATCTTCCGTTCACTTGTTATAAAGCGACGAAACCTTTGATAATTACTTTTTCTGCTGAAATGTCCAGAGACACTACATCATTTTCGTTAGTAATATTTATTGAAGGAGATTGTATCTATACCCCTTTCCCTAAATATTTTAAGAATATATTGAGTGGAAGTACATATGCAGGTTTCTAAGTGATGAGTGATATTTACAAAATATATAAAACAGTGTTTTCTTTTAAATGCCAAGTATATACAGATAATATGTATAAGTATACCGTTATGTTTCATTGTTTTACTTTGCGTTTTATTCTAAGCATTAAAAATAAACCCCATATCTTAAGATATGAAAACTGAAGTGACGATTGGTCAAAGCTACTCCAAAAATGTGTCTATTCTACTAGGAGTGTTTAGAATAATGCTGAATTGGAATTCATATGAATTCTCAAACATTCTACCGCCGAGTTATTGTATTAAAAAGAAAAAATGTATCGTGAGAAACTCAGTATGGTTCTTGAAGTACTCTGGTGTGTTTTAGAAAATGTAAAATAGGTTTATGGTGAATTTTCCGTTATATATTCCTTTTTAACCAATCGAGATATGAGACTCTCGCTTTGCATGCCTGTATATGTTATTTTCCATTAAGGAAACGAAAACAAAGAGGAGCCTGCTCCCACGTAGAGTAAACGTTACGCGGATACAACAACACGAGCCGAGATGAAATATATAACAGGCTTGTGGTGAGAAAGGCTAAAGTTGTCAAAACAGACACCTCCGCCTGCATACAAGATTGGTCCCACGGAGAGTTGAAAACCCTTAGGATTACATCTTCCTCTAGACTTCTGGCGTTGTGTGACTTGTCTAATTTCTTCATCCTTGTTTGAAATGTGCAAGATCTAACGCAACGGATCGCAGCTGATCAATACTTCGTGCATCGAGTTTGAGATTACCATCAGCTACAGTGCAGCGGTAAGAGTATTGATATTGAGTTATGTTAAACACTTTTAGGCCCTGCTGGGTCAATAAACTCAGAGCGGCTGAGGGAGGTAAGGGATTCGTAGGAAGGACTCACTAGCAAGATAGTTCTTGGTTTGGGTTTAGAATTTCAGCCACCAAGGAATAGAAATATAAGTGATATAATGCTATTAATAATTAATTAAATAAGTAAATAGTTAAATAATTAGATACTTAAATACTTGACTAATTAAATAAATAATAAGTAGTAAATAATAATTAATAATAAATTTAAGACTTTAGAATGTGCAAGCATTTTTCCAACACCCAAGATTGCAGTGTTTAACATCTTATCACTTTCCTCCATTCTTGCCTATTGGACCACAAATATGCCACAAGTTATCAATCCATAATTGCCCCTCAAATTCCTTGGGTTCACCCTATGCGGATTTCCTTTTCTCCTTCTTCCTGCTGGCATGTGCTCCATTGTTCTCTGGGGTAAACTTTCATCTTCCATTCCTTTAGTATGTCGACACTATATCAACGTGGTACTTAAAGAGAACTATGCGACTAACACTGGTATATCCTAGCCTTTGACATCAGTGTTAACTTGAAGAAAACCAAAGAAGCTACATTTGTGAAATCGAGATGAGGTAGACGAGGAATTGAATAGCAATAAATACTTGACATGTTCCATAATTTGAAACATAACATTAAATATTTTTAATCGAGAGAACAAACAGGAGATAGCAATGGCTAAGGTAACTTTAAATAGCAAAATTGCACCTCCTGTGGATCCAAAAAGAAAAACAAATATTACCAGTGAAGTGCTTTGTATGGAGAGTGACGTTGCGTAATGAGGATACTTTGACACAAGGAAGATGTAAAGAGGGTCGGCTGGAAGCATTTACAATATGAATACAGTGCATTGAACCCATGAAATGATAAAAAAAAATAGTTGTTTTTAAATAATATAGAAAACTAATCTCCAATTTATCAGGACGAGAAAAGGTTTTATGTTAGCGCTAAGTGAGAGCAAAATGCATACTGGTTGTATTACAAGGAATAGTGAATGAAAAATCATTTCGGATTGAAGATACACCAAATTTAGGCAAATGGTTCATATTGGCCAATAAGATCAGGATGCTGTGCTGCTGTAACGTAATCCAACAGAATTCTTGGAACAAAGTGACATTTTTCTAACATTAAATCCACTACAGTATTTTTCTTTGACCGTAACAAAGTATTACTATTGTTATTATAACTATTGTTATTATTTTACTAATATTGTTATTGTTATTATGATTGTTATTGTTTTATTATTAATATTATTATTAATATTATTATTATCATCATCAGTATTAGTATTAATATTATTCTTTTAAAAGGAGCTATAAAGTACTTTGTAGTGAGATACTTTGCAAGAGCGTATCTTTGAAGCGTCAATAAAAATTAGAAACACAGGTTAGTGGAAAACCGTTTAATTGCAATATTTGTGTACAGGAATGGGGGATGTACAGCAGATGTGGAGCCGGGAGTTCGTTGTAACGTGAGAGAAACTTTTAGCCCTAAGGCCCCGCCTATTGCTTCCCATCCTCCTCTTCCTGACGGTTTACTCTCAAGACTCCTGATCTATGTTAGGCCAACGTAGGGCTTATGTCTACAGCGCTGCAACATGTCAAGAGATACGCAACAGTAGCAGCATTCATTTGTTGTTTTGTTCCACACAAGAGGAGAGCTTCTTCTGCAAAACCGCCAAGTGTCAACCTGGGTAGCTCAGTTAGCTAGGAGCTGCTTTTCTGGTCCTTAGGCCGCGGCTTCAAATCCGGCCAAGACCGATAGATTTTAAGTGTGCTTAAAATCGACAGCACATGTTAGTAGATCCACTGATGGGGCAAAATACCGGCACGCCGGCGGCGCTGGGATAATCCTGGCGCTTGAAAACATCACTAACAAATATTTGTTTTTAAACACCGAGCAGTGCTTCCTTCTTCGCATTAACTGTAAATGTTTTTGAACTTAATTTATTGCCATGTTAGCTCAATAGTTAGAAAAAATCGGCTAGAGTCCGGGAGATCCGGGGTCAAATCTTGGCTATGGCTTTGAACGTTTCAATCTGGTTCTACCTATCTACCTCCTGTTCTACTCAGGGCTTGTGTGAAAAAACAATTAAATTAACACTAATTGACCTAATAGTTAGGTAAACTATGAAGCCCGTGACTTAAAGTACTTACCATTGTAAGTCACCATTGGGAATAACCTAGTGGTTTACCGGGAAACATGCACCTCACTTGAGGAATTTAATAACATGCAGGAATGTTGTCATGGAAGCTCAGTGGTTAGAGCAACCGACTAGAATTCGGGAGATCTGTGGTTCACATCCCGGCTATGGCATTGGATTTTTTAGTCCGACCTACCTATCTAATTCCTGTCCTACACACGGCTTATGTGAAAATACAATTAAATTAACATTAATTTACTTGATGCTGTACTATACAACAGGAGGGTAACTATCAAACACTATAGAGTGTACTGTTAAAGGCAGTTTTTCAGATGTACTGGGTACACTGCATTTTATTCCAAGGAGCTCAGTACCAGTGAAATGTGTCTCATACAATGACCTTGTTAGCAAGTATATAATATTGTATCTAATAATCAGATAAAGCCTCAAATTAAACTCAAAGCTTCATGCAAAGGAATGTAAAAACTATGGCTCCAGAAGATCTGTACTGTTCTTTGGTCTGAGTCACCTGAGACAGTGAATAGGACAAGGTAGGAACAGGTTGCTTGTGCACAGTCCGTTACGAGAGGTGATGGAAAGACATTGAGACGAGACTACCATGTGAATATTTTCCACTCTCTAAGTTTGTCTTCCTTTGTCATACCAGTGAACGTTGTAAATAGGATTTCTTTCACAACGGCTATTTTCATTTGTAATTATTATAACCTTAGCAGAAAGTTGTTTAGAGTTCGTGTTTATCTTAATCACAAAACAGGCAACATGTAGAAACTTAATGGGATTGTAGTGCAACATACAAATTTAATAACTGTAGGAATTTTCCTTGTGAAACAAAATTTCTCTATAGTTGTAGTCTCCTGAGTTACTAACTACAACTTGTAGCTTTATTTCATGCTTTTGTGAAATAGGACGGCACTGTGGCAGAGTGGTTAGAACGCTCGCCTCTCATCTATCGGTTCCCGGTTCAATCCCAGGTGACCGTATCTGGGATTTCTGGGGACAAAGCGGCATCTGGACTGGTCTTATCCGGGTTCTCCGGTTTCCCCTGCCTTCCATTCAACCAACTACACCGTCATCGTCTTTTCTGTCATGCGTTTCATACACCTACTCCCTAGCTTTTTTTTTTTTTTTATAATGAAGAAAACACATTTCCGGAAGCTTGTCAGGACACCGGCGCTGTATTCCTTTTTTCTCCATTTTTTCCAGTTTCCCATATTTCCTTAGAAGACCTTATTATTCTTAACGTTTTCCTTGTACATATACATACACAAACATATACACATTTACAAACACAGAAACACCCATGCCCAAGGCGGGACTCGAACCCACGATCCTGTGCATCACGAAGCGCCAAAGCGATGCTTTCATACCCTGGTTACTCTAGTGGGTACGTGTCCGCTGCTCCTCAACAGGCATCTGGTTCCAGGCATTGCCTCACAGGTCCTAGGGGTGTATGTCCTTCAAGTAAGGAGGATAATCAGGTGGAATATAAGATGAAATAAGCCACAGGTCGCTCTCCTATGCCTAGTTTATCACGTATTTCAGTTTGATTTTTCCAATCCCCAAATATTTTAAACCTACTTTTTAAACTTAAAGCTGTCTCTTAGGTTATGAGCAGCACATGCACGCTGTATTTTGTTTACTTCTCTCTAATTTTAATTCGTTTTCATCCATTCTCTCTCTCTCTCTCACTTTACACTATCACGAGAGTTCATAAGGAGTCTGTTTTTACTGTAGTATGCCAAATGACCTTTGCTTTAAGTGGCCCAATAGCACTGTATTTTACGTGTGTGGATAACTCTTCGTGCATTAAAACAATTTTGCAGAGCCCTACCGGGAAACACCGATCAGTGGCGATGTTAGCAAATAACGCGAGTGACCCTCGTTACACACATCTTGGATATCAGCAGAAACAAAAAGGGATACAGGGAATCGCGCTTATTGAGAGGCAGTATTCAGACTTGTACTAGGGTCCGTGAAGATATACAAGAGCAGTGTAAACAGACAGAAGAAGAGTTCTGCCTGGTTGGACCAACTGTTCATCGCTTTCTGTAGGCAGCACAGTGGTCGGATGAGTCTTAGAGACTGAACTTGTTAGGGGCTTCAACACGTCGCTGTGGCCTATCGGCCTGCACCTTATAGCCTTCTGTGGTTACCTCAATTATTCATCTCTTTCTATTGGAGGATGGTAGCCGTAGATTTCCTAATGATTACATTGCGCGAGGCATATACTCCGGGTATACACGGGCCCTATGTAATACAATTAAAAGAACGGTAAGAATTAAAACAGTTTTACATCATTCCATCATTGGTGTGTATGTGTAATGAAAAACTTAAAGATCCTTGAAATTCAGTATACTTCACTTAAATTCGTGTTAATACTATTACTATAGAACCAAGTACAATTCCCTGGGACCGCATGCGGGATTTCTAGTGGATAAAGTAGCGACTGGGGGGTTTCTCCGGATTCCTCGGTTTTACTTCACATTTATTTCACCATTTCCTCTTCACCAATTTTCCTATCATTCATTTCACGTTCATTTCATATCATCTACTTCCCTCACTCTCACTCTCTCTCTCTCTCTCTCTTTCTATGGGACAACCCCTCATTCCGAGATCTCCATTCTATAATTAAATGGCATTGGTTCCTCGACAGCCTCCTTAAACTAAGCACCCACATGTACGTCATCGGTAAGGGGACGTAACCAACCAGTAGTGACCTGACAACTCATATACTGACAGGCGCCCCAGGGATTTCCGTGGGGTTTCCCATTAGGCGAGTACCTAGCTTACAAACCGGCCACCGTGACTTCCGGAAGGACAGAAGTGGATACACCACTTATGTGCGTCGACCCCAAACGGGATGACTGCTGAAGACCTCGATGGGGGCGACATTTATCAGCTTCTGCCTACTAACTCTCAAGGTCAGTGCCGGAAGACATTGAGATGTCTCACGCTCCGCCTTGGCAGCACCGCCTAGGCGTACTCTCATGGGCTAAGGGAACACCACCACTCCCGAGTCCAACCCAATCCGAACAGCTCCCTTTCGAGAGGGGCTCAGGTGTTCGGCCCGGCTACTTCTTGCTACGTCAGAAGTACCACGGGTGTTGGGTTTCCGCAGCGCTAGCACCGGAGCAGATGAAGAGCACAAAACCGCCCACCTAAGGGGCTCCATCCTGGAAGGTAAAGCCAAGTAAATTAAATGCTATTGATATAACCGAGTGAGGTCGCGCTGCGGTAACGTGTCCAACTCGCATTCGGGGGGCGGGCGGGTTTGATCCCCGTTGACCGCGCACTCTCACTTGGGGTTTCTCGTGGTACTCCCTTACCACTTAGGCGAATACTACAGTGCTTATTCTCCACGCCTTCCTTTTCCATCATGTCGTTTTCTTCTCATCTTTCAGGTGTATATACATCTAAACAGTGGCGTGCATATTAATTGGATTGTTTAATAAATAAAAATGATACATATATTTAATTTCATTCTTGGTTGTTTTGGCCGGTAAACGCCCTCCGTGTGTATGGTACCAGGCTAACTGCATATACCCAAGGTCACGGGCTCAAACCCGGTGGGGGACGATGGATTTTTTCGGTCTAAAGATCTTTAGCATGGCTTCCTTCGGAAGGGAGGCAAAGTCGTTGGTACCGTGTCGTAGATTTACGGCACGAAAAAGAACATTATGCCTGTTAGAGGGGTCTCTGAGCAAAATTAAGCGGTCTTTCACGCCCAATTTAGAGTGGGATGCTGAGAAACACAGTAGTTAAAGAGTGTCCATAAATAACATGCCATTTACATTTTTTTAGTTGGTATAACTAACTATAAGAGCGCAAATTCCTTTTTCGGCATGATTCCAAGCTGCTATATCATGAGCTTTGTCAATGTTGTTCTTGGCGTTGGGGCGGCGCTGTGGTTGGTGTCCTCGCTGGGTCGGAGATGGTTGCCTTGCCGACACCCGAAACTCGTGGAGTAGGTGGCTGCGCCACGTTCCTGGCACCCACATGAACTATCGGCCGCACTGTTAGGTACCTCTGTGCGGCTCTGTGGTCGGTCACTTCTTCTCTTCCTCCTAGCGCTGTTAGCGTACAATAGATATGAATAGGTCCAGTGGGTGAGATATACCACCGTTGTCTAGTCTTTATCTTTACCATTACTATTGATATACAAATCTATCAAAATATGGTTAACGACCCCGCTGTTGTTATTAACATCACTTTTCTACAGTGCTTGAATGAGACAGTCTAACATGTATTTAATTTTGCAATTACGGCATACGCTTTGGAATATACGAAGTAGGAGATAAAATATCTAATGTGTCTATTCACACGACTGTCTCTACTTATTCTGCTAACAAACTTCTCACAAAACATTATTATTCTTTCTACTTCATGCTATCGAGATAAACATTAGAAAAGTGGTCTTATTACCTAATTGCTTACAAGTAGAAGAGAACTAAGGAAGTACACTAGGCAAAAGTGAGGGAAACTGTTGTTAAAGCTGCCACTGTGCGATTGTCATTGAAATTCACTTCTCTTTGCATGAGCAGAAGTAGAACAAAAGAAACATGGAACACAGCATCCTGGTCTAGAAAAGTATAAGTATTTTAAAATTGAAACCAATAACAAGGAATATCTCGGAAATGGTTTGTTTCAAAATAAGATATATATAAAAACATGACATAAATGGTGTATTTTGACGAGATTTAAAAAATTTTTTGCAGCAAGTTTTTGTCTATCTGTTATGGTTTACCAGCTGTGCAAAAGTGATTCAAAATGAAGAGGAACTTCAGAGGATATTCCCAGGAATTTCAAGATGGACATTCTGTTCGTCATATAAACATATTCGAAAATTTCTCCGTTGAATAACAAGTTTAGTATTTAATGGAATTTACTTTCTGCCCACAGAAACACACAGACACGTGCACGGAAATTATTTAAAAATGCTTTTTATGGATCCAGGGACCTCAAAACATGTATTTCCCTGAAACATCTTAATCAAATTGTTGTATGGATTGTAATACCTTCTATGTTTACTACGCAGATTGTATTAAATGTGCAAGGGAAATTGATAAATACAATAAAAGTATCATAAGCAATTCGTCGTAATAAGAAGATTAGGCAAACCCCACAAAAGAGAGACCTACAGAAGACAAGGTATTAAATTAACTTTATAGGTGAGTTTAATCACTTAAAATCCGTGAGCTTTTACCTCAATTTGCTAAGACAAGCCGTGAGTATAAAACAATGTAAACAAATAGGAAAATACTTTTTACTAGAAGAAAGCGTAAGAGATTACGTTACATAAAACAACTAGATGGTATACCTATGAATGTAGTTTTGCAGGAGATAGCAAAAGGAAGTATCAATGCGCTACACGTGCCTGTGATGACACACCGCCATATGGCGAGGGAGTATGCAGTCCCAATGCCTGAATAATACAACAGATTATCTGGCATCTGCCTCTGAAGCCCCGCAGAACATATAACCTCGAATCTTTAGAGCAGCATAAGCAGATCATATGGTGCAGAAGGTCGTCTTCAGTGCTCGCTCCCACATGCATTCAAAATGTGGTGCTGTTATGAAATATGTATTTCTTCCCTTCGCTGGCTCTAACGCATTATAAGGTATTCATCCTGCATTTCCTCCCCATCGTTGGCAAGAATGTATAATTATTATCGCGGTGAATATTTCCCACAGTTTAACAATGCCAAGGTATTTCAGGGCTCTATCTGTACCAAGATGTATTTATTCAGCACGAATTTCAGAGTTTTAAACCAGCAAGTTTAGTTATTCCTATTGTTCGGTGTTGTACTGTCTAGTCAGTAAAACGAGGATGTAATTGAGCGACACGTTCTGATTCTATTCTAGGTTGCTGTAAACCCAGCCAAATTAGTAATCAATATATGACCTATCTCACACTACTTAGCAATTTGTAAACCCAAACCTCACATGTCATTCTAAAGACAGCTATCAGATGTTACTATATTGTGCTTGCAAGCCAAGCGGAATGCCTCAGTCGGTTTTGTATGTGGCTCGCATTTTGGGAGATCTTGGGTTTGATCCTTGCGGCCTTTTTGGGGGTTTCCCGGAATTCTGGATAGTTTCATTACATCCCCCGATTTTCCGGTCTACAATTTCCTGTTTCCATTATTTCTTAATTATCCCTTTCTGGGTTGAAGGACGAGGCGACGGTGTTCGGTGGGTTGTGGCTGGTAGGTGACTTGAGCATTGTAAAAGGTTATCCTGGCGCCGTCAGGCACTCTCGGTCACAATCCATCTTCCATTTCAGGGCTCCCTCTGAAGGCTAGCTGGGAGGGTCAGGAGGTCGTGAGCAGCGCCTAGGGTGGCTTCAGAAGCGTTCCAACTATAACAGATAAGAACTCCATCCATCATTACGCCCTTCGTCATCCGGATATGGTCGCCCTTCGGGCCTCTCCCGTCATCCTTCCTTGGGGTTATGTAAGTGGTAAAGAATCACAAGGGCCCATGTCCGGTCCTCTGCCCCAGAGCCCTGGCGACTCCAACCCGTGACTAATCCCAAATCCTAGATCGATAAATGACCCTACCTAACACTATTTAGCACTTTGTAAATATTTACTTCACATGTCAGTTTAGGGACAGAGGACGAAATTCTGTTGTACTTGCAAAAGAAACCTACCTTTATGTTTAATGTGTTTGTTAATACTGCGTATTCAAAACGCTTCACTATTAAACGTCACTTTAATATAAATCATGTGCCCTTTTATAAATTGTTATTTATAATGGTTGTCTGAGAATCTGTCAACTATTTAAACCCCCTTCTGAGAATCAATTTTCAAATCTACACGCCCGCCTATTTGTATGTTGGTGTAAACATCTATACTAAACGTGTGCTTAAAAGCGTCAGTCCCATGTCAATAGATTTAATTCCGTGCGACTGTAACTTAGGACTACCAACCCACTGTCGAACTCACTCCTATTTACGGGGAGATTGTGTGGTCTGCATCACGCTTCCCCCAGCCGGAACTTTGACAGTCACGGCCGGGATCCCTGCTTATCACCACTCCTCGCTTTTATAACGATAATGAGTGGGCATTGGGCCTATACCCGGGCCTTGAAATCCACACCCTCATGGATGGGATCGAACCCAGGCGGATTTCATGGCCAGATCCTAGAGCACCACGATCTGGGCCACTGCGTCATGGCGCAACACAGATTTACTGGCATGTAAAAGAACTCCTGCGGAACGATACCTCGGCACACTTCCAGCGTCGATATGATTCTGTCAATTCATGTCATTAAAAATAAATATTTTTTAAAATAAAAACCTATATTAAAAACAACAATGAAAGCGTGACTGAAAAGTATTTTTTTCTAATTCTGGGGTGATTTATATGTACATAGTTTAAGAATTATAAAAAATTTGTTTTATGTGTCAATTTTATTCAATAATAAGAAACTTCGACGCCCTAAACCATAATAAATACTAAAAATATAGTACAAAAAATATATACAGGTATACTTTTAGAGATATAAGTGCAAATATTTATACTGTTAATTAAGAACAATCTAATGGGCATCATTAAATCAATATATGCTTTATCTGATGACCTGTTAAAATTATTATGTTTGCATGTTGGTTAGTACCTCTAAGTAGACGTAGCACTCATAAGACATGCGTGTTTATTTTCCCTAGGACCACAGATCAGAATGTGTAACCTTGAGCGGGCGAGCCTCGCTATAACGAATGTTGTATCTGGCCTGAGCTGAATGTTGTTTGCAAAGCAAATTACCACACACTAGGACAGCAATCAGGTATTGAGGTGGAAGCAAAACAGATGGTCTGTGCCGCGCCGCAGGCGACCAAAGAGGACAAAATTCGATCAAATGCGACCGCATGTGGGATTTGTGTTGGACAAAGCGGCGCAGGGGCGAGTTTTTTTTCGGGTTTTCCGGTTTCTCCCGTAATCGCATTCCACCGGTGCTCCATCTTCTTTTCATGTATCATCAGTGTCACAGCCTGCGGTGCCGTATGTAGTAAAAGCGAGTGTTAAACACCTTAAAAAAAACAGATGGTCTATACTGGCAGGTGCTTTCTCATTTCACCGTGCAGTTAAGACCATGCAAAACACAGCAGGTATTAGTTTGTGTAATTGATTCATGGGGAAAACTGTTAGACGGAGACAGAAAACAACTAACACATCGAAGTGGATACATATTAAGGCACTATTTACTAAAATATGTGTAACCTTCTGTGTATTGTTCTTTATGTTTAACATTAAATGACAAGAAGCTCAATGAAAAAAGAATTTGGACCATAATCCAGTGTAAGAAGTCTTTTAACCCGTTAAAGTCTCCCCGCAAAATTAATTATATGAAACCTACTTTGAAGTAACTAATTGGTTCTCGCAACAAAATAATTTAAACATTGGTTAAAATGTTGATTAATCCAAAAAAAATTACGTCATACAAAGGTGACAAGTCCAGTTGGCACTTCACTACCAGTATGTTCAATATGCCACGGTCTTATGTCACGGTCGTACCTCCATGACAGTGTTAAACATAAAATTTTGATTTACTTCCACAAGCAAGTTTGTTTCTAACATTTCTCATCAAAACAAAAAATGAACCAATAAACTAGTGATAGTGGAAGCTGCACAAATAATTATGAACTTTTGTATTGAACATGAAACTGTGTAAATGGCTAACTTAGCTCTTCGATGAATATATTTTCACAGAAATTTAAAACAGCTTTAAACAATTCTTTTCCTATTATGCTTGGAAGAGAGAATTTAATTTTAAATTGCATGCAGCCTGGTTTAAAACACTGAACAAAGCCATATATCAATACATCTAATCATCTGGAAGAACCAGTGTGATGACGGAGACTGATTTAAAGGTCATTTTTCATCATGGGGCACTTGAAAGAATTCAGGCAATCCGGTATTTTACTTTGGACACCTTAAATGATTTTTTGTGTGGAAGAGTTCCCAACCAACAAAGACTTCAAAGTGCGTAGTGACATCTTGGCTCAGATCTTTTCCGGGAGAAGATTATAACATCGGCACTGGTACCACTTTACAATAAATGCCTTAGGAGCAATTATGAATATCTTGAGAAATAGAGTAAGATACTGTAACTTTGTAAATAAAGTTTTGTGCTAATATTTAGATATGCCAATTTTTTTTTTTTTTTGTTTTTTTGTTTTTTTTACTTTTTATGACTCTCATATACACGACTCTTATAAAAAAATAAGGTTAGTAAAACTGAGCAGTTATCGCATAATGAAGGAGTGTGCTGTACACATACGCGGAGTAACACAAAAGTGTATTTCTTAAAGCGGACCCAGTATAGCATAATTAAGTTTATTAACCATCCCGCCAACACTAATAGCCAGTAGAAATGCTTCTCCTTGAGAGAAAAATTGATGTGACACATTCACATAAACTTCTCTAATATATATCGTATATTTTTACATATCTTATGCACTTATTCTTGCGAAAGCTTGAATTTGATATGCTTTATCTTAAAATACATAAATCTTTGCAGAAAAGGTTTCATTATACACTTCGCTGTATGTACAAGGGAGACTCACACAAATAAGTTGATAGTCACGTATTTAAAGTAAGTGGTTATAAGATACCTATGCTCCGAAGCTCTGGTCGAGCTTTTGATGTATTTAAAGAAAGTCATCTATAACAATGTAAATATAATGTAAACAATGGAATTTAATTCAGGTTAATAATAATAATAGTAATAATAATATTAATAGTGACGATGATTATAATAATAGGATGAGCAATATAGTATTTACAGTCACTCATTAACCAGACCTTTAAATAAAAGAATGTTCTCCATCTGTTTTAAAATGGATAAATTCTGATACCGTCTCCATTAGGCAAATTAGTAACTTCTACCTCTGAGTAATAAAAATCACTACACATGTATCGGAAACTGCTTCAACTGTCATCGAGACTAGTCGCCTATGCTTCGTAGGAGAAGAGAGAAGACCTGATGTGTTTGTTGTACGACTTTACATCACGTCGGTCAGTCATGCTACTTCGGTCTGAGAAGACAGGCTACATTACATTGCTAACAGTATCGAGTTTGATCACAAGGAGCCCATTTTATGTCTGACAATGGACCAGAATGCAGACAGCTTATATGGAAGAAATGCTTCGTTATTTATAAATTTAATAGAAATTGTGTCTACACAAATTTACCGAGCCTCGCACATAGTCTAGCTACCAGAGAATGCGTCCCTGGTGTCTATATACTGGCCCTCAAATTCCAATGTGTTTATATTATATCTCCAGAACTAAATGAATAGCGACAACGCTTTAAAATGACGAAGAATTTAATAGTTCACACCATCATCAATACCTTGGAGTTACTGAAATTCACAGAAAATGGAAATGGCGTGTTATTTATGGACGCTGCTTAACTGCTATGGTTCTCATCGTCCCATTCTCTACTGAGCATGAAACACCGCTTAATTTTGCCCAGGGGCCTCTCTATCAGGCTTGAGGTTCTTTTACGTGCCGTAAATCTACGACGCGGGACCCACGACTTTACTTCCCTTCCGAAGGAAGCCATGCTAAGGATTTTTACGCCCGAAAAAATCCATCGTCCTCCGCCGGGTTTGAATCCGCGACCTTGGATATATGAAGTTAGCATGGCAACCATTACACCACAGAGGGCGACTTTGAAATAGTGTGTTATTAAACATATATACATATCATAATCATATTGATGTTACAGATCGAGTTGGATTGTTTAGTGAATATAGATCGAAAATATAATAACAATGTCACAGCTTTACATCCCTTAGGCCCAAGTTTGTCGACAAATATAACAAAATACAGATGTAAATGATTCAACAATAATATTTAATTCCTTGAATAGTTCGGTTTAAATTAGAGAGTGCTCAAAAGTGTACAATTTATATCAAAACAGTTTTTTTTTCTTTTGTTTACTTTCTTTACACGTGTTATGTATATTGTGTACAGAGAAGGTATTGTACTACACCCAAACATTCAATACCGAGATTTCAACGGAAATACATGTTTTGGTAACCAATGTATCCAAAGAAAATCATTTTTAGAAAAGGGTCTGTGTTTGTGTGTGTGTTAGTGTGCGTCTGGGCAGCATAGCTCAAAAATGAAAAGTCCGTTAAGTACCAAACGTGATATTTAAGTTCAGTATCTCGTAAGGATGCCACACGGAGATTTTAAGAAAAATATCCCCCCCCAACTACTCCTTACATGGAAAAAAATCGAAAAGTTTGATTTACTCAAAAATGGCTCTAACGATTTTGATTAAAATCTCTTATATTTACAATATTTACATGACAAAAAAACGTATATCTTGATTTTTTTTGGGAATAGCCTCCAAAGATATCTTTATTCTGGATTATTTTTGTTCGAATTTTGCATAACCAGTAAACCGTAAGCGATAGACAAAAATTACAACACAAAAATTGCAGAGCTCCTTAAAACACACAATTTATGCCATATACATTTTTTCCTGGAGTGAACCGTTTTCTAGATATTCCTTGTTATTGGTTTCAGTTTTAAAATACTTAAACTTTTCTCATGTAGGAACTTGTCCACTTCTGGTCACGCAGCGAAATGGATTTCGATTCCATTGCAATCACATTTCAAAACATTTGACTGTCGGTTTAGCTTAGTGTATTCCCTTATTTCCCGTCTACTTATAAGGAACTGTAACAAGACCGTTTCTGCTAGTGTTTATTTCGATTAGCATGAGGTGGATAGAAAAATAAGTTTATTAACAATAGTTTGTTACAGAGATGTAGAGAAAGTCATGTGAATGCAACATGTCAGATCTTTTTTTTCCCCACCAAGGAGGCACTCATCACTCGGAAAAATAAAGCGTAATGGCAGCTGATACTTCTTCGCCGCGTGAAAACTTGGATGCACATTTTCTTTAGCGCCCCCACCGAAATGAAACCCTACGGAAGAGGAAGCAAACACACGAGTCGTTTTGCTTTCGACGTGTTTTCACTATAAAAATTTACAGCTCAGTCTGCGGCAACACTGTGCCGATGCCGCTTATAATCTTTCTCTATCTTTTAAGGTTTATTACTTACAGCTATTCCCTTCCTCATGAAAAGGAACTCGGAGAACATTCTCAGAAAATACAAGACACACATTTCATTTGTCATGTAAATATCATAAATATATGGTATTTTAATCAAACTCAATAGAAATATTTTTGAAAGTATAAAAATATGGGCAAATTTTATATATATATATATATATATATATATATATATATATATATATATAATGAGCCGTGTGAGCTGAGGAAATGTTTCTTGAAAATTATCGTATTGCATTTGGGAGATGCTGAATTTAAATACTTAAATATTTTTGTGTGTATTCGTTTCAGTTCTTGAGTTATGCTGTACAGATACCAACACATTTACACATAATGAAAATTCTCTAAAATTGGTTTGTTTTATACATGGAACTCAAAACACGTATTTCCGGTGAAATATCTATATAGAATTTTTGGGTGGACTGCAACGCTGATTACATTAAAAAGAAAGATGGATGGATGGAATTGATGGAATAAAATTGAATGGGGCTTTTCCATTGTTTCTAAATTATTCCACACAATGCGCATGGGTCGTTTACGTATATACAAATGTGACAAAAAGGAAAGAAAATAAAGTAGAGATAAATTACCTCTGACTAACTGATGAAACTGCATCTGGCATAAAATGAACAGATTCTCTTGTCATAATCGTCACTCATTTTCAGTGATTTCCAGCCTCTCAATCTAAACCTTTTCATTCTTGATCTTGAGCTTTTCTTCATTAGTATATATGCTTGTTTATCCCAGTTTAAATTTGTTCTAGGCTCAGAGCAGGCTTAATTTTATAGACTGACTCAATTTCGTGTTCTCTAATGACTATTTATTGATAGTACTCTATTCGGGAGTTGAGGCTATTATTTGAGAATTCGCAAGCACATTGACATGCCAGCTGGCGCCTAGATACACATTCGCTGGCGCACAGGAGTTTTCGAATACGTAAAGAATGAAAGCATGCCAACTAGGATCGCGCGGCAAACTGCGAAACAAAGCAACGAACTCAATAAAAAGAAGGAAAATGGAAAAATTTTCTGGGGGAATTGTAAGCAGTAACGTGATACTGTAACAGCAGAGCACACAACAGAATTCCGCAGAGTGCTGACAACACAATCCATCACGCCGTCCCACAGTTTCTTCCACCGCTCTGGTTTTATTTCGCAAATCTCCTAACATACCAGCGGGAAAACCTAGGAGATTGCATAGCTTTTCCGTACAGCATTTGTCATTTTTATTTTCCTTTTATAAGCAACCTTATAAAGCAATCAGCTCTTACCGCACTTGCATATTGGAAATAAATGGCCCAAAATATTTAAGTACCCATTGTTAAAAAGACATGAGGAATACTTTGTATGGAACTTTTAAAACCCTAATATTAAACTTGTGTTCACGATTTTCTCCAGCACTACTGACGTTAGAGTCGCACCTCAGCGCAATATTCTGCATCCTCAAAGAGTAAAACTGGCCACTATATTATATTTTAGGTCAGCCTGTTCCAGCTTGGTTGCGCGCCAAAGGAACAACGAGTTAATCATGACTCACAAGGATCTGCCTGCAATATAAAATGCAGCTGGCAATTAAGGGCAAACTATCATCACGGCTGAATCAACTAACTGAATGAACTGGCAGGAAGAGCTTTGTACTATGGCCTTTGCCCAGTGACGTTTTGTGTATCACGCTATTTTTCGACCCTTGTCCTGAGGTTTGTTGTTGAGCACTCGTGAATACTCTCACTCGGACGAGTCAAGTTGGAACAGTCTGTTTTAGATAAATGTTATGCAAAAGTGTTGCTTAGAATGGATTATGTTCCCAAACCGTGTTTTAAGAAAACATTAAATTATTTTATTACAGTATGGTGCATGATAGCTGGATTAATTGATTTGAAACATTGAAAAATATATAGTAATTTTTAACTGAATTTCAGTATTTATCTGTTTAAGTTCTCCTTAATTTGGACCTAATACATAACATAAGAGTTGTGTTTTAGATCCTACATATAGAGAATTATTGAGTTCAATTATATAATGGTTCCTTAAAACTAGGTAACTTGCCTCCACATTCTTGTGTCTTCTTAGCTGCCAGGTTAGAATTCTTCTCTGTGTCCTTCTGTCTTCTGAGCTACCAGATTCAACCACTTCCGTGATTTTCTATCATCTGAGATTCTGCAGCATGATTCAATCTGTTCTCCGTGTTTTGCTGTCTTTTAAGTTGGCAGATTCAATGTGTTCTCTATGCTGCCCTGTCTTATGAGATGCCATATTGAACCTCTTCTCTGTGTTCTTCCAACTTTTGAGGTGCCAGATTCTACATCATCTCCGTGTTATTCTATATCTTAAGGTGCATGATTCAATCTCTTCTCCGTGTTCCTCTATATATTGAATTGCCAGATACAAACTCTTCTACATGTTCTTCCATCTTCTTAGGTGCCTGAATCCAACTTTTCTCAGTGTTTTTCTATTTTCCGAGGTGACAGATTCAACTTCGTGTTCTTCTATCTTCTGATGTTCCATATTCTACTTCTCCGAGCTGCTCTATCTTCTAAGGTAACAGTTTGAAAACCTTTCCCATGTTCTTCTATTTTATCTTTTGATGTTGTGCCATATTCAACCTTTTCTACGTACTCTTCTATCTTCTGAGGTGCCAGATTCAAACTCTTCCCCGTGCTCTTCTATCTTCTGGTGTCGAGTCAGATTCAAACTCTTCTCCCTGCTCTTCTATTTTCAAAGGTGCCAAATTCAAACTCTTCTCCGTGCTCTTCTATTTCCTGAGGTGCCAGATTTACAGTGTTCTTCTGCTTTTCCATCTTCTGAGGATCCAGATTCAAACTCTTATAGTGCTCTTCTATTCTCTAAGGTGTCAGACTCGAACTCTTCTCCGTGTTCTTCTGTCTTATGATGTGTGAGATTCAAACTCTTCCCCGTGCTTTTCTATCTTCTGAGCTGCCACACTCAAACTCTTCTTCGTATTCTTCTGTTTTCTGAGGTGCTAGATTCAAACTCTCTCCGTGTCTTCTGAGGTCCCAGATTTAATATCCTTTCCGTGCTTTTCTATCTCCTGAGCTGCCACATCAAACTCTGCTTCGTATTCTTCTGTTTTCTTAGGTGCCAGATTCATACTCCTCTCCGTGTTCTTCTGTAGTGCTGGATTCAAACTCTTCTCCGTGATTTTGTGTCTTCTAAGGAGCCAGACCCAAACCCCTCTCCGTATTCTTTTGTCTTCTGAGGTCCCAGATACAAACTCCTCTCCGTGCCTTTCCATCTTCTGAGGTCCCGTTTCAAACCCTTCTCCGCGATTTTGTATCTTCTTAAGTGCCAGAATCAAAATCCTCTCTGTCTTCGTCTGTCTTCTGAGGTCCCAGGTTCAATCTCTTCTCTGTGGTCTTTTATCTTCTGAGATACCAAATTGAACCTCTTCTCCATGCTCTTTTTTTTTTGTAGTGCTTAGCGCCCGCTTTTACTGCTCAGGCACCGCAGGCGATGACACTGATGATATATGAAGATGGAGCCCCGGTGGAAATGAGATGGCGGGGGAAACTGGAGAACCCGGAGAAAACCCACCCCTGCGCCGCTTTGTCCACCACATCTCACATGTGGTCGCTTGGTATCGAACCGCCCGGCGAATGGTCTAAATACTCGGCCACGGCGTAGCCGTACCATGCTCTTCTATCTTCTGATCCACCTTCCTATCTTGTTCTTGTGTCTTCTGGGGGACACATTCAATGTCTTCTCCGTTCTTATTTGCCTTCTAAGATCCATATTTAACCTCTTCTTCAAGCTCTGCAGTCGTCTAGGTTATCAAAATGCGCCTCTTTTCCGTGTTCTTCAGTCACATAAGCTGCGATATTCAGCCATTTCATGTATTTATTCTTGGAACTGCCAGGTAAACCAACTTTATGTGTTCTTCTGTGTTCTAAGCCAGGCTTAGTAGCTGTTCTCAGCCACAAAAGTCGGAGCAGAGCTGGAGGAAATGATAGTAACCAATACGTCACTGGAAAAATGTCATGCCACAATGCTCGTGTCCTGCGACTTTATTTCCAACATAAGATTCAGCCGTGACAATAGCTTGCCCTTAATACTGCGGCGTATTACATATGGCAGGTGAGTCTCAAGTTATTCGATGCGTTTTTTGTGCACTTCAACTCTGGAACAGCCTGTTCTAAGATATTATTTCATCTCTTTCTGTGTAGTTACTCTGAGGTTTCAGCCTGATTTACCTTCTTTTCTATACTGATTCAGCCACATGTGTACCGCCTGCGGTGCCATTAGTAGTTAAAGCGGGCGTTAAACACTACCAGCCACATGTGCATTTCAGTATTTTGAGTTTCCTGGACCACTATATTTAACCTCCAAATCTACTCTTATACCTCTGCGCTGCCTCATTCAATCTAATTTGTTTCCTCTTCAATATTTTAAGATGCTGGATTAATCCACCATTTCCGTCTTATTCTGACTTCCCTGGTTCAACCTCAGTTCCATAACCTCCTACACTGTATGCTGTCAGATTCAACTTCCTTACCATCCTTAAATTTCTGAGCTGATAGCTAAACCCCCTTTCCCTACTCTTCTATATTCTGAAGTATATACCATTGTTGCTAATAATAGACAAAGGCTGTGCGCTGGTTTAAGCGCTAACCGTTTTTTGTTTAGTAAAACATGTAATGGTTTCTAGGTGAAATACCTACACTTTTGGTCATTGTGATTGTTTCACTTTGGGTGTTTGTCTCTAAGGGACAAAGGTGGAGAACTAGATTTTGTTATTTGATACTGCTATTCATTGGTATTTTTATATTAACATTATGAAAAAATAACGTGTTTTATATTCTTTAATCATTGGTTGTTATTCGTTATTAGGTAATGTTATTTTTTATGTGATTTGCTAAATTTTGATTAAGAACTATTTAATTGATGGCTATGTATATTCCTTCTTAGTGATATATATTCTGAGTATACCTCTCGCTCGGCAATATATAGTCAACAGATGTGTATCCGTACCGATAAACGTATTTAGTATCAGTTTATCCTCTTATCCTAGTTGTGTATAAAACGCGAGTGACACTCAATGACTGAATATTTCTACATAACAGAGAATATTTTAATAATTTTGTGCAGCAAGTTGTTTCAAGAGGAGTTTGTATTATTTTACTAATAATATTTGTATTTGTTGCTTTATAAAATATAAGAATAGGCACATCTTTAAGTTGGGAAAGTTGCTTGTCAGGAAGTTAACTGTGTTACTATTACGTTGTGGTATATCTGGAAATTCCCTTCAGCATTGTAATTTACCCAGCGTAATAAACACAAAACATAAACTACAGTGCAGTTGGTAGCTGGACATGATTTTTGGCTGCGCCACCGTATAGTTCAATTCCGTATAATATATCTGCATAAATAACCCCATAGTAAATTATTTTTAAGTACTTTACTAGTAATATTGGCTCTAAATACTGTATTCTCTGCCAGTACTTTGGGCGATTTCACCCGACAACTCACATTTACAAAAAATGGAGAACAGGCCAAATTTGCAATACAGGATCAACAAGGTAACAACAGACACAAATTATATGTGTCGCCCCGCTAACTATAACAAACAAAATGGGATCCAGTATCATTTTTATAACACTAATTTATTTCATTAATAAACTACAAAAACTTTAACAATAACAATACATAATAAAATAATAATGTGCGTAATATAGTTACATTTCTATTTAACTAGAAGTGTGATTACAAAATTCCCCCAAATCTAATTTATTAACAAACAAGAAAATCAATGAAATACAGTCACTATAGATCGCCATGTGGCGTATTACTTCACTTAACTGGCAACGAAACAAATAAATGAGAAATCATGGCAGTTAGCCCAATTGAATTTAAATATTCGTTTTACCAAGCAATCATGTCCACTTAACACAGAGAAGATCAGTTTAGCCCTTACGATGAAGAATTAACGGCGAATCACGCCATATGAAAACACTTACCCACTCTGAGAAAGGCCTGTGGGTGTATAAAGTACCCCAACCTGAGACTGACAGCATTCTCTCTTTAGCCCCGAAAAAACAAAAACAAATGCAACTCACGCGACAAAAGGTCGAACTAAATAACAAATGCCTCTACAAATAGCGTGGAGCGTAAGAACAGTGTTGCCACATTATTTTGTACCAGAATGGTACAATACCTTAATAAGTAAACTGATTTACTAATTATACTACATAAAGTGTCTCTATGTTTAGTCCATGTTAATCTGCTAACTACGTATATTCCAAGGAAGTTGCATTCATATACCTCTTCTATGTTGTTATTTTCATTCTGAAGATATAGTTTCTCTTAATTTATTTTCTAAAAAGAACTGTATTATTTTGGTTTTATTTATATCATAATTCAGGTTATTAGCTCCAAAAAAATCTAACAAACACTTATCTACATGATTCATATTTATTTTTAAATAAACTCCTTCCTCTATGCTCTTACTTACATAAATAATCCAGAAAATGTATCGATTTTGCTTAATTTAATTACGGGCTGAAGTGTCATTCATGTGCTGTGGAGTTTGTATAGGAGAATATTTCAAACTTAAAGGTGAAAATTGATAACCATCCGAAATTCTTTGTTAAACACAGCTACGCACGCACTCAGTGATGGATATTTAGGCACTCAGATACGCACACCCGGCCACACAGTTACGCAGTCAATAAGTTTTACGCAGGCACTCAGTTAAGAACATTGCTATACAGATGCGCACGCACTTAGTATTACGCACGTACTCAGTCTTATGCGCACCAAGGCTATACGGTTGAAAGTAATAAGTGAAAGAAACAAATTTAGTGATTGAAATACGCGTTCGTCTTCAAGCAAGGAAAGCTCCTAGAAGCTATAGTATCCTATTAGATTGTAAACCAAAGTGCTTGTCGCAAAGTCTTCTAGTCTGGAATAGAAAGTAAAGCTACCACCCCGAGTGAGTCAAACCCACATGCAGACTGAGCTGAGCCGAGGCAAATCACCGATGGTGAATCTTCTAAACAAAGCTACGTGGAGGTCTACTCATTTGGTAGTGGAGTGAGTCTCCAACTTGACACACACAACATGGTGCAACAATTAAACTGCTGACTATCTGGATCTTCAACGTGGAGGTTAACTCTTCATCCATCTTCAGTATATTAGTTGCTGGTTACAATTGGTCTATCAAACTAACAAATCTAAATTAAAGAATAGCAATTTGGATGAATTTAGATGCAGTTATTGAGAGCTAGCTTTGTATTCTCCTGCAGAACAGCCTAGAACTTGTATGAAAGTACAATTCTATATAATTTCAACCGTCTTCCTGATGATTATATGTTTTGTTGTATTTGTATAATAATTTATATTCATGAATACATTTATAATGAGAGCTCTAAGACTCGTCGGTTATAAAACTATATCATATATTTTTATAATTTCTGAAAATGTAGAATTAGAAGTGTTGGCTCTAAATGTGTGTTCTGAAGATAGATTAGTTCTTTTCAGTTCCGCTTTTAATTTTGATAATTTTCTTAAAACTTTTAGATATAAAGGTATGCAAAACACTACTAACTTTTATATTTTTAACACTTCAGCTAATACGTGTTTATTTTCAGTTCAAGTATTATTCAAATTTCAGATATTAAATCTGTAACTTGATTGTATGTTTCATAACATAATAAAACATAAAAACATCACCAAATGATAGATGCCTTTTGTACAAATATTACTTGCTGCAGAGGAAAACCTTTAAACAGCATGGAAAGTGAGATATAGCGCATTTTAGTACAGAAAATTCGAGCACCAGTGACAGAGATAATATAGTTTTTTTTTCTCTCTCTCTCTCTCTCTCTCTCTCTCTCTCTCTCTCTAGGCTGACCAGACCGTGCTCGTTCACACTATTATCCAAATTACTGCTTATGGAATATCATTAGGTACACAATTCCCCAGGGGTAAGAAGTGGTAGAACATCGTGCTAAGGGTATTAGCTTCGTCTCCACTGCTAATCTAAAACCATTATCCTAATACCAGAGCCCACTATTCTTGTACAGCAAAAGAAAAATTGTGTTTTGCTTCTATTCTTTGCTTCTCCTTCTCTTCTCTGCTGCACTCCTCTTTTCTCCTTCTTTTCTCTTCTATTCTCTTCTCTTTTCTCCTCTTCTGACTCACTCTTCCTTTATTTCCTGTCTTTAATATACTACCCGTCTTACTCAGGGTGTCATACGTACATCACTTTCTCTAGCACGTGTGCAAAATATACATAGTAGAAAAAGAAAGTATTGTATTCCACCCAAAAATTGATAAGGCATATTTTAGGAGCACCTAAATAAAAGAAAAACAAACAGTTTTAGAAAAAGGCCCGTAGGTGTGTATGTGTGTGTGGACAGAATACCTCAAATACGAAAAGTCAGTTAATGCCAATCTTATTATCTTTAAGTTCAGTACTTTACAAGGATGGGTGACAAAAATTGCCAACAAAATCTCACCACCCCAATATATGGAACATTATTCGAAAATGTTGATTTTCTCAATTGGTTCTAACGATTTTGATTAAATTACTATTTCTTCAAAATATTTTTATCAAAAACGAAATGTATATCCTAAATTTTCAGGGATCAGCCTCTACGCATCTTTATTTTATCTTACTTTTGTATAACGTTTAAGCCATAAAACATGAAAAAAACTTACTGCATAAAAATGAAAATCTTGTTAAACATTTTTGTACAGATAACCGTTTATGAAATATTCTTCTTTATTGTTCTGAATTTTAAACTACTTAAATCTTTCTCATAGGGGAAGTCATCTTTTGTTACATCTCCCTTTTGTTTTACGCATAGCGACTGGAGTTTAAAATATCTGAATATTTAGCGTAAGATATTCTCTTCTACTTACAAAGACGCAAATGATAAGCCCAATTCTGATAATGTTTATCTCGCTTAGCATTATGTAGATAAAAGCATAATCGTTTGTAAGAATATTTTGTTTGTGAAACAGGTAGAGAAAGTCATGTGAATAGAAGGCATGAGCTTTTTTTATTTTATCTAGCACGTACGTACAATGTACATGTAGGTAGAGAAAGTATTGTATTTCACCCAAAAGGTCTATACCAATATTTCACTTGAAATACTTAAATACATGTTTTGATGATCCCTGATTCCAAAAAAGGTCTTTGCAACACGAAGATTTTCAGGAAAACACCCTCAACCCAAACTACTCTTTACATAGAACATTGTTCGAAGTTTACTATTTTCTTAAAAATAGCTTTAACGCTTTTTATAAAAGTTCCAAAATTAAGACATTTATATGTCAAACGTATATCCTGAGTCTTCTGAGAATGTCCGCTAAAGTCCTCTTCATTCTGAATGACTTTTGCGTAACTGGTAAACCGTAAGAGACAGAAATGTAAATTTCATAAAAATACACAATTTATGTCATATACAGTTTTATTATAGATCCGACTATTTCATATAACCTGTTAATTGGTTTCAATTTTAATATACTTATAACTTTCCTAAATGGGAAATCCGCACGTGTTTCATATCTCTTTTATTTTACTTCTGGTCTTGGAAAAAGGTCTAATTGCAATGTTAATAGTAGAGCACTGGCTTTTAAAAGATTTCTCTATTCGCTTAGTTTATGTATTCCCTTATATTCCTTCTGCTTACAAGGAAGCATCTAAGGCCATTTCTGCTAATATTTGTCTGGATTAGTTTGATGTAGATAAAAGAATAATCATTTGTAAGAATGGTTTTTTACAGTAGTGATAGAGAAAGCCAAAGTGAATGGTACACATTAGATCCTTATCTCAGAAATTGCGTAAATAATATTATAACAAATTTCTTTATTGCCTCAATAAATTGTTTACAAATAAAGTCTTAAAATCACTGATGCAAGTAATTCCCTCGACTTTTCGACGCGTAGACAGTTTACGGTGCACGCCATCCATGGCTCGCACACCACTGCGCGCTAACACTTCAGTCACGACTCACAACACGGCTAGCAGTTACTTCTCCTTTTATAGCTAGAAAATGACGTCACAGAACTTTGTGGAAACTTGTGGAAACCGAAGCTTCAGAAGCATCTCAAAGCTTCAGAAGGATCACGTTATTGGGAGAAGAGTCTCGAGCTTCGACGGTTTATGTCACGTCGCGCCGCTCTTCCTGTTTTACCGCATCCCAAATTCTCTAACTACGATGATTTGCCTGCCAAAGTGAGAAACACTGCATAAGACAACACTGTCACAATATACGCATTTGCACAAACAAAAAGAAAATTACTCGCATTCTGCACAACTATTATTTAGGAGCTTGATGAATTGGTAAAGCTGATTATCTTAAAATATACTTGATCTGTTAAACGATCTAGATAATGGCTGAAATTATTCAAGAGATATATTTCCAGAATTTTAAGGTGACTTATAATATTTGTTGAACAGTGAAGTGTATGTCATCACAGCTTTATGTAGATAATTCAGATGGTGCAGATATGTAGTAAGAGGTTTAAAATAAGATAGTCAAAATTTATGCTAGTTGCAGTGTTCACTTTATCAATATTGTAGGAAATAAAATGCCAATTTTAAACACAGATGGAAATTAATAGATAAAAATGAAAGGCTACCCCGCACCTCAATTTCCAAGAGTTTGAACTTGTTTACTCATCAAGGCTGAAAAGCCATCGGCAATATAATAAATATCGCAAGAGGGTTATTAAGCAAATAGGAATAAAATTCTATATGTGAGACGCTCCAAAACGTCTAGTTTTAAATCGAAGGGATTTGAGAGTATTATAGACGAATTTTCCATTGAATTATCTCTTGAAGACTCCCGAGAGAAACTGGTTTATATTGTCGACCACGACTTACAATCCCCGCAATGACTTATGCACACAATCGCGCGCTTACGCTCTTCCAACATTTATAGAATCATGTAAGAAAAGCTCGTAGTTGCTTTTTGCTCGGAAAGTTCACTGTTAGAGTGAAGACCAAATATCCGGTTTTTTCCGGCCGTGACGCGAGATTTTCAAATCTGATTCTTCTCCCCAGTCTCTCCAATTATTCCTCCCTGGAATGATTTTGCCTCATGCATAAGTCATGCGCGGGTAGAAAGTTTGCGGTGATTTAGAGCCCAGAATAATCAATGTGTTGTTATCTAATACAACATGCAAAACGTAAAATGTGTATTCAGTGTATCTACGTTCCTTGTGTGATTGTTTATTTTTGTATTTATGTTGTATTCATCGCTATGATACAATTTTTATTCGGTCAGCGACTGCGCCTAAGCTTGTGGCAACGATTAGTATGTTCGGCTATATATTTTTAACTTAAATTCTAACATATAAGAACAATACACTCGCAACAATGTCACCAGTACCTAGATATAAAACAATTTTAGATAAAGATAATGAAATTTAGAGCCTAGAGATCCCCAAATTCACAGACGTCAATAGGGAGTACTTTATTATAATGAAAAGCAAACCCGTGCCATTAAATGTTTTGGTTAACGAATACATAGGAATTTACAGAATTCAACTGCCAAATTTCAAGGGTTGCAGAGGAATGGTATAGGAACACCTTGATATTGGATACTCTGTGTTTGTAATGACACACTTTGAAATTAAGTAATGATTTTTGTTTTGAATATTCACATAGATAAGTTTATATAAATAAACACAATGCAAATACGGTGCTGATTTCTTCCGTAGGCTCAAAAATAACTACCATTGCGGTATTTTCAAAGTTATGAGCTTTCCTTGTAAAATGCTCTGCGAACCAGGTTCAGGGCACGCTGATACTTGCTCTTGGAGAATCATGCTTATCACTAGGCATAGCATCTAGGGAAACGATAGCGGAACACATGTGAATACCAGTTGCATACCTACCGAGTAGAGACCGACCTGTTTTGGCGACCGCGCGCGCTGCATGTAAATAATCTGTAGTAACGCGTTGGGGTACGTGGCAGTACTATGCTTTTAATACAATGCAATACTGTTTTACAGGTAACTAAAGCATTTCCATACCCTTCAATAAAGGTTCTAAAATCTCTTGCTTAAAATGGATTGCATGGATATTTGCAGTTAATACAGAGGTATTTTACATATATGTCTATGACAACTACATTTGGAAACAACATTGAAATGCCTCGGGCCCTGAAAGCTTTCGCTAAACTTGTCCAAGCAATTAATCAGAGACCCGTGACATCTGTTTTAGACCGTGGGAAAAAGAAAGTTAAAACAGGGTTTGGGAAAGATATCGGATTTTCAGTAATACGTGAAATACGAAATGTGTTACGAATTATTGCTACGGAAATAACTGTTGATGGAGTACCTTACCCAACTGTAGATGCTGTGATCTTATGATGTGATTGATAATAAAGTCTGTTTACGTGCAAATCGGAGACGATTCACGTTTGAGATGTTACGAACGTATGTAGTGCGTTGTAATCTATGTATCTTTAGAGAAAATGAAACGGATAATGATGCTGATGACTTGTTGCATAAAAGCAATTGAATGTATTAAATGTTAAAATTGTTAGTTACCGTAAATCAGTGGCATTTATGTTTACCGCCCACCCAACCTGATTGAGGTTAGGTGTGTGGTTAGCGAACACATCACAGTCTACCGCGCAACCACTGCCCCATTTTCCTTCTATTAATACCACTCCGTACAAACTGCATTGTCAACACATCACAAGTATATACCATGTTGTGCTAACTTCGATTCTGTCCTCAAGATGCTAACGCTAATTATCACAGAGGTGAACTACAGTAATAGCGCAGTCATCAGCGTGCCGGTCTGTGTGTCTGGTGGTGCTAGGTTCAAAACCCGCACAAGCAGTTAAACCCTTTTGTTTCCAAACTGATTAATGGCGTGCATCTGAAGCGAACCCAATTTTAATTTCTGATTTCTTTCAAAGTTTGAGTAAATGTTTCGGGAATTTTCACATGAAATGTAGTAGTGTTTACATAGCAAGGTTCATGAAAGTAACAGCAACTTAAAGGAAGTTTTATCAGTGGCATTTTGGCTCGTCATTGAACTTGATCCATTGCAAACTATCATGAATACAGAAACCGTAAGAGTGTTATATAAAAGATCTTGTCTCACACCCTTGTGGAGCCGCGCCTCTCACCTAGACGGCCAGGGTTCGATCCCAAGCGACTGAGATTTGTGGTGAACAAAACGGCGCTGGGGCGGGTTTTCTCCGGGTACTCCGGTTTCCTCTGCCATCGCATTCCACCAGTGCTCCATCATCATTCATGTATCATCAGTGTCATCGCCTGCGGTGCCATAAGTAGTTAAAGCGGGCGTTAAACACTACCAAAAAAAACCACCCTTGTGATCTTGTTAACCCTGAAAGTATGTCTATTGCATATGGTAATATTTTGTATAACTTCTTGCATTAAGAAAATTCGATCTTATCAAGTTTAGGCTTAGCACTCCTAATTACGTTATTCGCGCAATATTAAACTAAAAGTTATTAAGGCCTTAAAGTTAGTTTGTAATTATGTTTTTCATTTCCTAATGAAATGTGGTGTTATTGGGAAACTGAGTTTAAATTAGCAATGTCTATGGATTATAGCAATATGTGCACACTTCTGAGGCATGCAGAAGACTTGTATTAATAATATACTACGCCCAATAGTATTGCCTACAAACGGTTTGTGTACAAACATAAGTAATAAGTGTTTCAGGTATGTGAAGTAAGCACTATGTAAAATACAAATCTACATAGCCTAGTATTTTTTCTACTCGCACTTTGTACATACTGTATAGAGAATGTAGTGTATTGCACCCAAAAATTTGATACCGAGATTACACTAGAAATACATGTTTGAGACCCCCTGAATCCGAAATAAAAATATTTTTAGAAAACAGTCCGTGTGTGTCTATGTGTGTGTGTGTCTTTGGGCAGCATTGCTTAAAAACGAAATGACCGTTGAGTACCAAACTTGGTACTTAAGTTTGGTATCTTCCAAGAATGCCATACGAAGATTTTCAAAATATCCCTCCCCGGCCCCAACTACCCTTCACATGGAACCTTTTTCGAAAATTTCGATTTTCTCAAAAATTGCTCCAACGATTTTGTTTAAAATGCGGTATGTTTAAGATATGTTTATGACAAACGAAATGTATATCTTGGATTTTCTGGAAACAGTCTCAAGATCTCTTCATTCTGGATGACTTTTGAATAACTGGTAAACCCTAAGAGATATACAAAAACTTAACACACAAAAATGTAGATCTCATTAAAACACATAATTTATGTTATATACAATTTTTTGTATTGTTAACCGATTTCGAGATACTCCGGATTATCAGTTTCACTTTTAGCCACTTAAACTTTTCTCAAACCGGAAGACATCTTTCTTCTTGTTTCTCGTTTGTTTACTCCTGGAAAGCAAAAAGATTGCAATTTCCATTGTTTCACATAGTGACCGGCTTTTAAAGGACGAGATTATCGCTTTAGCCCGTGCATTTTCTTATTTTTCTTCTACTCATGAGGAGCTAGTAATAAAATCATTTCTGCTTTTGTTTACCTTGATTAGCATGATGTAGATGACAGATAAATCTTTTGAATATAAGGTTTGTTTACCGAACAGCTAGAGGGCATCATGTGAATGGAACACAGTAGATTTTTTCTCCTCCTACTTACAAGGGACGAAGTAATAAGGACAGTTCCTGCTAATGTTTATCTTGATTAATCGTGAAGTAGATGGAATAACAGGCTTTATAACAATAATTTGTTACAGAGATTTATAGAAAGTCATGTTATTGAAACATATTAGTTTTTTTTTTTTTTTTTTTATTTTTCTATCCTGCCATCAACAACAAATTTGTTAAATCATTTTAACACAGCAAATGCTATATGCTCCACGCACGCGACCTGGTCTTATACTCTCAATGTAGAATGCCGCCCGTGCGATTTGAAACTGCAGACCTACTTACCTCGTGTTGACTTCAGTCATTGCCATCCTGTTTATTTTACCCTACTTTACAGAAATAAAGTAAGAGCAATGTCAGCTTTTAGCAGAACTAGCAGCTTAAATTAAGCATATAATTCTAATTTAAAATACACATAAATTTCCTTTAATTTTCTGTTTATTCCGTTCGTATGTTGGACTTACACTCTCCAGTACTTACACAACGCCTGGAGCCAGATGCTTGTTGAGGAACAGAGGGTCTGGATTAGAGGTAGTAGCCAGAATGGGTAATCAGCCCGATGGTATAAAGGTGAGAAAGTGGAAGATATGAAATCACAGTTAAATGGAAGAAAGGATGATTATGGATCAGTTGGTTGTATAAATGGCGAGGGAAAACGGAGAACCAAGAGAAAATCCTCCAAGACGCCGCTTCGTCACCACAAATCCTACATGTGGTGCCTTGGGATCGAACCCTGGGAGTTTACGTGAAAAGTGAGCGGTTTTTATTCAAACTAAAAGGAAAAAATAGGTCCAACGTGCATTCAGAGGAGAGACGGTACATTCCAATGAACAAATGTCCATCACAAGGGAAAAAGAAACCAAACTAAATTGCAAAATGTAAATGGCGTGTTATTTATGGACGCTCTTTAACTACTGTGGTTCTCAGCGTCCCATTCTACAGGATTACTACAAAAGAAATAGACAACTTCAACTGCCTGTAAAACAAAAACTATTAGAGATAGCAACCTAATTATTTTGGAGGTATGTTGAGAAACTCTCAAAGTTTCGTTTGTTACTATTGGTAACGCTGTAGTGTTTTGTTTGTTGTTGCAGAAGCTGAAATGGCGGAAAATCCTGTGGAAAAGGCATATTGCGTGTTGGAATTTGCTAGAACGCAATCAGCAACTGTTGTCCAACGACATTTTAGAACACGTTACCACAAAACGCCACCGACTAGACAGTCAATCTACGACTGGTATAGGAAATTCGAGACAGCGGGATGTTTGTGCAAAGGGAAGAGCTCGGGAAGACCAAGAGTTTCGGAAGAAAACGTTGAACGTGTTCGTTCTGCCTACATAAGAAGCCCACAGAAATCGACTTCTAGGGCAAGCATGCAATTACAAATTCCACAGCAAACTGTGTGGAAAATCTTGCGGAAGCGACTGCACATGATGCCTTACAGATTACAGATGTTGCAGTTTCTGAGTGAAGAAGATAAGGTCATACGGCGTGACTTTTGCATCGACATGTTGCGACATGATGAAGACGATGCTGGTTTTTGTGAGCGCATCATCTCATTTTTGTGGTAACGTGTTCTAAAATGTCGTTGGAGAACAGTTGCTGATTGCGTTCTAGCAAATTACAACACGCAATATGCCTTTTCCACAGGATTTTCCGCCATTTCAGCTTCTGCAACAACAAACAAAACACTACAGCGTTACCAATAGTAACAAACGAAACGTTGAGAGTTTCTCAACATACCTCCAAAATAATTAGGTTGCTAGCTCTAATAGTTTTTGTTTTACAGGCAGTTGAAGTTGTCTATTTCTTTTGTATTAACCCTGTACATTGGGTGTGAAACACCGCTTAATTTTGCTCAGAGGTATCTCTATCAGGTTTGAGGTTTTTTACGTGCCGTAAAACTACGACACGGTACCAACGGCTTTACTTCCCTTCCGAAAGAAGCCATGCTAAGGATTTTACACCCGAAAAAATCCATCGTGCTCCGCCGGGTTTGAACCCACGACCTTGGATATATGAAGTTAGCATGATAACCATTACACCACGGAGGGCGACACTAAATTGCAGATAATACTACCAAGGAAGACAGAAATCTGATGAATAACAGGAAAAGAAATGACAAATAAGCACCGTTTTCTTGACCTTAAGCCTTCATAAAAATGCTAATTTGTTAAACACTATATGTGATTATTTAGCGTGTAGTAAGTTAGTGTTTAGACAGGAACTGCTGTTGTAACTGACAATTTCTTTTACGAAAAGCTTTATGACTATATTGTGAAACTACAGATTAAGAATTATAATAATCAATTTAGTGTTGGATGCCATACAAACTACAGATTGACTCGTAAAAACAATATTAAGAGATAACATTTTTGATTAAGTACATACATTATAGCACATAAATCAATCACTAAAGAATTTCTCAAGCTTATAACAATACCAGGTGGCCCAACAGCACCGCGTTTCACGTGCAGAAATCAAATATTACGTGCTCGCATGCACCTTTTTGTTACAGCGTCTTAATGTTTTTATTTAAGCCTACAGTGGGTCAAGTCTCTAATGTTAAATAAGAATATCGTGTACACAGTTACAAAACTTGTTATTGGAGAGTACTGTTTGGTGAAATGAAGGCTTTTTAATCAGTTTTCGGTATAAAAGGTGGCTTTATTCTCTCAAAAATAAAAGCCCTTTAATTGAAGTGGAAAACCTACTAACCTTTTTGGCCTATTTGCATTCTTCGTGTATACGAGATCTCAAACTCGTACAAATACGGGAAGTCCTCACAATGAGTGCAATTCTCTGACCGTGTCCGCTGAGAAGAATACAGGTTGCTCGCGCTAACCCCGCCAATGACCGATATTTCCTTGGATTTGCCCCGTTGAGCTCTGCATGTCTTTAAACGCACAAAGGATTATTTGCACACGTAAATTGGGCCATCGTGTATTTGTTGATAAGGCACAATTAAACTCTTTCTTAAAGGCATAATCTTAGTTGCATTTATTTAAAAGAAAGGTAATCCATTAACAATATAACTAACTGAAACAAATGGGTGATTTCTGAAACCTAGATTGTGTGAATTGCATTTCTCTGTCACGGAAAATCACCATGAATATTACCATTAAATTTAAATAAACATGTATTATTTCTGAAGAACATAACACATTTTATGCTCGAGCATACCAAAATATAGTAATTATACTATGGTAGCTGCATTTTATGGACCTCATTAAAACTCGGGCTTCCACCAATCAGAAGATCCACAATAACAATGAATAAATTGGCGTCTGCGTACATCTAACAACACTATCACGCACCAATTGATGAATGTGCAACTATCGATTATTCTCGTATGTTCAATCAGAGAACATCTAGAGCGAGTTTAGAAAAAGTAAAAATGCCGGAAACGAGTGACGGTGAGATGCAAGTTACATCACCGGATATTTGCGCAAAGGCACACGATGTGACTCCCAACTTATTGCCACAAAAATCAAGAAACATCCACGAAAAAAAATCAAAAAGCGTAATCTGATTTTCATAAAATATATTTGTGGTGTACTTCGAAGAATTGCAAATAAAATTCTAATAAATCGTTTTGCAAAGTGTACAACTTTGAGCTTATAGCGTAATACTTTATATCACCAAGTGTTGTGTGAAGGTTGAGATCGGAATAACATCAATACTTTCGCGTCCGCGCACATACCACAACCCTGCCAGCTGTTTCAGTGCGTAAGATAAGGTCAATGCATTTACTAACTCATATATACCTACAATATTAAAATAATTTATAAATGCTTTTAATTTAGACACATGTTCGAGCATAATTATTCGTATGCAACTTGACAATAACGGCAATTCAGATGTTAATTTGAGAACATACAACATAAACATACTCGCATCTTAATTACTACTATACTTAAGCCTTTGTTGAAAAATATATTATTAATGTATACATATTTTCTGCAACAGTTAAAATTGTATTTTGTTTAGAAATACCATGTAAAGATTTTCTTGATCCTAATTTAAAAATAGTTCTTAACAGCCTTATTTGTATCATAAATACCCTATTAATATATGTTGCTTGACCACTGTTAAAATATGATATGATACAGCCAACTGGTCCAAAGCACTGTAACAATTCAAAAGACTGTCCTCGTCAAAAGTGTCTCGGGCATCTTAAAGCAAAGCAGATATTGTTTTATGGCTAAATCTAATTCAACAGTGTTGGAAGTGTAGACGCAGTGAAAACTCACAAAGGCCATTGGAGCAGCAATTTGCTGTTTTTCAAGTAAAACTAGCAGTTCATCAAGCTTACTCTGCTTTTATGTGAAGCGTACCTTTAATCGCTTTCCTCTGCTCCCCTCACATGGATATGAATAAAGTACTACTCCACTATCTTTCTCTGTGAACACACTTTGCTATAATGGAGAGTCGACAAACACCCTACGTGTAAAAGGATGAGGTGACTAAGAGCAATTTTCTCTCATTTTTATGATTTTCTCTTTGTGTCATGATGCACGCCAGGGAGCTGCAGCAGAATGAGGTCTGGACCAACTTGTGAAAGTCGATAACTGGCCTCTCACTTTGTGAAGTGGTCCAACTATCTGACCATTGTGAACACTCCGGAAGCTAAGTCCTACATCTCTCGGGTCACGATTTTGCACGACGTGCTCGGAGTTGGTGGTCTTCGGTGGCACGTTCTTCTTAGTCTTGCAACTCTCTGGGCAATTGATTTATCCATATCCAATATAACGCCTGCGGTTCCTGTAGCAAGAACTTTTGTCGCTCCCTCGACAATTAATGCGGTTAGCTAACAAACTCCTATCATCTGGTCCATTACAGCGTTCATCAAAGTTACGACGAAGTACAACAGGACCTACATTTCTGACACTGCATGCAATAAAACTGAAGAGGATCCAAAAATAGATTAAACTGTCTTATATCTACCGTCTCTGAGAAACGTTTTACTTCCTAGGTTATTTTAATAAGTGCCTGTCGCTGTTAAAGAGACTACTTCTGAAAATTAACACAGATTATAATGATTAATGAAATGTTCCACCATACTTTTTCCTCAATAATATTCTGTGAACACTTGAAGAAATAACTAAGGAAAATATCAGTGAAGTATATTGTGCTCATTGTAACATTGCTTAGAAAACATCGTAGTTGCTTAGAACAAGAACAAGACGTTGGCGATGATGAAAATATTTGGAAGTACTAAATATTTGGATATGAATAATATATCATTTGACTCATATGGAATTGACAAAGTAACCGTTTCAGCAGTGTTGAAACTAATCAAATAGAAGCAAATAAACTGACTGAAAATAATTTACTACTTGAAGTCATTTCTGAGTTTTTGGCTCTGGAACATCAATCCCCCAATTAGATATTCTAAAAAGTAAGTCTGTATTTAACATTGATATATGTGTTTGGTGATTTAAAACCCGAATATATATTTCGCATCATCGCATTAATCACCATTCTCCTTCAGGATATTTGATTGGCACAAAACTCGTTCCATCTGTATGGTCCATGTGGCTCTGAAATTCTTTCCTTTAATTTCCATCAGCAACTCCTACGATGTCAAGAGGCCGCCAAATTGTATTTCAACTTGCAGAGGATCTGGCACTACAAAAGATAAGTTCATCATAGCTTGGAATCCGAGAAGCGAGCTACTATCAGAAGCACTCTTTTCTTCATAAATTGTCATGTTATAAGTACAACCAGTGTTGAAACAGTGTCCATAGTCTGAAACTAAAATGTGTATAATTTAGATGCAGAATTTGAGGGATATACGAGCAGATATTTGCATTGGTAGTTAAGGACAGCGTAATGAGCAACATTACATAAATATTTGTTTCTTTTGCGGACCAATAATTTTACTTATTAAGAATGGTATGTTTCTATGCTGGTTAATACCTCCAAGTAGACGTAATATGCACAATTATACGTGTTGATTTTCTCTGGGACCTTGAATAAGAAGGCGTAACTTTGAGTGGACGAGCCTCACTATAGCGAATGCTGTATCGGAACTGATTTCCAATGTACTCTCAAGGCAAATATCCCACACTAAGTAGGCCGGCACATTTCTAATGGATGTATGAAAACGTGGAAGCAAAACAGATACTCTATTCCGATTGGCGTTGTTCATTTTGTGGCGCAATTAAGAAATGCCAAATACATGAGATGTTATGTGGGAAAACTTTAAAACAAGAGCAAAACAACTAACTGACCGACTGGATACACATTAAGATACCATTTATCAAAATATCTTTTATACGTCAGCGTTTCCATTAGGGTCCCCAATATAAAAGTTGTTTTTCAATGTTTCACATAAATTGTTGCTCTATCCATGGTATGGCACTTTAATAATGAGGTTATTAAACAAAACAGTCTGTGTACAGTGATATCAATTACGACTAATTGAGTCATTAGACTAAATTTATATAAATGGGTGCAGTTCTTCTAATTTTCACCTTTTGAGTAACCCTATCTGATATAGCTTTTCATATTTAAGGGCTTAAAATGTTTTTAAATCATTTAATAGGACACAATTGCAAGAAACTATATTTTTTTTGTTTTATTATGTATTTATAATCACTTTATTCATTCCCAAATGGAAACAATGGCTGGTAAAAAAAGCCAAACAAACCTTACATCAGATGCTTAAAGCGAAAGCAGCCAATAAATGCAGACAAATGCTTTAAGCTCATATTTTGACAGGTTCTTACTTTTTCTAGCACGTATGTACAATGTATCGCAGAGAAGGTATCGTATTCCATTAATGGATATCAAAATTTCACCGGAAATACAAGCATTAAGGACCCCTGAATCCAAAAAAGAAGGATTTTTAGAAAAAGATCACCGTGTGTATGTATGTCTGTGGACAGCATAACTCAAAAACGAAAAGTTTGTTCAATACCAAACTTGTTATTTAAGTAAGTACTATCCAAGGATGCCACACCAAGATTTTTCAGAAAAATCCCCCACCTCAAACTATCTTCTGTGTGGAACATTTTTCTAAATGTTCGATGTTCTAAAAATGGCTATAATGATTTTTATAAAAGTGCCATATATTAAATATGTTTACATGGCAAAATAAAACATATATTTTGAATGTCCTCCTCTTCATTCCGAATGAGTTTTGCATAACTGGTAAACTGTTAGAGATAGTCCAAACTTACTGCACAAAAAATGTAGATCCAGTTAAAACGCACAATTTATGCAAAATACATATTTTGTACAGTTAATCATGTTCCCTATTATTGGTTTCAATTTCAAAGTACTTAAACGTTTCTCAAACGGAAGCCTTCATCCATTTAATATACTTTCGTCTCACTCTTGGCCATGGAAGAGAACCAGATTTCAATGCACTTATTAGGAACTAAGTAATGAGACCATTTTTGGTCATGTTTATCCAGATTGGTATTATGTAGATAAAAGAACAATCTTATGTAAAAATATGTTGTTTGCAGAACAGATAGAGAATGCCATTTGAATGAATCACAGCATATTTTTACTTTCTCTACACGCACTGTGTACATAGTGTATAGAGAAGGCATTGTATTGCACCCAAAAATTCGATACCAACATTTCATCGGAAACATGTTTTGGGAACCTCTGAATAAAAAAACACAATTTTAAGAAAAGGTCCATGTGTGTGTGTGTGTGTGTGTGTGTGTGTGTGTGTGTGTGAACAGCATAGCTCAAAAACGAAAAGACCGTTAAATACCAAACTAGATATTTGAGTTTGATATCTTCCAAGGATGCGACACGAAGACTTTCCAGAAAATCCCCCCACCCCAAACTACCCTTTACATGCAAAATGGTTCGAAAATTTTATTTTTTTCAAAAATGTCCCTAACGATTTTGATCAAAATACCACATATTAAAGCAATTTTCATCGTAAATAAAATCCATATCTTGAATTTTCTGGGAATAGCTTCTGGAGGCCTGTTTATTTCGGATGAATTTTGCATAACTAGTAAACCGTAAGAGATGGAAAATGTAGATCTCGTTAAAACACACACTTATGTCATATACATTTTTTCGTTGGGTTGACCGTTTTCGAATTATTCCTTGTTATTAGTTTCATCTTAAAATACTTGCAACATTTCTCTTGCGGGAACTTGTCAACTTCTGGGTACGCAAAGAAACAAATTTCTGTCCCATAGCAACCATATTTTAAAACATTAGCCTAGTGTATTTACTTATTTCCCCTCTACTTGCAAGGCACTAAGTAATGTGACCGTTTCTGCTAATGTTTATCTTGATTAGATAGAAGAATAAGCTAACTAACAATAATTTGTTACAAAGATGTAGAGAAAGTCATATGAATGGAACACATCAGATTTTAAGTAGGTATTTAAGCATTGTTTACAAAACTCTACATTGGCTTTCAATTTTTGAGCAGTGTGAGATAGGTTTTCTCCATTAACCCAATCTTTGGATTTGGCATTCAGCAAGAAGTAAGAAAAGTAACAATGCCCGTATGTCTGTAACAGTGCAGTATACCCAATTTAAGGTGTCGAAGCTGAGCTAGGGAGGTGATCTGCTGGGAACCTTAAAGAAGAAACGCTCTAACGGTTGGTATATTAGTCCCGTTCCTCCCATCACCGTTATACGTGCGTCCGGCTGGTTGGCATTGGCGCTGCAACAGTGGCCCTTGCTTACTAACACGTAAAAACTCGTGGCACACATGTAATCTTGTCGATTGACAGTGTCAATAACAAATAAAAATATTTTATTTGCGCTTGTGTGCATTCCTGTACCACATGCTTTCTGCCTTATAAGTAATTTCATTTTCAGCATATACCTATATAACACAAGTTTCTGCATATACATCTTCGACAACAGCCGCGCCTAGACAGCCCGGGTTCGGTTCCAAGCGACTGCATGTGGGATTTGTGGTGGACAAAGTGACACAGGGGCAGGTTTTCTCTGGGTTCTCCAATTTTTCCCGCCATCGCATTCCACCTCTCCTCCATCTTCATTCCATGCTTCATCAGTGTCATCTGCGGTGCCATTTGTAGTAAAAGCGTCAGTCTCCGTCAGCAACGGAGGTGGTATATGATAGTTGGCTGCGCAAGCACGAATTCCAAATAGGGGAATGGTAATGGTAATGGTCAGAAGCACGTAGCTTTTCGTTTTGTTAAGAAACACAGGGAGTAACATTTCAAATGTCTATAATTCTGCATAGATTTTTTGAAAATTTTGCTGTGATTCCATTGCTGATATGAATACCAAATTTCATTCAAATTGGATAAATATTTTGTATTCTATATTTTATTTCATAAATTTTAGTATGAATTAAAATGTTCGACGGCCCCAGAATTTGAGAAAATTTGTTTGCATTTGTTATATTAAAGATTAAAATCACGCACAATAACTTAAACGGCGGTATAGCTTTGGTTATTAGAAATTTGAATCTCTAAAATCAATAATTTTTTCATAAAAATATTTTTTTTAAACGACTTTGACTCTCACGATACTTCTTTCATTTATAATATTAAATTAGCTAATTATGCACATTCTCGGAAATTTTAGTTGTATTCAAACAAAAACTCAGACGCGTGGAATATATTGAATGTGTGAAACTTGTAGTTTTGAGAAAAACGCTATTTTATGAAATATTATGCCAGGAAACGGGTGTAATGTATGTATTTTTAAAACGGCGGTAAACCCCGAAGTGATCGCCTCTGTGATCAAGTGGTCAGCGAGTTGACTTCTCAGCCGAAGGTCCCAGGTTCGATTCCCATCTGGGGCGTGAAATGTTTCGTTCTGGAATCATTCCTTGTCCCCCACAGAGTCTGCGAGTATGTATGTGAGAGTGAATGTACGTGTGCTTGAAGAAAAGAAAATTACTAAAAACCAACTTTCAAGACCTACAGTCAGCGATTGCGTCTTAAGTCAAAAGACCCGATGTGACCATACATGATAAAGGGACGTATATAAATGACAAAAGAAAACAACAACAAAAACGAGGTAAGTGTAGGACAGCTAAATGTTGAATCTCTATACATGCCCGCAGGTTTAAATAACTGTTATAAAAAGCAATTTTCAATGTTTCGATCGACTGTAGTCAAAATGTCTCTCCTTTATTCCCTTAAACGTTAATACACAATATAAGCATATATCTTTCCTTCTTCTACGTCGTTGGAATTTCCATCAGCGTCCAAATTTCTATGAGGACTGCAAAAGTTTGCATTCGCACATTCTGAAACAGACTACCATTAATTGACTAGAAGTAATATGTAGTGTAGTGTGGATGTGCCAGAAGGGATTCCAGACTACAGCCATTTTATTGGCTTTTTGTACGTCAGATCCTAGAAAGATAGGATGAGATGAGAGTAATTGCAGCGGACAGACGGATACGGACGGCGGGAGGGAGCCACCGTGAAGGGTCCCCCAACAGTTTCCAAGCAGTTCATCATTTCGGTACGGGGAGCACTAGGAGCCCGCGCCCTAGGTCTGACTAAGCGTCCCTAAATCTTACAGACGAAATCTACCGCCATTCCGCCGCCAAGAGCTGAATTTCCTAAGCGCAATCGCCTCTACGAAAGGGCGCCTCCAATGCAGTCCTCGCTGATACTTAACAACCCTGAAAGAAACCGTTCGGATGAAATGGAGATGAAATGAAAGAACGGGAAGTTCGGGGGATGAAGAAACTTCCCCAGCACTTGCCTTGTTAACCGGGGAAAAAAAACGAATAAAACATGGGTCAGAGAGGTCGGCCGCGGGGAATCGATCACACAACCTCCCGAATGCCATTCCCAGACGAAACACATGAGCCACCCGGCTCGGTAATTGACTAGTAAACATGTAGTTACATTAGTTGGATAGGAAGAGTCAGACTGAAAAATGCAATGCCATAGTCGGGATTTGAACCACGGATCTCCCGGTCTCTAGCCGGTTGCTCTTCCACTAAGCTAACATGGCAACATGCCGGCATAACATTGAATTTCTCAACTGACTCGCATGTTTCCCGGCAAGCCACAAACTGTTCTCAAACTATTTTGAGATGACAACCCCAATAGCGACTTACAATGTTATAAGTACTTAAGTCCCAGATTCATAGTATAACCAACTTTTATGCTATGTCGGCATGCTGCCATGGTAGCTCAGTGGAAGAGCAACCGGCTACAGACCGGAAGATACGTAGTTCAATTCCTAGTTATGGCATTGAATTTTTCAGTCTGTCTCTTCCTATTCAACTAATGTCCTACACACGGCTTGTGAAAAAACAATGAAACCACTGTAGTTACATGTTTACATCGCTTTCGTTATGATGGGATATCAAGCATTTCTGTTTTGTAGATATTCTAGTTCCAAAGTGTCAGTGTTGGCTTGGAGAACCACCGTTCATTCAAAGTCTAACCTAGACCATTGAAACCAGAACTTCACAATTTGGTTCAACTGCTGCCAAACCTAATCATTTTATACCTGAATTTCAAGCAAATGACCCATCATGCAGCTCATATTATTACCCGGCGAACTCTTGTTTAGACTGGGCTTTGTTAAATGGCAATATTGGTGTTAACATAACAGAAATTAATTGGGTTTGCTTTCAGGGTTTGATATCCTCAATTAAGCGTTGCTTTGTAGAAAGTGTACTGTCCCACAAGATATTCTGGCATATAGGTTGACTGAAACACGTTGTAAATACATACTGTTGCGCTGAAACGTATAACCACGATTAGCAGGCCATAATTTGTTGGCTTGTTGTAGAAAACTGCATACGCAATAGCATATTAATGGTACATTATGCAACAAGAGAAGCGCATTTCATAACTTTCATACGAGCATCTTAATTACTATTATAGTCATGTTTGATACGAATGTTTATGCTCAATCACGTATGAAAATTTAAAATATTTATAAATTAGTTTTAATATTCTACGCTTACCTTACGCAGTGAAACAGCTGGCAGAGTTGCGGTATGTGCGCATACGCGGAACTACTGATTTTATTCTGATCTTGACCATAAAATAATACTAAATGATACAGATAAATTCATAACCTTAATAAAGTAGACTTTGAAAAACAAGAAGAAAAATTGAGTTCATTAGAAAACAATTAACACCAATTATTATATAAACAGAAGTGTTTATTTCAAACACATGTTGCTTATTATACAACTCTTGATTGACTTTGCGGAAATGTACTTTGTGGATTACTGGAGTATTGCAGTGAGTTCACAACTTTGTAGCAATTCTTCGAAGTGCATCAGAAATACATTTTCTGAAAATCAGATTATGCATTTTAATTTTCTCCAATCCTTGAATTGTGCATACACTTTTTGGTACATGTTTCTTAATTTTTGTAGCAATAAGTTGTTAGTCGCATCGTGTGCCTTTGTAGAATTTCCGGTGATGTAAGTTGTATTTCAGTATCACTCGTGCCCGCTTTTATTTTTCTAAACTCACGCTTGTTGTTTTTAGACTTAACATATTAGAATAACCGATAGTTGTGCTTTCAACAGTTGGTGCCTGGTTCCGTTACGAGATGAGCGCAGTCACAAAAATATTTTTTGTTACATCTAGATGCTCTGATTGGTGAAAAGCCGCACTTTAATGAACAAATGCACTTTAATGATGTCCATAAAAGTGCAGCTACCAGACTCATAGTTACTACATTTTGCTATGGTGAAGCATAAAATACAATATATCACTCCTACGTAGAAATTAAAGCTTATCAATCCTTTATGGTGCACAAAGAAATTGAGACAGATGATAAAATATTGTATTCCACCCAAACATTCGATACCTAGATTTCACCGGAAATAAATGTTTTGAGGACCCCTGAATCCACAAAATAAGTTTTTAGAAAAAGGTTCCTATGTGCCTGAGTGTATGTGGACAGCATAACTCAAAAAGGAAAACTTGGTTAAACACCAAACTTTATTAAAATGTTGAAGCTTTCTCGGTGTTGATTATTACAGATGACTTCACGGGATAGCAACCGAATTACATTGGAATCAGAGAAATCCAAGCTTTCAACCATCTTGACACGGGATAGCAGCCGAGTACCAAACTTGATATATAGATTCAGCATCTTCCAAAAATGCAACATGAACTCCAAACTACCGTTTACATGGAAACGTTTTTTAAATGTTCATTTTCTCAAAATTAGCTAATGATTTTGATAAAATGCCATATACACCAGTCTAATTCAGGGTGGAAATCCCACATCGATTATATTTCTTATAAAGTAAGCAAAGGGATCTTTATGTTACGAGTAATGAGCCGAACCATTAACAAAAAATCTTTTCTGTCAGTGTATTATAGTAATGTATGCTCAATTATGAGTTATGGTATTTTACTTTGGGGTAACCATTCTTTTACTAATAATCTTCTTGTTTTACAAGAGAGAGCAGTAAGAATAATAAGTGGAGTTCCGCCAAAACACACTGTAAACCACATTTTATTGAATTTGGAATCCTTATTGTTCCTTGTATATATATTTTAAATTGTTTACCATATATTAAGAAGAATATACATGATTATGATTCTTGTGAAACTATGTAGAAGTATCAGTAGTATCTATTTTAGGACATGTAAATATAGTAAAACGCAAAATAGTTTTGAAATAGTATCCATTAATTTATTCAATATTTTACCTGACAGCATTAAGAAATTTACATTCAACTAATTTTAAAGAGAGATTCTAATTACTTTAAAGAAAAATCCTCTCTATAAGGTCCAGGAGTTTTTATAACATTGAATTTTTGTGAATTTTAATTGACGTTGCTCTACATGTATTATATTCTTGGCAAGAAAAATCTGTCTGTCTGTCTGTCTGTCTATTTATTTATATATTTACCTGATAGATAAAATGTACAGCTTTAATTGTTTTTTCCACTGATATCGTCTTCATTTAAATACCATTTTTACAACTGGTAAACAGTAAGACATAGACAAAACCTTACTGCACAAAAATGCAGATCTTCTTATACACACGGTTTATTCATTTCTATATGTAATGTGTGCATTCCTCTGCAATTGGGTATTACCCAGTGGTAAGCTTAGCTATTTGTACAAAATAAGGTCACAAAGAGTAATACAATGGATAAAAATAAGTATGAGAAGAAAACAGTCTAAATGTGACTCTAATTAAATTAAGTTTATAAACAACTAGTAAAAATTACTTAAACCTACAGTTTCGAAACAGATTATTATACCTACTAGTTTATGGCTTTATACAACTGGATATACTAGTAAATTACACACACTTATTAATGCATTATTTCCATTCATTTCCATCTAATGTTGTCATAATTGTTTTTTGTAGAGTTAAGGATTTCCGAAATATTCCTTGTTATTAGTTTCAAATTTAAAATATCTATACTTTGCTCAAACAGGAAACCGTGGTCCGTATTTGTTTTTCTCCTGGCCATGCAAAGCGAACTGAATTTCAAAGTGATTAGCATAGAGACGGCTTTTAAAAGAGTTCACTATGACTGTATCCTTGCGTATTCTCTTATTTCCCTTCTGCTCAAAAGGAACAAGTAATAAGCCCATTTCTTCTAATGTATATCTCGATTAGCATGAAGTAGATAAAAGGCTAATATGTTGTTAGAATAGTTTGTTTGCAGAAGAGGTAGAGAAATTCATGTGAATGGAACACGTCGGATTCTTTTCTTTTTTGTTTTGCATTTAAAACGGGCATGTTTTTAAAAACTTACATTTGAGAAATACTATCTCTTTTTCCCCGAAACTAATACATCTTAAGAAAGTGCATAGAAAATGTTACCAGATGGCATCAATATTTTAGAAAGAATGAATGTTTTGTGCCATTCCTTGTTTTCTCCCGATACTCTTCATATCTATTCCTTCCTTGTCCTATAATTATATATACAACAACAAGAAAGCAAAAGGAAAAACTAAACACGGGCGTCTCAACGAAGTAGTTTATTCAGCTATGATAAATTTATATTGATTGGGTAGTTGCTTTCCAGCATCATTTACACCAATAAATTATAGGATACTAGGAGTGAGTTTTATTAGTTATTGTTTCTTTTATTTTAAAGCTATTCACTTCAAAATTGGCACGTTGATATAAATGGATAAATAATATATCAAATAACGCAATTAAATATTTTTACTAGCCAAAAGAATACAAATGGTCTAAAGCTTTTTTGCACAATCAGATTTGACAGACAAGTAAGATATAAATATTTTCTGATTATTTAAGGGTATGTATGTCTGAAATATCATGAAGAAATTACAAATAAATCCATTTTTTAAATTCTAATTCCATAAAATAATTTAAACATTGCTGAATACAAAAAAGGTATAGTTGGCCACCAGGTGCCTTTTTAAATGCAGTAAGTCACTGGAGCTGCAGCAAAGTATTAGGGGTGAGACTGGACTAGGCAAGAAAAACTTCAGTTCGACGAGATCTAATTCTCAAAGTAAAAAAACGAAGTTATACAGAAGCTAAGCAGCAATGCAAGAACTGTAAAGACAGCAGCAGAGGAGAGGAAAAGGAAACTGTGATTGCACCGTACCAGCCTGGTGGATTTTAATGCATTTCAACCATTCCTTTTTTCTCTCGCTATTGATATTTTCAGCATTTTTCTTCCTGGAAAATGCTCCTTGCAAAGCGATTTTCTATTACACAAATAAAATTGTCTGTGTATATTCACAGAGCTAAAATGAATAAGAATTGTTATAAGTTTTCCTGTAAGATGTATTTAAGCATACGTTTTTCAATTTTCAAACACGGAAATTATATTTTTAGGACAAAAAAAGCACATCCATAACTTTAAAAGTTTTTGGAGCCTAAACTAAATGAGATACAGAGAAACCTAGGGTAATTTCAAAAAGCAGATGTATTGTGAATCTAGGTTTGAAATATTAGACCAACATTTTAGTTTTTGATATCTAGGGAACATTTTAGTGACTATCAAAAATCACAAAAAATTTTGACTATAACTTCCAAACCATTAGAGAAACATTGATGATAGCTTATTTGCATATAGTACATCTGTGGTATAAATTTGAAAAAGCTAGCAGTTTGGAATTTAAAACTTTCAGCCTTACATGTCCTTAATACAGGGAAATTGAATGTATTTTATATAAGTTGATGCCACTAGTTGTTGAAAGTCATCCTCCTTGGTCTGGGGATAACATGTGAGCGTCTGATTCTCACTTCCGAGGCTTCAAACCCGGTGGAGGGCGATGGATATTTTCGGACGTAAAAAACCTTAGCATCACATCCTTCTGCAAGAAAGTAAAGCTGGTGGTCCAGTGTTGTAGATCTAAAGCACGCAAAAGAACCTTAAGCCTTGTAAACAGGCCTCTGAGCAAAATTAAGTGATATTTCACGCCCAATATGAAATGGGACGTGAGAACTGCAATAGTTAAATAAAATTCAATTTAATTAGTTGTCGAGAAATAAGTATGTGTTTATGAAGCTGCTCGTGTTAAAATGTTCCTCCTTTTTCAGCATAAAACATTTTTAGAGCCTACGAATAAAGTAATCATTAAAATACATTCTTAAATATTTAAATGCCGATTTTGAAATTATGCATGGAAATGTTCTTATAAATCACAGAAAAACTGAAATGTAACAAATAAATTTCGCGTGTAAAAATGTAAAATTATGAAACAACATATACAAAGATAGCAAATGGGTGATTTAAACATGTCGATCGGATTTTAAAAATGGTGAATTGTTGGCAAAAATTATTCTTTGGTATCTATGGAACTTTTATATGATGTAATTTAAACATCGTATTTGTTTGTTTGTTTTTTTCACCTGAAACATCAGTTTTAGTGTCCGTTAAACAATATAAGAAATATCTCATTCAAAGCAGTTACAGTTCAAATGTTTACATAAATAATTATTTTTAAATCTGCCTCTTTCTTTGGTGTAAATTTGCATACGTTTCTTATAGTTAGAATGGGATATCACAGAGAGGATGTGTTGATTGAGGATTATTATTCCTATTTCATCTCGGCATAAAATTCAACTCGAAATGTCGCGATTTTAACACCGCACGCTGACCATTAAACCAGAGATCGTATATATGACTAGGGGGGTCTACACCCGTTCTGGGAACATAAACATAAACTGATTCCATTAGGAGTGCTGCGGTGGCGCCGACGTATTCCAGTGTTTCCTCTGAAACCAATCATTACCTCTATGTAACAGTCAAACTTTTTCACTTTTACTTCTACAGGAGCATAAATCCACACAGTGTGATTTAACTGCGCAAGCTAGGAAAATTGTGGTAATTATTTTTCCTCGCGAAAGCCATGTGCAGAACAATGGAAAGGTAGAATCAAATTCATAGCTGGGATTTGCACCATGGATCTTCCGGATTCCCTAACCAATCGATCTCTCATGCCAACATGCCGGCACGCCATTAAATTCGCAACTGGTATTTATTCCGGTAAACAACAAGGAAATAGCCAGTCTGGGTAGCGTGGGGGTGGCGTGTCTGCCTCACGTTCAACACGTCGCGAGTTCGAATCTCACTTAGGGTCAGTTACGCGGATATGGTTGTTTTCAGGGTTTTCCCTTATCCTGAGAAAACGAATGTCCAGTAGCTTTAAGCTCCATGAACCCCTAGATCATTTGAACATCATTTCACCAATTTCATTCATCGTGCGATATGATCAATTAAAAAAAAAAGGAGATCTCAAATATAAATACATTGCATTGAATTCTTCAGTCTGATTCTAACATTCCAAACTTTTCCTACACATGACTTATATTAAAGAACAATTAATTACCATTAATTTACCTAATACTTTGTTAAACTATGAACTTTGAAGTACGTAGGATATCGTAAGTTGATATTGAGATATGTCATCTCAAGTAGAACTAAAAATATCCATGTGGTTTACTGGGAAAAAAATACGAATCAATTTGGGAATTGAATGGCGTGCTGGCATATTGCTATGACAGCTCAGTTGTTTAGAGCAGTTGTACGGAAACTGAAAGATCCGTCATTGTAGCTATGATTGATTTTGTTTCAGTTGGATTTCATCTTTGGAAAAATAGATGTTTGTGCACACCTTACCATGCATTTTGACGGTTAAGGCTTCTGCTGATGTACAAAAAACTGCAGCTTTTAGTAACTTTGAGGTGAACATACAAATACATTCTTCACGGTCTAATTACCGAGATTTATACACTAACGATAAGAAGTCACAGAACAATTAAATACGAGAGCACAGACTAATAAGAATTTCCGTATTACATTGTTTTTATAACAAAATGACTGCATATAATCATCCTCCTTTCCTAAGAGAATGATAAACGGTGGTGGTATATGTCACCTGCACTAAGAAGGTTTTTCCATTCGTAACATTTTAATGACAACAGACACTGGTTTACCTTCATACCGTGACCACAGGATGATGGCTAACGTGACGGGTGCTGCAGGTCCGAATCTCGCCAAAACAGTTAGAAACTCCCCGCAACTTTTCACAGTTATGATTACTAATTACTATTATAAACACACAATTTATCACAAGAGATGTTGGAAATGTTGTCCTTCTCTATACACACATATTTAGCATCTTATCGGGAAATGTTCATTCATTCATTCGTTCAAGGGAGTTGAATATCTGAAATTAATGAATTTATCGCCCGTTTGTCTTAGTTCTTATGTTTCGGGGGATTGTCTAAACTCCGGCGAGCGGCACGGAATCATTCTTGTGGTGGCTACTATGTGAACGAAAAACATTGTACCATGATTATCCCTTAAGCAAGTTCAGGTGACAAATTATGTCAATAGATAAGAGATAAGCTGTTAAAATTTCCTAAATGTTACAGTAATAGCAACAACAACCAACCCGTGATTAGTTAAAGGCTAAAACTGGTGAAGCAATAACCTGGTATTGTAATGATTCATGACCATTGAAAACCAATCCATTACGCATGAACTAATCCTTTAAAGATTAAAGGTTGTAGAAAAAATAACTTCACTGCAGAAAAAGGCATGCTTGTGGATGAACAAAGCTCAGAAAAACAGAGGGAACCCGATATCTACTGCTACGGGAGTAAACAAAAAGAAGCACATCAAAAGAACAGTCCATAATCCGCTTTCCGATATAAAGGTCCTAACAAAGCAACCGGATAAGCACAACTGCGCGAACCTGCAACATATGAGAGGAAAATTCCCCCGAGCTCGTTGTTTTAAAACCTTTAGCGATTATTTTAGGGTTATTTGGAACCAAGAATAAACGTATTCAAATATTTTGATGCTCTACAGAGTAAAAATGGTGTCCAGTTAGCTGCTGTCATTAGCACATGAACCAATACAGCTCTATTTACACGATTTTACACAAAACTTTCACATTTTTGTAGTATATAGATGCCTACAATCGTATTCAAATATGGCGGTCGAAGTAGTGTTGACCAATAGATATACGTTATTAGAGCTTCTGTAAAGGGCGGAGATCAACACTTGTATACATTAATTTCGAACCATGTCCGATCGACAAGAATGTTCTATAGGTTTCAAAATAAGAAGAATTTATTGAAAGAGATAGAAAATATAGGCTTCTCTTCTACACTCTCATCACTGTAAATGATACTTTATGTGCATAAGCAAGCAAATGGTGTGTGGTAACACATTAAGTGGCCCGAATGCCCCGCATTTCACTTGTGCAGACCTCCCTTCGTGCATTAAAAGACCTACAGAACTGGTTAAGCGACCTTCATTTTACTCCTCTTGTATATCACTGAAACAATAACAAGAGGAGTCACGTTCACTGAAGGGGATAAAACGAACGTATCCCTCGCTAGCACCCATTGGCTGGTTTTAGCTTGAAATAGCTCCATTGAGTTCTGCAACTATTTTAACGCACGAATTAAAACGTGCACCTGCCAAATACGGGGCCTAGTAGTTATGTGGATGACCATCCTCAACATATGTTTGCGGAGAGAATTCTGACTGTTTTGGCTTCTGATGTAGATATACAATTGTACATTCATTTGAAAATGATCATACACCCATGATGATTTGAAAAACTAGTGAAATACGCCTTTCCCTCGATAGTTGGTAGAAGTAACTAATATTCCCAGTTAAAATGCTGTATACAAAAATGTTGTGTTGGAAAAATATAAAGTGAATTTTTAGGGAGTTATTTGATTTCCTTTTTGTTCTTTTTCTTTTTTTTCAAAGTAAGAAAAAAAAGTTAAGCATTATATATTTTATGTAAGTTATATTCTAATATCAACACAGAAACGTGCATACAATAGTAACGTCAACTTGAAAAATTACTTTCAGTTAACACATTGTAAATAACATGTTGCACCTTTTATATTCGGGATGTCCTTAAATTACTCTACAGACGCAATATGCCCTGCATATAACATCCTTTCTCACATTACACTAGTTTCGCAGGTCTCCTTCTTCGGAAGAACTGTCAATTTTTTTCTCCTTTCACTTCAAAATTGCCAATGCATTTTGTTTACATAATCACAGATGCTTCGTGGTGCTTCTTTAGGATATTCTCTGCATGACTATGTTTATCCTGTTTCACAGACGTATAATTTAAGAGAAATGTAGGTAATATCTGCGATATTACATGTTTTTTAATACATTAATCACTTAATTGAATTCTCAGCAGCCGAGATTGTAGTTTCATTTCCCTCTTGACCCTTCCCGGTAAAATAAATAAATATCCGCAATTTCGATTGCCTTCAGCGTTAAAGTTACTTTTTCCTTGTGACGACAATTGTTTGCTTTATACTTTCTATCTGTCCAATGAAAAAATCCGATTTTTATTTCATATTTTCGATCGTATGAGCCGGTATTTCAATCGATTTTATGCACCAAGCACTAAAACATTAAGACATTCAGTAGACCTGGTAGTCTAATGGTAAATAACTCAATGGAAGACATCAAGACATTCAACAGAGCTGGTGTGTGTTTATGTATGTGTGTGTGCAATTGTGTGTTATTCCGGAGGATTTTATTGTGGATAGGAGAATATGAGAGTTTTATCGTCGGGCGGCCGAAACCGGACCACGGGGACAGGGCCACCATGGAAAATCCCTAACATAGTCCAAGCAATTCTTCAACTCGTCGTGGGGGGGGGGGTTAGAAGCCCGCCCTCTAGGCCTGACTGAATCTCCTGGGCCCTACAGATGATTCCAACGCCATCCCACCGCCAAGAGCTGTCTTTCCAAAGCCTATTTGCCACCACGAAAAGGTGCAACCGCCGCAGTCCTTGCCACAACCTACAACCCTGAAAGAGACCGGTTGGATGGAGTAGAGATAAAACGAAGGGACAGGAAGTTCGGGGGAATGAAGAAACCTCCTCAGCAGTCGTCTAGTGACCCAGGAAAATCTCCGACCCAGGAAAACCTCCATGGGTCAGGTATGTCGGCCGCAGGAATCGATTCCATGACCTCCCGAATGCCAGTAAGGAACTCGATGAAAGGTATGAAGCTATTCAGCATATCTTATAGACTTACTCTAAATTTACTGTGGATGTGATATAAATATATAATATCAAAACTAGTGGAAAAGGTTCACCACAAAGGAGACATTCAAGGTATTCTGTATAGACTATTCTGTTAAGAATATTATTAATGTTACTCTTTAACATCAAGAAAACTAAAAGTGCATTCATTTTCAACCAGCAGCAGGAGTAGTGACGGTGGCGGAGGCGGCTGTGATAGTGGTGGTGTCGTCTCTTTATATCGTTAACCATATTTTTTTTTTCTCTTCTTCATAAAGCTGTTGTAATTGTAATTACAATATTATGGGATACTAAATAACGCATATCAACAGTTAATGCCCTTAATAATTTGTTAAATTCTAACCACATGTTACAGAATAGGAGTGATTTTCGGTGCGGATGAGTCGCTACCACCTGCGCAACAAGAGCGCATAGTGAGTTAATGGCCACCCAATTGGGTTTCTATCGCCATGTATTGAAACTCTGCGTTATTTAGGGGTGTGCACTATCTATAAAAGAAAAACAGTCCAGCAGGCATTAAACCCTTATTTTATAGATGTGATTACAACATATGTATATATGTACATATATGGTGTTTTTTATAATTTATAATGTTGTTTTGTTAAGTTTGCTGGCAATTGCCAGGATCGTATAAGCGCCGTCGGTGTGCCGGAATTTCATACTGCAGGAGTTACTTTACATGTCAGCAAGTCTACGGATATGGATCTGTTACTTTTAAGCACACTTAAAACCATTTTGCTGCTTCATGTTTGAAGGACAGCACGTAACCAACTGAGCCATCTAGAGCGACATATGTACACAAAAAGTGAAGATAACTGAGAAGGTAAAAGGTTTTAAAAATAAAATATAAAATATATCAAAATAATCCTTTTGTAATAGACGCTATATCTGCAGAGCCTTCTAACAGAAGGAAGAGTTTTGAAGTCAAGTCAAATAATAAACTCATTTATATGTTTCATAAATATTATATACACGCATTATATTTTAATTGAAGTAGAAAGTATTGCCATTGGAGGCTCTTTGTGTTCCAATAATTTATGCTGAATTTTATGAATAACAAAATATAGATAATGACGATTATGGTAATCAGCATTATTATAATGAAACATAAAACAGAATTATGGGGAATGCAACATCTCTTTACGAAACCAATATAAGTTATACCCCTCCCTAGAACCAAACCTTTGTATGTCTGAACAAAGCCGTTGGTTACAGGTAGCGGTTATTGTATATCTTACTCTTTCAACATTAAGAAAGTGTATTATTGTGATAACTTGACTTTTTGGTCTGCGTTTCAACTCTCAAGCTTTGTGCGTTTATGTGGCTAATATGAAAGAACACTTATCAAAACAAAAAACGTAATTTATAGTAATTTAACATTGCTTAACGTCACATATGCCCACACAATGGGTATGAATGAAAACAAAATCCATGTCACTTTCCCAAAGGCATACGTAGTGCTTCAAATAAATCTTACATTAAAGTAAAACAGAACCTCTATTAAGTAATTTTAGGATTCCTCATAGTTCTTTAATGTGGAATAATCCGTGACGCTGTAGAAAACATTAAAGAGATATCCAAAATTTACCTTTATAGGATTTAAAACTCGATTTATGTTTATGTCGTTTATTCCATGAATACAATTATGAATATCCAGCATGCATTAATTAATTATTATGAAAATAGATTTACTGTTACAAGTGCCCTGAGTCGGGCTACTCATGGCAACAGAGAGCGCGAGGTTACAATGAATTTTGCCAGAGCTGAACACATACAGGACATCATAGTCAGTGTGTTTTTATTCTTTTTAAATAAAAGATTAAAATTATAGTCTTTTGTCCGGGTAACTCTCTTTGAGATTTATGAATATACTATATGTATCAAATACCCCAAAACCTAGAATACTGAGGTTTCCTGTTAGGGGTATCCTTCCCCTATAAAGTCAACTGTATTATTCCTATTGAGTGTTTTTCCCAGGTTTATATTAGCAGTGTCCTTTTACTATGTCCAACGAATCAAGCTATATTTATTTATTTATGAGCGTTTTAATTCTTCCGGACGATATAGGATCTCTTCTTTTTGTCCTCCGCTCCCCGAAGTGACCTTTGGCAGATCCGTGAAACTGCATATCCGTGCACCCATTAGGCAGGCTGAATACAGAGTTAAAACACTGGGATATGGGGTCAACATATTCCTGCGCTAGAAGTGTGGGCTAAGGAATAGGTCAAAGAGCAGAAAAGTATAAAGGGGAGAAATTAAATTCCCAAGAAATATTACTGGACATACCTGTGAAGAACACATCAGATGGAGTCGTCAGACGAAAATTACATTTTTTAACTTATACACAATGGATGTCTCAAAACTACATAGAATGGCAAGAGTAACATACCGGACAGTACATTACTTCCCGTAAGGAACTCAGGATATTGGATGGCCTTGACGTGGATGATAAGATGATAAAGCAACTTTTAGCTAACGACGACGGTGATGATATGATATTGACTGAAATAATGCAACTTAATTGTATTTTCTAAGCGGAACATCAATACGAAAAGTAAAATAGCCGATTACTTCATACATCATCCTTGAAACCCAAAAATAAAGTTTATTTCTTATACAATTTTGTGCAAAAGTAACGTGTCATTCAAATCGTTGCAAAGACTAGCTTTTTACAAGTACCATATCCATGTAAAATATAACTCTTAAATAATAGTAAAACAATCCTTAGGAACTACACGATAATCTCAGTGTCCAGTAAGCTATTAGAGAAGGCTCTACGTTAAAGTGGAATGACGATGTTATCGTTAGGTCTGCGTCCGTTAAACAGAGTTTGAAAATGTTACGCCAGACTGGGAAGGGGAGGCTAAAGTCGACACAGCTAATAAGTATCCCTTTTGCACCATTACCCTGCGCTAACCCCGATTCCAGCCTTTGATCAGAGCTCTGCAGCACGCATACTTAATGCGGATATTGTGCTCGGGTCGTTAACTCCGTTAGCGGTTTAGTTTGCGCTCCTTACGCGCAAACTTCAACAACTGTATGGAATTAAGCTAAACGCATCCTATAAATGAAGTTTTAGGTTCAATACCTTTGCATTAATGCGAATATATTCCCACTAGAACACAAGGTGAAGAATAATCAATATTTATTTGTTTATAGAGCAAAGTTACAGGTGTAATACGTAGATGAATGTAGTATCATAATCATTTGTTACTTGATGACCTAGTATATAGGTTATATTCAAATAACTGACCAAAAATGTATGTTGGCGACAAAATAGCTAAACCGTTGGAGTATGGTCACAATAAGAGAACTTCACACTGTGCTTGCTCCGAGTCCTTCGTTTTCATTTACACAATAACGAGATGTAAGTTTCACTTTACCATATGGACTCTATGATGAAGAGAAATTAAAACGTGGTATATCATTCTTTCAAAGAAATAGTCAAATAAACCACGGTATAGTTGTAAGAAAAAATTAACCTGGAATATACAGAACAGAAAGGCGAAGCCCACTGTGCTAAAAAGTCGTTTTCTTCAGCAGTAATGGCTCTTTGCTACAATGTATAATATATTAATTGTTAACTGACAGCTAGTTCTTTCCATTCACCTCGGCTCCTCGCTATTGTGAACCAATGCATATGACCGGTCTGCTCCGGTAAAACGTAACCCCATGGCACGACCGTCCACATAGGACATTGGCCTACCTCCCGGCCGCTGCATCCCCCATCTCGGCCCAAAGGCGTCATGAGGGTGAGACATGACCAGCGCCTCGAGTCCCTCCCGGCCGGTTGATGCGATCTGGAGCAGCTACTTCTGAATCAAGTAGTTCGTCATTTGTCCCCCCCCCCAAGGTTCTCACGAGACTGAGTGCACCCCGGACCAGGTCTCCCTGCGGGGGAAAATTCCCCACACCGGTGCCGGGAATCGAACCCAGGTATCCCGCTTGGCAAGCACCGCGCTAAGGAGACGACTGGGTTTGCTCCGGTAGGTGATACTATTAGCATAAGAACTGTTTTTGAGACATACGTCATTAACCACTTAACCATTCACCGTCTGCTGCAAAAGTGCTATATTTGCTAACACAAGCTCAACCTTACGTTCTTTGTGCACATGTGTGTATGTTTGTGTATATTTGGTTTTAATTAAATATTTGATTGCACATGTTTGCATTTGCAAATTCATATGAAATAGTAGGCTACCTTGTTAAGGTATACTCATACTTCAACGCGCAGAAGCGAAGCGCAGCGAGGCGAAAAATATCTTCTCCTTGTTAATAAATGAGATGCCTCTCATTATATGGAGGCAATGCATACAAAACCAAAAGCTCGGCGCGCGAATCGCTTCTTCGTCTTCGTAAGGCATAGTTTCATCATCAGTATCAATCGTGTCCTGTCAAAAGGCTTCGTGCTTTGCAACTGCCCAGCCAAGTCCATCGTTATCTAGTATTTCCCTTACCTCGGCGTCAGTCATTGCCCTTCTATGCTTTTATCCACAGGAATTAATGAGGAAAAACTAATTAATTTGGTGCAGCCATATACGTTTTTGTTAGATAAATCCCACAAGTTATATATCATACAATGTAAGGGGAAAACGTAGTGAAAGAATAGAAATTGGAAGAGATATAGCAAATAACTATAAAGCAGATTTTATGGAAGAGCTGCATGAAATTACGATTGATTATACATTGTGTTTTCCTATTAAATAGTATTAAAATAAAATGTATAATCATAGTAAAAAGAATCACATGTCATAAGGATTTGAAGATATTTTGTCCTAATTCTGAATCACATTGTAATGCTAATGATTGAACAATAGTTTCGAAACTACCAAGTATATCATGTTAAAAAATAACAAAATCCATTGGTCTACCATCGTATCAACTAGCATCATTGTTTAAAACTGTAGTACCGGATTTTAAGTGTAAAATAATAATAATAATAATAATAATAATAATAGAATTATAAAAGATGTTGCAAGGGAAACAATAGTGAAACTTTCAAACAACAATTATAAGTGATGTAAAAATAATTAAGATATGACATATTTGTATAATCAAGTATATTTTTATATGGAATTTGAAAAGGCACATCTGAACCAACGATGGCCTGTACATTAGCATCGCGCACACGCACTACAGCATATACTTTTCAATCCATTACATTGTATAATGTAATGATATCGAATGTATTTTCAATATCATTACCTGCTTGACTTAATCGATAATTAAATACACATTTCTCATAGTTCTGCAGTTGTGCTTTTACTTAGGGATGTAGTAAATGATGGCGTGTAAGGGAAATAATTCATCCCCGAGCACATGTGGCATAGGTACATTAGTTCCAGGCAAGGGTTTCTTTATGGTGCCAGGAACATTAAGAACATTGTTTTCAAACCTTTTCTAGACCTGAATTTGTGAAAACACCACCATCTTAAATTCGTGGATAAATTTATATCATGCACCCAAAATCCTCTTTACTGCCCACGCTCTTTTCAAAGATTAGCGCTACTACGACCAAAGGATTACACAGAACAGCTATCGTTGGTCCATCATCTCCGCAGCGAGTCTAGATGTGAGCGAGTTTGTTCTTTTCGGCGAGCCGCGCGTCCAAATGTGACCGTACCTTTGCATTTATCTGCAGTGTACACGTGAGAGAGTATCCATATGGAAAAGCAAAATGTCCCTCTCGGTTTCTTGTGAATCAAGAGTGAAGTAATTTTCTTTCGAAAATACTCGAACCTCATACCTATGCTGTCCCAACTGCAAAGAGAAACAGAATGTACACGATTAATTTTCAAAAAATCCTGAATCGATGCAAACTGCTCTGCATCACAAACCAACAAACACGACATAACAGCATCTAGAATCCAACGAAAGTCCTCTGCGAGCCCTGGGAGCTGCCTACAGTTCCAAAATTAGACTTGCGCCAGTACAACAGTAGAATAATACTGACGACCGAAATTTTCCTAAATCACCTTTATCTTCATTGACACATTGTCACCTTCCAACCTCTAGAACGCAATCAAATGTCATATTTGTAGCTTAGGAGTTTACCTCTACCTTCGCTCCCGTACAATGTGCAGTCGTATTTCATATTTCCTTTACTAACCGGGGTGTTAGGCGCAACCCAACAAGCCAGCAGAATGTTAACACAGCACACAGGGGTTATTAAAGGATATACCGCGTTTGAGTGGGGAGCCCCACATATAACAATTGCACGCCGGCCGATACCACTTAATTTAAATAGTATTAGAAGACAAACTTACCCTATTACAGTGACTCAGGAAAAGATATCTATTGTTTCCTTTGTACATTGTACTCGGCGACTGCGTTATGCGCTTGATCCTACAGGTAAGCTCCATGTATACGACGTTAACTGTGTTCGCAAAGGAACATTTTAAGAGAAAAAAAGGGCAGAAACATGAAGTATTATCTTCTGGAAAGTAATTACAGCTCTATAACTCTTAATTTTAAACCACTTCTGCTGAGATATTACTTGTTTCTAAAATAGTTTAATAGCTCTGAAGTAAAGGCTCTTTTAAATAACTCCAATTTGGTTGCATTAGTTCATTAGATATAATGCCTCAATGCTTGGGGAAGATGTCTGTTCATTTTCGTGGCCAGATAACACATTTGACAGCGCTTTTATTATCGAATTGCAGAAAATGATTAGGGACTGTTCACCAGACTCGGAGAGAGGCCAGTGTAGTAAGGAAAGCCTTCAAAGGAATTTGGTGTACCGTTCCATATCTGTTATCTGAAAATGAGAAATGTGACCGCAAAGGATATACATTTATGTTATATTCTTACATAAATGTAGTGGTGATTATAAACGTATTTTGGTATGGTCTTGTTTATCAGTAATGCCTGTGTTAGTACTCTTGGAAGGGAGCATTTACTACTCCCAGCTATATTAGAAGATGGTCCGAATAGCCGTAGAACACAAAGGAGGACAGTGTAGTTTGTAAAATGAACCACCACGATCCCGCAAGCCACAGAGCAGACTGGATTGAGCCTGTGGTGTGCAAACAAGCTTCCCTTGTGGCCAAAAATAAACTTAACATTTTAAAAGATACATTTAGTGATTCTACTTGCCACCTTACTCCCACTGTAACTAAATGATGTCTAAAGCGTAAGTGGTAAAACTATACATGTCTATGTGTATGTATGCACACTATAATAACCGTTCTTGCTTCCTGCCAAACTAATAGTATTTAATTTTTCTCTCAATTCAGATTAATTAATTTCATAATTAGAATCACAACCAATTTCACATTTGTATTTACAACAATATAAAATCACAAGCATTTCATTTAAGGAATATTTACAAAAATTATCCAATATATATATATATATATATATATATATATATATATATATATATATCAAGATTTTTCCTAAATTTCTTCAGAAATAGAGGACAACCCCGAAAGGCTGCTCCAGGCAATTCATTCCAGTCTTTTATGGTTTTATTTACCAAGGAAAACTTTCCCACGTCAGTTCTGTATCTTCTACCCTTAATTTTGAACGGATGATCGTTTCGTGCATAGTAAGTTGGGTTTTCCAGTTTGTCAGTAACGTCCTCCCATGCGTTTAAGCCAGCGTAAGCTTTAAATAAAGCGCACAACCTCTCTTTCTCACGCCTAACTTTCAACGGCTCCCATTTTATCTCCTCAGCGTTTGTAGGCACAAAATATTTACCCCTTTTTATGAATTTTATAGCTCTTTTCTGGATCTTTTCTAACGAATCAATTTGATTTACTCTATACGGGTCCCAACAAGTTACTCCAAATTCCATGACCGGCCGCACTAAGGACTTGTACGCGATTTCCCTGGACTTTGCACTCCCTTTCTTTAAAATCCTCATTAGGAAGTGCAGTGTTTTCCACGCTTTCTTAGATACAGAATTTACCTGCTCGTCCCATCCAGCGTTACTCGCCAAGTAAACTCCCAAGTATTTGCAACTGTCCACCTGTGGAATTTTTTCCCCACCCATGTGATAGTTTTGCAGATTTTTTTCCCTAGATCTATTAAATACAATTGACTTACTTTTGCCAGCGTTAATTTTCATTTTATTTGCAGCAGCCCAATCACTAATTTCATTTAAATCACCCTGAAGAGCAGTCTCATCTTCAACATTTCTAATTTTATTGTAAATAATATAATCGTCTGCAAACAATCTTATCTGACATTTTATAATAACAGTTATGTCATTTACAAAAATAAGAAAAAGTAAGGGCCCCAGTACTGAGCTTTGGGGTACGCCCGAGCTTACCATACCCCTCTCAGATAGATCCTTGCCTACTTTTACCCTTGCGATCTTCCTTCCAATAAATGTTTAACCCATAGAACTACGCGTTTATCAATTTCTGTAGCAGTTAGCTTCTGGATAAGTAAATGATATGATACAACATCAAAAGCTTTGGAAAAATCGATCACCACTGCATCTGTTCTTCCCCCTGCATCCACCTCCTCTGCTAAATCTTGAAATAATGACGTTATCTGGCTTTCACACGAGTATCCATGTCTAAACCCATGTTGCGCTTTATCGAACCACTTTTTGTTTTCTAATTTCTCCCGTATATATTCCACAATTAAATGTTCCATCAATTTGCACTCTACTGAAGTTAGGCTGACTGGTCGATCATTATTTAATTCTGTTTTATTTCCCCCTTTATGAATTGGAACTACAATCGCGGTTTTCCATACAATCGCAGCAAAAAAGTTTCCTAACTACCGTTGTGTTGAACGCTGATTCTGTGTAACCCTTTACTTTAAAATAGATACCTTGTGAAATTGAGATGATGTTAGATCCAGTCTTCACAACAAATTGATTGAAGAGCTCCAAGCCAACTTAGCAACAAAGTTGTTTATTATGTAGTTGTTGTAACTGTCATTTTGCTCCCGGGAAGGTGAATGACCATACTCACTCACATTCCCCTCTCACATGCGCATTCCTCCTCGCCGGACGTCTTCCTAGTTGGTCACATAAGTCTTTAAGTCTTAGTACAATTAATACACAAAATGTGCAGTACAGGGGAAAAATTCCGCACGCGGTAGAGATAGAATGTTCTTGATTTAAACAGCGAACGCTGAACAACCCGCGAAGAAGTCATCTTCCGTGGTATAGGGGTAACATGCTGGTCTCTGATTTCCAAGGTCGTGGGTTCAAACCCGGCGGAGGGCGATTAATGTTTTCGGGTGTAAAAATCCTTAGCATAGCTTCCTTCGGAAATAAATAAGGTTCTTGGTCTCGTATCGTAGATTTACGGCATATAAAAGAATTTAAAGCCTTATAAAAACCCTCTGAGTAAAATTAAGCGGTCTTTCACGCCCAGTATAGAATGTGATGCTGAGAACCACAGCAGTTAAAGAGTTTCCATAAATAAAAACTGATTTAATTTAACACCCGAAGCTGATGAGTGCCAGTTACCTAGTCTTTTATTCCCTGACGTCGATATGCACAGGTTCTTGAGAAGTAGTTTTGCTAATGACAGTAGTAGTTTTATGGCCTAAAGACCTACTACTGTCAGTCTCTGTAAACCTTTGATAACATGACTGTTTCAGAGGCGAGTGGTGTAGCCATAATGTAAGTATACGAAGATGTTTAGAGGTGCTGAAGTGCGATGAAGAAGTGTTTGAACAGTTTTAAAGAGAAGGGAATGACAACGAAGTGTCTGCAGTAATTAGACCCGACTATGAGGTCATATTATATGTCCACAATGCACATATTATGCAAATAAATAACAAGTTGAAGTGAACTAATTTTCTTTTAAAGGGTCCAAGCCAAGGCAGATTTAATTTTCTGTGGTGTGAATTAAATAAAATGTTGGATTCTGCAACATGATTGTCCCAGCAGAAATTACTGTTCTCAATAACATCTATTTCTGTGTTACCAAAACCGCTGATGCCCCACCAACAATGTCTGCGATTTTGAGGGATAAATTCCAATTGCTAAACCGCGTGACCATGAGTAAACAAGATTTGAGGTCACGATTAATATTCGTCACTGCACTCTGAATGTCGTCATTCCATGAATGTACGTGTAGTTATAGATCGGTGGCATAGAGGTGATATTAACTTGTAGAGGGGTTGGCGCTGAGGATATATTAAACAGTGTGAGACATACTATAGGCAGATGAAACTTAGCACAACCGTTAATTTGGAACGCGTGTGAGAATGGAACTGCTCCGAATAATATCCTCAGTTCCAGTTATACAGCTCAAAGAAAAATACCTTCAATTTCTCCTTGCTACAATCGTTTACAAGTAGTTGATAAACAGTTCCAAAATTGATACTCTAACCTTAGTGAATAAATTGTGTTACAATACATTTATGTTTATGATAGCCCTTAAATGTGTCCCCACTTCCATGTTCCAACAAAGGACAACTTTGGAAATCTTTCCGTCAATGAGATTTAATCATGATTATTGAACCTTTATGATGCACTTTCGAAAGGAACCTACGATGGCGGTTTGGAAGATATGATTAGCATCGTGTGAACGGATGCATGCGACGATGATGAGGGTGAAAATGGGAGTGGATTCCTTCAACTTAAATGAGTAATTCTTGCAATTAGCATCTACATGTATTTTACTTTACAGATTGAAGAACCGTAACCTGATGTGGAAGAGAAGCCACGCCGTGACCGAGTGGTTAGACCATTCGCCTCTCACCTAGACGTCCCGGTTTCTATCCCAAGCGACCGCATGTGGGATTTGTGGTGGACAAAGCGGCTCAGGGAAGGGTTCTCCGGTTTTTCCCACCATCGTATTCCACCGGTGCTCCCTCTTCATTCCATGTATCATCAGTGTCGTTGCCTGCGGAACCATATAGTAAAAGCGGGCGTTATACACTACCCAAAAATGTAATAATTTTAATTGTTTTCTCACAGAAACCGTGCATAGGACTAGAGTTGGACCGGGAGACGTGAGAGTCAGTTGAGAAATTCAATGCTATGCCGGCATATTACCATGGTGGATCGGTGGTAGAACGGCCGGCTAGTGACCGGGTGATCCGTGATTCAGATCCCGGCTATGGCATGGAATTTTTCAGTCTGATTCTACCTGTCCAATACCCAAACATAATGCGGAAGAGCGTGATTTGAGAAAGTAATAGTGGACTAACAGTGTAGTTAAAATTATATATGTACAACATACTCATGGACGTAGTTTTCTGTTGTTTCCAGGCACAGTACTATCTCGGCAGCATCAAAACATGTGCTACTATGTACATCAACAGAGCCATGTGTGACCACGTTCTTAGATCCAAGTTCAGGATAATTTGAAAGAATGGGTTAGCTCGGGAAAACACGCACCTTATAACTGCAATTCGAGAAATAGATCTACTTTCTGACGATTTGATGTATATTGTCTCCTGTTGACGCTGACAACGCCAAACCAGGCAGGTGATAAATTCTTCTGCTTCAGGACTGAAGCTGTTACAAATGTTGTAAAAGAGAAAACGAGTTGATAGATAATATAAATATATTCTATCGAATAAAACCATTTCTACCCTGAAGCATTTAACATGAACCGTTAGGGGAAATTTAAGGGGAACCGGGAGTGAAATTTCAAATTTCTATATTTCTGTACATATTTTCTCTGAAAAAATGCTGTGCTTGCATTCCTATTATATTAATATGAATACCAAATGTAATTTAAGTTGGATAAATACTTTGAAAAATGTAAAGTATTTCATAAATTTTATTATGTAAACATACAGTATAATCAAAGTGTTTCATGCGTTTCAAAATCTGAGAAAATTGGTTGCCAAGAACTTCAAACGGTGATATTTCAATAACTTTGATTACTAATATATTTCTTCTAATATTACCATAAATACTTCTGCACATTTTAGAAAATTTTAGTTCTATTTAAACTAAAACTGAGGCACATGGAGCACATTGAAAGTGTGAAAATGTAGTTTTCATAAAAAGCATCGTTTTATGAAATACTGTTCTAGAAAACAGGTGTATCGTACGATCTTTAATGGCTGTAGAACCCGAAACAAGAGGGGGACCGCTAAATGTTGTTTCTCTGCGAATTCTCAAAGATTTCAACTTCTATTTGCTATAAAAAGCATTTTTTTATGTTTTGCATTCAAACTTTCATTCACTGTGCTCCTTAAGAGGTTGTTAATCACTTTATTTAGAACAACATTGGACGCTTCGCCTCTTAACTGGACATCTAATAGTTAATCTAACCTTCCGAATAAATTAGAATATTCTGGAATGCAGTGTAAATATGGTACCATATTGAAGTAATTTTTTCAGCGATGGAGTTACTACCAATGTTGGGTTCTCATTAATAGAAAACTCGCACAGACAGAGAAACCAAAACACAAACATAATTAATGTTGATTCTATTGCTACCATTATTTCATGTGCCATATGTTTTCAGCTCTAATGAATGTAGGATGTTAATTGAGATATTGGTTATTATATTACACGACAGTAATGTAATTTGTCCATAGAGGGAGGTAAATAGGTCTTATTTTGGCGTTGAGAGTAAACAAGGTGACTCTCCTAGGACTGAGTGAACGCACCCAAAGTGCCCTACAAAACAAACACAGCAACCTGAGTTCCCATATCAGGTGTTGCGGTATAGAGCAGCTGTGTCTTGTTGAGCTAAGTTCGTAAACAACCTCTTCCCAGGGCCTATGCTGGCATTTCCTTTGTTTAATGTCACAAAGGCTACACTTTCACACCCAAAATAATTCACTGCTCTTTCTGCAAACTGAATAATTTACTGTTACAAGCTCACAGATATTCAAGGGAAACTCCATTCTGTATTTCCTCAAAGATTAATACCCCAACCAGTTTTCGCCGAGGGTGCAGCTCTAACCTGTTAAAATGAAACAGGAGTTCATGTGGTGGCCAATATTTACATACAAACTGGTTTTAAATAAATAATATTGTATTTCAATTTTTAAATGCTTTAAAGACCACTTTTAAGACGAATTTTTGGATTGTTTTCAAGAAAATTCCCATTTTTACCTTTGTATGTTACAGTAACGTGTAACCTAATTCCATTTAGACTCATCATCTTCAGATTTGAATGCCTCCATGCATTCAATTATTCATAAGCTATGCTTAGGATAACATTTTTTACATGTTTACATTCACTACGTTTATTCAGTTCAAATAATATAGAATACTGTAAGTTACATTGCTAGACACCTCAACTTTTAAATGCTTGTTCCAATTTTTTTTTAAAAAAACAACTGCAAGGTCCTGTTTCTTATAAGGTTACACAATAATATTATGTGCAATTAAGTGATTGAACACTGGTAATTAATCTTTTGGATAAGTTGTTAAATAGCATTTCTAAATTCAAAACAATGTTATAGTTCCAAAGTTATGTGCATTTCAATAATGCTTTTAAGTAAATTTTTTAAAAAAAAATCAGTTACTAATACAAGTGAAGTATAATAGGCCTGAAGCTTGAGGATTTTCACAGCAAAGTATAGACATTACTTCACACAAAAGATTTAGTCCGTAGTCCAAAAATGTATAAAATAGCAAAGTTAATCCAAGATTACCTTGAATTTGAAAATTATGTAATACCCAGTCAACTATATAAAGAACTATAGGAAAAATATAACTTCCTCTATAGTTCTTCTCTTCTCAAGAATAGCCACTGGTAAGATGGGCGTATGTCTGCTTCCTTTCTAATGAAGAACCGGGGTTCATAAGCTCTTTCTGGCTTTTCTGGAAGATGAGTTGAATACTTCAGCGATGAATGTCGTTTCCAATATTATTGCCATTTCAAATACTGTCAAAATTGTGCTTGTTCAGAATTAGGAAAATTCCAGGTGGTCCAAATGTTCCGTAGTTGACGTGTGCAGATATCCCTTCATGCATTAAAAGGACTCAATGGGACTATTTCAAGTTAAAATCCGGCAGTAACGGAATGACTGAGCGACCATTCTTTTATCCCTCTGAATGAGCGCGAACTCGCTCAATGTTTCTGCTGATAAGCAAGAGGGTAAATCGAAGGTCGCAAGGAAAGAAATGCAATCTATGGGCAATGTTTGTTTCGAGGTTCCTGAGAAAATATTTATCTAGTGCTGGAATATTATATACGGACAGCTTCCTTTATGACATACATTACAGAAGATACAGGTTTTTAAACATCAGTCCGAATATTGATACAAATACATATTTCATACATTTCTGTGTTGCGGTAGTCATTTTACGAGTACATTACTGTAGATTTAGTGGATGAAAGACTACGCTCGAAACATAAGAAAACTGCCAAGTTGAAACGGAAGTGTTAGGCATTTTTTTCAATTATTCATGTATCAATTCAGGTAATTGTTCAGGTATCAATTCGGAATTTATTCATGTGCACAATGTAGTGGATTTTCGTATTTTTCTTCCAGTTTTTATTGTAATCAAATGGCTTGATAAACTGCTTTGAATTCCAGATTATCAATGAAGAGCAAGAATTTCTTTCGCATATTTAAATGTTTGACTGAAGCTTATTGTAATCTATGAAAAATTGTTTTCCCTTTGGCATACGAATGTGTAAAAAAATAACACATTAAGTACATAGCTTACAATTACTATCACCTCATATTTTAGACCAAATTACAAATTATTGCGTTTTGCAACACTTGAAAGATGGTAATTTAATGCCAAGTGTTAAACCAGACGCGTTGCCTTAATGGTAACTTTGGGACTTAATATTAGGTATAATTTTAAATAAATTCTTTAAAAATGACTGTGCTCTAATATATATACATATATTGACTATGTATCTCATAGTGCTTTTCTTTCCATTTAGCAGAAAATTTGCGCTAGCTATTATATACAGGGTTACTACAAAAGAAATAGACAACTTCAACTGCCTGTAAAACAAAAACTATTAGAGATAGCAACCTAATTATTTTGGAGGTATGTTGAGAAACTCTCAACGTTTCGTTTGTTACTATTGATAACGCTGTAGTGTTTTCTTTGTTGTTGCAGAAGCTGAAATGGCGGAAAATCTTGTGGAAAAGGCACATTGCGTGTTGGAATTTGCTAGAACGCAATCAGCAACTGTTGTCCAACGACATTTTAGAACACGTTACCACAAAAATGAAATGATGCGCTCACAAAAACCAGCATCGTCTTCATCATGTTCCAACATGTCGATGCAAAAGTCACGCCGTATGACCTTATCTTCTTCACTCAGAAACTGCAACATCTGTAATCTGTAAGGCATCATGTGCAGTCGCTTCCGCAAGATTTTCCATACAGTTTGCTGTGGAATTTGTAATTGCATGCTTGCCCTAGATGTCGATTTCTGTAGGCTTCTTATGTAGGCAGAACGAACACGTTCAACGTTTTCTTCCGAAACTCCTGGTCTTCCCGAGCTCTTCCCTTTGCACAAACATCCCGTTGTCTCGCATTTTCTATACCAGTCGTAGATTGACTGTCTAGTCGGTGGCATTTTGTGGTAACGTGTTCTAAAATGTCGTTGGACAACAGTTGCTCTTGCGTTCTAACAAATTCCAACACGCAATATGCCTTTTCCACAGGATTTTCCGCCATTTCAGCTTCTGCAACAACAAACAAAACACTACAGCGTCACCAAAAGTAACAAACAAAACTTTGAGAGGTTCTCAACATACCTCCAAAATAATTAGGTTGCTATCTCTAATAGTTTTTGTTTTACAGGCAGTTGAAGTTGTCTATTTCTTTTGTAGTAACCCTGTACTTCAAAACCAATAATTTGTAGCATCCTCTTTTAACCATTGAAAAAGATCATTACTTGCTTCTAAATGTTCCGTGCTTCTATATTTAAAACTAACAATGGCGTTAAATTTAACTGAAACATTTTTCAGCTAAATCGCAAATTTCAAAATGTAACACACCAACAAAGACTATTAAAGTATTTATTAATATATGTAAATTGTTCCACTGGGCCCTAATGATAAATCCATTTTTGTGGAAACGCACACCTTAAGCAGAAAGCCCAAGGCCGGGATCTATGCACAGGTAAAGCCAGGATCAAGGCGTACCTTCAAATTAAAAGAATTCAGTTCAACTTCACCCATTTACTTAACATATTGCATCTGTAATATAGAAAACACAAAGACATTAAGAAAATGCTCGTGCTCACCACAAATAGAAAAAGGTATAAGACCACTTCAGACCGGTCAAAATAATTTACCACAATATGGGAGCGAGAAGGTTAATAAATGTTGTCGAGTTAAAACCAGAATGATACAAAGTTAAATGTGCTAAATTTAGACAAGCCGAAAGCTCGCTCCACAAGGCTCTAGCACGGCACAATGGCCTAGAAGAAATGCACCTTCCTGGCGCTGTATGAAGACGATCCCGATGTATGGTGAAAAATCAACTGATCGCCGTTCGTAGCACAGCGGCACAGATCCATCACTCCAGAATCCGCCTGCGGTGCAGTAAGTAGTTAAAGCGGGCGTTAAACACTACCTAAAAAAACTCCAGTAGGGGAGCTCATGACTGTCCAGGCATGCGCATAGAACTCTAGATCCGCTGGCTAGCCCTCCAGCAGGTTGGCGGAGACACTGTAGCGAAGTAAGATGAACAAATAGGACCAGCAGGATCCGTCGTGTAACGGAGACGTTATAAAACACAAATCCGTGTAAAAGAATCAAAAGACGCTTTCGTGAGCTTTTAAATAATGGTATATTAGGCAACTGGAGTGTGATAGTAGTAATTAAGACACGTGTATGTTTATAATTGTCATGCAGGCATTTTAATTGGCATTATGGTCAAGCTGCATAACACTATTTGTCCTCTATCATGTGTCTTAGGTTTAAAATATTTATAAATTATGTTTATTAATCTACGCTTATCTGAGTCAACAAGTGCATTGACCTTACCTTACGCAGTAGAACAACTGGCAGGGTTGTGGTAGTGCGCAGACACGAAATAATTGATTTTGCACATAACTCGACCTTGTCGCATTACTTGATGATATGTGCAGCATACGTGCTATAAGCTTAAAAATGGTAGACTTTGATAAACCAGAAGACAAATTAAATGTATTAGAAAGTTCTTTACAATAAAGCTAATTTATATATAGTGAGAAGTGGCTTTGTTAAATAATAGTTCAACAAATTTACAATAAAACGCCTGTATTGAATCTCTCAAAAACAGGTTGTTTAATGTGCAATTGTTGAAATGAATTTGTGGGAATATACTTTGTACAATACTGGAAGCTGATGGTGGATTGTAGTCAGTTTGTGAGTTCTGTTGCGCTATTCAGTTTAATATTATAATTTTATTTAGGACTGATTCTCCAATATAAGTTTCCGCCATAGTAGTGGATTTCTAGCTTCCATGACGTTTTAGTGTTATTATGCCTCCATTCGCATCTTTCTAAACTCGTGCCAATTGTTCTTCGATTGCACATATGAGAGTAATCCATGGTTGCGCTTTCAACAGTTGGTGCCCAATAGCGTTACAGATTTGCGTAGACGCAGAAACATTGAATGTTACATGTGGATTTTCTGATTAGCGGAATCTTTAATTTGAATGAGGTCTTTAAAGGTAAAACTACCAGACATGTAACTACTACATTTAGACATGGTTGAGCATAAATACAAATGTTAATGGTTTATGTACGCTCTAGAATACATTTTATCAGCCAGCAAAATCTGAAGAAAATGGATTGAAATTTGTATGATTGTGTTTTATTTTGCACTGCACACCAAATATTGCAAATCTTTATCAATACTTACGCATCTGAAAATATTCAGTTTGTGGTGTTACGCAGACAGCTATCACATTAATTAACATCAACTGGCAGAACTTCAACTCGCTCGTATTGTCGCCAATCTCTCTTTTTCTCTCCGTACTGTCTCCATCACTCTACTCTCTTGCATTCTGCCTCTCTCTTTTTCTAACTGACCTATATTTTCGCATCTCCCATTCTCTCTCTCCTTTCCGCTCCCTCCGTGAGATTTATTTCCATTGTAACTTCTTCTCCATTTGATTCTCTCAGTATTTGTGTTTTTGTCGCCAATCTCCCTTTCTGTGAATCGTAAACGTCCAATGATGTTTTCAAAACCGGTAATAGAGTTCTCCTTTCTGTGGTGTTACTGAAAAGTACAATGTACAAGGCTACATGGTTTATAATGCTGTGCCTGTTCTTTATGAACTACATTATTCCATAAAGGAAGTGCTTTAGCGATAATCAAATGTTTTTAAAATGTATTGCTATGTAAAATAATTTAAATTCGGTTTTCTTTTTCATTCCTGGGGAGAAAAAAGACTAAAGAGATGAAACGAAAGTTCCTTTACTGCTTCAGAAAAGTTTTAGTAGATTAAAATTGAAACCAATAACAAGAAATTTCTCGGAAACGGCTAATTCTACAGAAAAAACCGTATATGACATACATTGTGTGTTTTAATGAGATCTATACTTTTGTAGTAAACCTTTATCTGTCTCACCGGTTGATGAGTTATAAAAAGTCATACAGGGTAAAGAAGTCTTCAGAGGCTATTCCCAGAAAATTCAAAATATACATTTCGTTTGTCATGAACATATCTTGAACAAATGGAATTTTAATCAAAATCGTTAGAGCCATTTTGGAGAAAATCGAAATCTTCGTAAAATGTTCCATGTTAGGCTGGCGGTATTTTCTTGAAAATCTTCTTGACACATCCTTGGAAGATTCTTAACCTAAATATCAATTTTGGTATCTAATCGACTTTTCGTTTTTTAGCTATGCTACCCACGAACACACACACACACACACGCACTTACACACGTCTCTAAAGTGCTATGTTTTAATTCAAGGGGCTCAAAACATGTATTTTTGATTATATTTCGATATTGAATTTTGGGAAATTATAATACCTTCTCTCTCTACTATATACATTGTACACACGTGCTACATAAAGCAAAAATGATGCATTTCGTAACATACCTATAGAAGACTATAGATTTTGATTTTAACTGATTAAATCAAATACATTAATTAAAATATCCATAATAAAAGTCATATTTGAATGAAAATAATTATGAGTTCCTCTTTTGTTACCGGTAATGTCTGTACCTAACTTAAATATTTTTTGAAACTCATTTTTAGCGCTTTAGCGTCCTCTTAAACATCACATAGCGATTTCTCACGGTGGGAACTGGTATTTTAAGTAAACGTTTCATAATGATTAATTTGGTTGTTCAAGGTAAAAGTCTTGTAACACGCGCTCGGTCACAAACGATAAAAGCTGTTTAATGCCAAATTTGTTTCACGGCGCTAAAATTTGTACCATCAGATAATTGATTCATGCTGGAAAATACAGCTGTTCTAGCTTGGATACGCGCCAGAAAAGCAGCGAGTATCTCTGGAGTCACAGGGGTCTACGGACAATATGCAGCTGATATGGGAATTGAGGGTAAACTATCGTCAGGACTGAATTAGCTGTTGGTATGAAATGACAGGAAAAGTAAGCCTTATGCTTTGACATTTACCTAGGACGTGTTGTCCATCTCTCTCCCCTTCCAGCCGTGCTCCGACAAGTGTGACTGAGAACGCACGAGTACTCTGGCTCAGGCGAGACCAGTTGTTACGGCCTAGTGTAGGTAAGCTATGTGTGACTGCAGTCCATTAACCTTTTTTTAGTTCTATTCAAATAGTAATGCAACGACCACATGGTAGGTAGAGAAGGTATTGCATTTCAACAAAAAATTAAATATTTAAGTTTCACCGGAAATACTTGTTTTGAGGACTACTTAATCCAAAGGAGGAGTTTTAGAAGCAGGTTCATGTATATCAGTGTGTATGGGAACAACAGAATTCAAATACGATATGTCGGATAAATACCAAACTTGATATTTAAATTCAGCATCTTGCAATTATGCGACACAAAGATTTCATGAAAATTCTCCCAACTCAAAACTATGCTTTACATAGAGCACTTTCTGAAAAAGTTTAATTTCTCAAAATGGCTCTAACGATTTTTATTAAAATAGCATTCGTTTAAGATATATTCATGAACAATGAAATGTATATCTTAATTTCTTTGGAATATCCTTTGAAGCTCTGTTCATTCTGGATGACCTAGATGGCGTTTACATAACTGCTAAACCGTAATTTATAGTCAAAGTTCTGGTGGACATAAATTTAAATCTCGTTAAAGCACACAATTATTTATGTCAGATACATTCCTTGTTATTACTTTAAATGTTCTAATAGTTATACTTTTCTCAATCATTCTTTTTCTCCTTTCTTTCTTTACTCCTGGCATTACAAATGGAACGGAATTTTAATGAAATTACATAGCGACCAGCATTTAAAAGATCTTAATTTCATTTTAACTTAATGCGTTTCCTTATTTACGTTGTGCCTACAAAATGTAAAATACGCAAAATGTAAATTTCTTTCTCACGTTTATCACGATCAGTGGATAGAAGAATGAGATAGATAGAAGAATAGATTGTTACAGAATAGGCAGAAAAAGTGAATGGAACACGTCAGATTTTTTTCATAACTGCTAGAAGCTGGTGGTTTGTATTGATGTCTCTATCTAAATTGTTTGCTCAAAATATGATATTTATATTTTGTAAACTTTACTCATATTCATGGCGAGACACAGCCACCATTATTGGAATATGAACGCAGCGGATACAACACATAATATCAGCTTGAATTCTCAAAGTTTGTACTTTTGCAAATGAAAAAAAATGTCGGCCGCTAACATGTAGATGCGCTATTGTTTCGTGTGGCAGCTTATAAAGCTAGAAGTGACGTACCCTTGGGACAAAATGACTGCAGAAACGCGCACCGCTCGATAACTCTAATCAAACCATGTAGTCATTAAGATAATTACATTAGGCTTCTAGGATATACCGACCAAAGAAGTAATCCGAAGTGTGTAATTAGGAATCTGTTTCATCATCAAACCCACTTGTTGCTAGATCAGCTTATTCCGTTCTCTGCACCGAGTTGGTGGGTAGTCTGTAGCGTTGGTTAAAATGCTGAGGAAGTCGCAGTATAGATATATAAACGTATAAAAAGGAAAGCTCCATTTAAAGTGATAAATCAAACTTAAATTGAAATGAATGAACAAATAACGCGTTTTTCTAAATGCATATACTATACGGAAACTAAATTAAGACTAAACTCCTTGGCGCAGCAGCCCGAAGGTTTTCCAAGTACTACCGCCTGACCGCTATGCTCCCTACCCTTGGCATTACAGTCTTCATAAGGGTGGTGCAGTACCGGAGGGTGGAACGATATTACTGTATCAAAAGAAAAGGTTCTCTTGCTGTCACTCAAAATATGTTTGAATCATCCACAAGTTTATTCAGTGTCGAATTCCTTCCCTCTCGTATTTTCGACATTTTGCAATCGGCGCTCTCTTTCAGAGTTTACTGACTTATCTACTAGCAGAAACTGAACGAAGCCAGGCAGTGAGCAGTGCAACACGTTTCGAAATGGGCAGTATAGACCACGCCAAATCCATTACGTCATAGTTATACTCTGTATGCACCGAACCTGAATCCGGTCATTTCGGACGAGGTCTCCCAGCGAGAGAAAATCCCGACACCGGTACGTGGAATTGAACTCGGGCCTCCCACTTGGTATGCACAGTATTTACCTTCTCCATTTATCAAGATGAAGCAGGAAGATTTTCAAGAAAATCTCCAACTCCAAACCACCATTTGCATGGAACAGTGTTCGGTAAATTTGATTTTCTGAAAAATGGCTCTAACGATTTTGGTTAAACTTTAATTCGTTTAAGGAATTGTTATGAGAACTGAAATTTATATCATGAATTTTCTGGGAATAGTCGCTGAAGTCCTCTTCATTCCGAATGGCACTGTATAACTGCTAAGCCGCAAGAAATAAACAACGATTTACTACGCAGAAATATGGATATCATTAAAGCACCCAAATTATATCAAATGTATTTCCATGGGGTTACTCTTTTCCAATAAATTTCTTTTGTTTTGTTTAAATTTTAAAATACTTGTCCCAAATGGGAATTCGATATTATTTTTCTTTATTTATTTATTTGTTTGTTTATTGTCTTTCCTTTCTTGGGCATGCTAACAAAACGTAATTTCAAAATCATCACACAAAGAGAGTGTAATATCGCTTAAGGCCTATTGTATTGCAGTGTGCTCCTTCTACCTATAAGAAAATATCTAAAAGAACCATTTCTGCAGCTCATCATCCGTGGTCTAGGGGTAAAATATTATCCTTCTATTCCCAAGGTCACGGGTTCAAACCCAATGGAGTGCAATGTATTTTCTGGGCGTAAAAATCCCTAGCATGGCTTCCTTCGGAGAGAAAGTAATCCCGTTGGCCCTGTGTAGTAGATTTACGTCTCTTAAAAGAACATCAAATCTAATAAAGAGGCCGCTGAACAAAACTAAGTGATCTTTCGCGCCCAATATATCGTAGAAGGACACTCTGAGAACAACAGCAGTTAAAGAACGTCCATAAATAACTCGACTACATTTCACCATTTCTATAAATGTTTGTCCCGATCAACATGAAGCAGATAAAAGAATAAGATTTTGGAAGAAACCTCTATTGATGATCGCATAACGAAATTTATGTGAATATTTCGAATCCCATTTTTACTTTCTCTAAACCGTATTTACAATGTACATAATAGATAGAGAAGGTATTGTCTTTCACACAAAAATTGGATACCGAGATTTCACTGCAAATACACATGTTTTGAGATCCCAGAGTCCAAAAGTAGCATTTTTAGAAAACTGTCCTTGTGTGTCTATATGTGTGGGTGTATGTTTCTCTCTCTCTCTCTCTCTCTCTCTCTCTCTCTTTCTCTCTCTCTTTCTCTCTCTCTCTCCCTCTCTGTGACTCCATGTGTGTGAGTGTGACGGGGGGAAGGACAGAATAGCATAAAAACGTAAAGTCCGTTAAATACCAAAATTGGTATTTAAATTCCGTATATTTAAAGGATGATAGATGAAAAATTTCAGAGAAATCCGCTCACACCTAACTACCCTTTATAAGGAACATTTTTAAAAATTTTAATTTTCTCAATCACGAATTTTTATTAAAATGCTATATATATATAAATTGTTTTCATAAAAAAACAAACGTATATTTTCAACTTTTTGGGGATAGCCTCTGAACAGATTTTCATTCTGGATGGCTTTTGTATAACTCGTAAACTTTAAGGGATGGAAAAAATCTACTACTCAAAAAATGTAAATCTCACTAACTCTCATAATTTATGTCATATACATTTTTTTAGAGTTAAGGGTTTCCGATATATTCTTTGTTATTGGTCTCAATTTAAACTGCCTAAGTGTTTTTTAAGGAAAGTCAACTTTCGTTTCATTTGTTTTGTTTTGCTCCCGGGAATGCAGAATTGAATTTCAATTTTTTGACATAGCGACGATTTTTTAAAAGATTTGACTGTCACTGTGTTCCCTTATTTAAAAAGAAGCAATTAATAGGTAAACTTCTGCTAATACCATCTGGATTAGCATGACATAGCTAAAAGAGTAATCCTTTGTAAGGAGAGTTTGTTTATGGAACAAGTTGAGAAGGTCATGTAAATGGAACATATCGGGGCTTTTACTTCACAAATGCTATTCTTCGTCGGTTGAAACATGTCGTTGATGTTATCAAGTATTTACCTATTCATTAGTTTGTGAAGTCTTTTTGCATACAATCACCACCTATGAGATTGATATACCCTCTCCAATCTGTATATCCAAATAAGAAAAACTGATAATAGTTCACTAAAATGGGGTTTTGTCACAACTCGGTATCCTTAAGGAAATTGAAACGAAATTTTCTTAAAACGGGAGATATAAAAATGTTTATAAAATTATCGTAATCGGAATATTATACAAATTAGTAAGCGTGCGCTGGTTCCTATATCAGAATAGCTATCCCTCCGATGTTAACCCAGTTCTGTCGGCTGTCATGTAAATGAGCTTTTAAAATTTGAGCGGATTAAGTTCTAAGAGAAATTTCCCACCAAATCGGATTAATGAGGCACTATGGGCTTATCAGATTAACTCCAAAGGCAGATTACTTGAATATGAATATTCCATTTTGGTGCCACATATTTGATATTGATCGATAACGTTTAGTAAAGCCTCGGATATTGACCAGCTGTAGTCGTTTATCTTGTCATATGCTTGCAAGGGTGTGATTTTATCGGATAAATTGTCAGTTCGTTACTCAACCATAATATTACCAACGAGTATTTAGTTATTAATAGGCTACGTTTTGTCGTTAACCACTTCTGGAGAAATTACAAAAGTCTTCCATGTTAACATGCTTTACAGTTTTCATTTGCGAAACACCACAGATTTCTTCCACTTTGGGAGTTGTGTCTTTAAACAATCCCAATTCAATTAGTGTCAATTTAAAACATAATTTAAAAATGTTGAGTTTAGCTTATCTTAATTCTCAGGTTATCTGTTCTCTTATTCCCACCATTGGCAGCATTGCTTAATATGGCATTGCACATTCGATTGTTGATTCATTTGGCGTTCAGTGATCTGGAAAATTGGACAACACAAATACGTCATTAGTTATTGTTTTACTCGTCTGTTGCATATTATTCAATTAGCAAAAGAACCTGTTTGGTACAGAACATCAAAATATTCAATGTCCGAAATTGATTTTATGTTTTTATTGGCTTATGTTAATAGTTGCCATTGGTCACATAACTTCGATATTTGCCTTTGTTTTGTTTATGTGTAAAATAACGCTATTTGGCACCTTGCATTATTTCATGTGTAAATTCACACTATATTGAGCCGCTTTTTTACACTTATGAATTCCAACAAAAACTATTTTTCTTTAAATGCACAACTATTTATAAAATACACCAATTCTTCGATAACAAATTTTAATCAGAAGTATACGAACCCTAAGGAAAAAAAGGGAACAATAAGCTTTGGTGTGAATATCTTCCAGATGTTGATAAAAACACTTTTGGAACGGACATATGATCTAAAAAGATGGTGAATTTAAAACAATGGAAATATATTTCTGTATTTAGGGAAAATCTATAGCTTTGGTTCGCATTCAGAACAGTTTAAAAGACCTGTTCAATTCAGTATGAATCTTCACATGAAATAATTAGAACTCGCCCGTAGAATCGCTGAAAAGCAGGGACCTCTTGGCTAGCAAGGTGGCTGTTCTGGCAATCCGCGTAGTCGTTTCCAAAAATCCTCATTATTTTGTTGTTGCTTCTGTCTGTAGTCTCTACTTGCGTTGGTCTTTGGCTGTTGTCTAATTGGGTGCAAAATGCAGTTTTAGGTCGACTGTTCATCTTCTTTTCTGACGTCCAACGTTCCTGCGGCCGGATCATGCATCCCACGTCATGCGCTCATTTGTGGTGATCCATCCTCATGCCGTGGTCCTCCCACTTCCATTTGGTATAGGTTGCTAATGTTGCATTTCTGAGGCCTGTCATCTTCCTCAGATCTTCAACGCAGACTCTGTCTTGGAGCTGACCCCAAGAATCATTCTGTACATCTTTTGAAAGGTAGGACTCATCTGCCCATGAAATAATGCGATGGGTCAAATAGTGGTTACTTTACACGTAAACAAAATGGTCTCTAAATTATGTCAACCATTAACGCAATTACCGAATAAAATACTTTTTTAATTTTTCACACTTTTTGGTCAAATTTCACAGGTAATACACCAAAGAAAGTTGACTAAGAATATTTAAAAATTAAAAAAAAATAGTTTCCTCTTTAAGAGCATAAGTTGAACCCTAAGACGCAAGAGGATATATCTTTTTCTTGGGGGCATTTGATCCACCAGTTACTGAATCATTAAATGGAAAGGTGCATGCTTCATAATAGTCACGCACAAATTTAAACCTTGTTTTCTAGTAAACCTATTTTCACCATTTTTCCCTACTAAAAATCCTCCACACGATGGAATTCTTTATAATTTGTTTCAAAGTATTTTTGTACTCTCTCTCTCTCTCTCAAAAGAAACATGGAAGAAAACTATCATATTTTTTTCGAAATTATACTTCAATTTTTGAGAAATAAATGATTAAATTGTGAAGATTCAAGAGTTTTGGAGAATACAGAAAGCGATAATTTTATGCTACAATTATGAATTAGTGCCAAACAGTTGATATTACAGCTCATTACCTCTAGTACCTGAACTTTTCATGCGAATATTTCTAAAACTACCGCGTGTGTAGCATTTTTATTAGAACCATGCATTTATTTACTTAAAAATACTATTTAAATAACCATGTTAACTGGAATTTTGTAACAATAGCAAAAGTACCACTGTTACTGTCGGTAATAACTAGTATAATTTTCACCGAGATATCTTACATTGCCAATAAAATAATTAGATTTATATTTATGTTATGTGTTCTAAATAAGCGTATATCTTCTAATGTACTAAATATTATCCATACCATTTAGTTATGGTGTTTAAATTTGAGGTAACTATACAAACTACTTTTGTTGCAGAAAAAGAGAATTCGAATTTTGTGAGCTGTAACCACCAGAATGCATCGTTTAAGTTTATTCATAGGTTGGGTGTCTTAACTTTGACTTTATTTGTTGTATTTCCTTGCCTATTGCTTGCTAAGGAAGATAGTAATAAATACATATTATGCATCAGGATCACCTTACCAGAATTAATTCCAATATTTACATCAATAGATTTAAATGTAGCAAAATTCAATACTAATTAATTTAATAATTGACCGTGCCCTATCTTAGTAATCATACGTAGGATAGCTGGACTTTTAGAATCCCATTAGAGTACACCTCTTCATTAAAGTGCAGGTTTTCACGTATCAGAACATTTATATGCAACAACTCACCATCAACTTCCAGTACTGCACAAAGTACATTTCCGGAAATTCATTTCAAGAATTGTGTAGTAAAACTTATATGTTAAGTAACGCCACTTTCGTTTATATGATAATTAATGCGATTTATAAATAACATTCTAATAAATTCAATTTGGCTTTTACTTTCTCTATGTAGTACGTTATATACATATAATATACATAGTAGCTAGAGAAGTTATTGTATTCTGCTAAAAAATTCGATGGCGAAATTTCACCGTACATATGTTTTGAGGTCCCCCGAGTAAAAAAAAGAAATAGAAAATGTCTGTGCGCGTGTGTGCCTGTGGACAGCATAGCTCAAAAATGAAAAGACCGTTACATAGAGTTCACCGTTTCTGACATATTCATTGTTATTGGTTCCAGTTTTAAACTACGTAACTTTTCTCAAAAGGAAAGTGACCTTACGTTTCACCTCTCTTGTTTTACTGATGGCAATGTAAAACGAACTGAACTTCATATCGACCAGCTTTTAAAAGATTTGAGTGTCGCTTTAGCCTATTGTATTCTCTTATTTCCCTTCTACTTTCAAGGAAGCAGGTAAAAACACCAATTCTGCTAACGTTTATCCTGATTCATACGATGCAGATAAAAGAATAATATTTTGTAAGAATGTTTTGTCTGTTGAGGTGCTAGAGAAAGTCACGTGAATGGAACACGTCAGGTTTACTTTTTTAGTACATATTTACATACATTGTACATAGTAGCTAGAGAAGATATTTTATTCCACCCAAAAATTTAATACCGAGATTTCACCGAAAAAAAATTGGAAAAAGTTCCATGTGTTTGTTTGTCTGTGGACAGCATAATTCAAAAACGAAAGCATCTTCCAAGGGTGCGACACGATGATGACTTTCGGGAAAATCCTCTCGGGAAAATCCTCTCACTCCCAGATACTCCTTATATGGAACATTTTTCGAAAATATTGACTTTTTTCAAAATTACTCTAACAAGCTTTATTAAAATACCATATTTTTAAGATATTTTCGTGACAAATGAAATGCATATCTTGAATTTTCTGGGAATAGCCTCTGACGGCTCCTTCATTCTGGATGACTTTTTTCTAACTATTAAACCGTAAGATATAGAGAAAAAGTTGATACCTAAAATGTAGATGCCGTTAAAACACTCATATTAGGCAATATATAATTTTTTGTAGAATTAACCGTTTCCGACATATTATTTGTTATTTGTAGCAATTTTAAACCACTTAAACCTTTCTGCAGCGGTTAATCAACTTTCGTTTTATCTATTTTGTTTTATCCCGGGTATGCAAAAGAGAACCAAATTTCAATTGATTCACATAACCATGAACTTATAAAAGATTTGACTGTCGCTTTAGTCTAGTGTATTTCCTTATTTCCCTTCTTCTTACAAGTAGGCAAGTAATAAGACCAACGTTTTAACGTTTATCACGATTAGCTTGACGTGGATAAAAGAATAAGCTTTTATAAGGAAAGTTTATTTGTGGATCACTCTTGTGGGTGGAGCACATCAGGTTTTTTTAAGGTTATAACATGTATACTGTATATATAATTAAGTATTGTGTAAGGTCGAGATCAGAATAAAATCAATCTCTCCCATCTGTGCACATACCACATCCCTACCAGCTGTTTCACCACTTTAGATAAGTTTGCTGCACTTATTGACTCTGGCAAGTGAAGAATATTGAAAATAAATTATAAATATGTTAAACTTAGACACATGTCCGAACATAAATAGATGTATGAAACTTGACTGTAAAGGCAATTATAACAATAAATAGTAATCATAATCAATAAATAATCATTTATTTCTTTCAATAAAACTTTACATACATTTTGCAATATCTATCTTACATGTTTGTGTTGCTATTTTATTCCTTAGTCCACCATACATTTTAACTCCGTGTTATTTATGCATGGTGGTCTTGCCCTAGTTCACATTACTTCTATTTATTTTCCTATACCATTTTTTCTTGTGTTTGATATAAAATCCAACAACACTTATATCCCCTTCCTTCTTTAACCTCATTTTCTTGATTTTTAGAACCTCTTTGCTATATTTCCCTAATTTATTAGGTTTAAACTTCTCCATAACCTTGTTTATTCACATTCTAATATATAATGTAAGTATTTATCTAGCTCTCCACATAAAGCGCATCTATCTCCTCTTAATCTATATTTATCTAATCTAGTCCATGCTCAGTCCTTCTTTTCTACTCTATTACATATATCCACATACGACACTGTGCCCCAATTCTCCTTTAATTGACTATATTGTACTAAACTTTTCTTATCAGCAAGGCTTCGAAATAATTCTTGCTTCTCTATATCCTCCACCCTACTCCTTACCTCTTTCCAAAAACCTCTAACTTGCCCTTCCCTCTCTTCCCTTATGTTAACATTTCAATTTCCTGTTGAATTCTCCTCAATCCCTGGGCCTAGGTCATCCCATTAAAATTTTCCCAGCACTTTTAAACACTGTCTCAAAACATTTCCATTATATCTTTCATCTCTGACCCGGAGTTCAGTTGAATTCCACCAGTGACCAGCAGGAACGTCAGGGTTAAAAGCGTCCATATCCAAGTCGATAATATTCCTTCCCTTTTTTTTTTCATTTCATTCCATTAAATACACCGATTCGCGCCCAGAAGTTTTCAAGCGATACATCCATTGCGGAGCTCGCGTTTCACACGTCCGTTCTCTATCGCCCCTCTTCAGTAACTTCGTAAAGGCAATTAAGATGACCGTATGAAAATTGGGTAACAAACTCATTTTATAAACACTCTTGTAACTTAATTACAACCATTATACTCTCGTTGCTAGTGTACCATAATAGACTTCATAGTAGCACTACAACTCTCTTTATTGAATCTTTTAAGATGTCAGTGAGCACATTTTGAACTTAATTCCCTTTTTGGTCTGAATGAATTTCATAATCCTGAAAGTTGATTGTGACATTTTTACATGAAATTGGTGTAGCTATACACTGTATTTGTTCCAACAATTAATCTATATGTTTATATACTGTGGAGTTTTTTTGTTAATGGACGATTTTAACTACTGTGGTTCTCAGCGTCCCGTTCTATATTTGGCCTGAAAGACCGCTTAATTTTGCTCAGATGTCTCTTTTATCAGACTTGAGGTTCCTGTACGTGCTGTAAATCTCTGACACGGGACTATGCTAAGGGTTTTTACGCCCGAAAAAATCCATCGCCCTCCACCGGGTTTGAACCCGCGCGCGACCATGGTAACCATTACATCCAAAATTCACAGATGCATTACCTTAACAGAAAACGTTGTTCTAACTTTAAAGAACTGCATTAAACCATATTCAAAGCTACGTTCTCACTTCGTTTGCCTATCATTAATTCTTGCAGGAGCATGGATAGCATTCAAAATTGGTTTAGTCTTCACGCAATATATTTGAAAGTTCACTAGAAACGGAAACTTTTAATGACTTGAAGCATCTAAGGTGCGGAGTAATTAACTAACCCTAGCTAGGTTTACCACTGACAGCATATCATGAACTTTGTGGCTAATTTTATAGGACATCGATCCAAAACCACCTACAGCAGATTCCTGCATATTTCAAACTACTTGGATGCAAATTTCCTCCAAGTTGGTTAAGCGAAATCAAAAGAGCTTTTTAGCCATTTCCATACACATGACATTCTCTACCTGCTCTGCAAACAAACTATTCTTTCAAATTAGTATTATTTTATCTGCATCATGCTGATTGAAATAAACATTGCCAGAAATGTTATTATTAATTGCTTCCTTGTAAGTGGGAGAGAAATAAACACTACGCTAAAGACTATTCAAAAATATATTTAAAGCTTGTCTGTATGTAAAACAATTGAAATTCCAATTTCCTTGCATGGCTAGGAATAATCCAAAAAGACATGAAACTAAAGGCAACTTTTCGATAATAAGTATAGTAGTATAGTATAGATAAGTATAGATAATTATAGTACAACTGAAAACTAATAACAAGAAATATATTGGAAATGGTTAACGCTATAAAAAATGTATATGACATAATTGTGTGTAAGTGAGATGTAAATTTTTTGCGCAGCAAGACTTTTATCTATCTCCTACGGTTTGCCATTTGCGCAAAGCTCATCCAGAATGAAGAGAACTTTAGAGGATATTCCAAAGAAATTCAAGACACACTTTTTATTTGCCAGGTAAATATCTCTACTATACGGTATTTTAATCAAAACCGTTAGCGCCATTTTTTGTTGTTGAGAAAATCCAACATTACAAAAAATCTTCATGTAAAGGGTAATTTGATATTGGGAATTTTCCTTAAAATTCTCCCATTGCACCATGGACGTCACTTGTCCGTAACGACAATGTTGGCAGTCTTGGATGTAGATTCTTTTGCACGTATTAATCAGCTTATTTGTCTGACTAGAAAAGTCAACCGACGGTAAAAGCCGAACTAAGTTAGACAAGAAAAGTCAAGTGACAGTGATAACTGAAGGAAGTCACACTAGAAAAGTCAAGCGCAGTGAAAACTGAACCAAGTCAGGCTAGAAAAGTCAAGCGAAAGTCAAAACTGAACGAAGTCAGGCTAGAAAAGTCAAGCGAAAGTCAAAACTGAACGAAGTCAGGGTAAAAAAGTCGAGCGACAGTCAAAACTGAACGAAGTCAGACTAGAAAAGTCAAGAGACAGTCAAAACTGAACGAAGTCAGACCAGAAAAGTCAAGCAGCAGTGAAAACTGAACGAAGTCAGGCTAGAAAAGTCAAGCGATAGTCAAAACTGAACGAAGTTAGGCTAGAAACGTCAAGCGACAGTCAAAACTGAATGAAGTCGGGCTAGAAAAGTCAAGCGACAGTGAAAACTGAACGAAGTCAGGCTAGAAAAGTCAAGCGACAGTGAAAACTGAACGAAGTCAGGCTAGAAAAGTGAAGCGACAGTGAAAACTGAACGAAGTCAGGCTATAAAAGTCAAGCCACAGTGAAAACTGAACGAAGTCAGGCTAGAAAAGTCAAGCGACAGTGAAAACTGAACGAAGCCAGGCTAGAAAAGTCAAGCGACAGTCAAAACTGAACGAAGTCGGGCTACAAAAGTCAAGCGACAGTGAAAACTGAACGAAGTCAGGCTAGAAAAGTCAAGCGACAGTGAAAACTGAACGAAGTCAGGCTAGAAAAGTCAAGCAACAGTGAAAACTGAAGGAAGTCAGACCAGAAAAGTCAAGCGACAGTCAAAACTGAACGAAGTCAGGGTAAAAAAAGTCAAGCGACAGTCAAAACTGAACGAAGTCAGACTAGAAAAGTCAAGAGACAGTGAAAACTGAACGAAGTCAGACCAGAAAAGTCAAGCAACAGTGAAAACTGAACGAAGTCAGACTAGAAAAGTGAAGCGACAGTCAAAATTGGACGAAGTCAGGCTAGAAAATTCAAGCGCAGTGAAAACTGAACGAAGTCAGGCTAGAAAAGTCAAGCGACAGTGAAAACTGAACGAAGTCAGGCTAGAAAAGTCAAGCGACAGTGAAAACTGAATGAAGTCAGGCTAGAAAAGTGAAGCGACAGTCAAAACTGAACGAAGTCAGGCTAGAAAAGTCAAGCGACAGTCAAAACTGAACGAAGTCCAGCTAGAAAAGTCAAGCGACAGTCAAAACTGAACGAAGTCGGGCTAGAAATGTCAAGCGACAGTGAAAACTGAACGAAGTCAGGCTAGGAAAGTCAAGCGACAGTCAAAACTGAACGAAGTCAGGCTAGAAAAGTCAAGCGACAGTGAAAACTGAACGAAGTCAGACCAGAAAAGTCAAGCGACAGTCAAAACTAAACGAAGTCAGGCCAGAAAAGTCAAGCAACAGTGAAGACTGGACGAAGTCAGACCAGAAAAGTCAAGCAACAGTGATAACTGAACGAAGTCAGACCAGAAAAGTCAAGCGACAGTCAAAACTAAACGAAGTCAGACCAGAAAAGTCAAGCAACAGTGAAAACTGGACAAAGTCAGACCAGAAAAGTCAAGCAACAGTGAAAACTGAACGAAGTCAGACCAGAAAAGTCAAGCGACAGTCAAAACTAAACGAAGTCAGACCAGAAAAGTCAAGCAACAGTGAAAACTGGACAAAGTCAGACCAGAAAAGTCAAGCAACAGTGAAAACTGAACGAAGTCAGACCAGAAAAGTCAAGCGACAGTCAAAACTAAACGAAGTCAGACCAGAAAAGTCAAGCAACAGTGAAAACTGGACGAAGTCAGACCAGAAAAGTCAAGCAACAGTGATAACTGAGCTAAGTGAGATTGAAAAAGTAATACGACAGTGAAAACTGAACTAAATCACATGAAGTGACAGTCAAATCATGAGTAAAGTCAAAGTATGCAATAATGCCGCATACAAGATTTGTTTAGCAGAATGTACAACAATTGCTTCGAAATTGATTTTCATTTTACTTTTGTGGACATACATTTGGAGTATTGTCTAGCGGTGAATCACTACACATTTGTTTCACAAGTTTTAATTACACCATAATGTTTTTGAAAAATAAACAGGTGTATGTAACTAGGAATGAACACAAGAAAATGTTAAAAATGAATATCGTACACCAATATTGACAAAATGCATTGCCGTGCACTATCGCGCGATTTGAACCCTTGCGTTTATATTACTGGTTTCAAAACGTTCAGTGTTGGTAATGCTCCTATTGGCTGCTTTTCAAGAACTTTCTGCACAGAACATTTTCAATATAATCTAGATAGGTGTGTTACCAGTACATAGAGCGCATGGAATTAGTGTGTAAGAAAGGAAACCAAAAGTATTAGCAATACAGAATAGCTGTAGAATAAAGGTGGCTAGTATCACTGTTTCTACATTGACACCATCACTCCGGCTACACAATTACATTGCGCAAAAATTTCAAAATTGTTCTGCCCTTTAGATGAAACTAGGCAGTTTTAACTAAATGAAATATGTTGAATTCTTTTCTGAAATTCAAAACCTCCCCAAAACCACCTCTTACATTTTCTAGCACGTAAGTACAATGTACATAGTAGGTACAGAAGATATTGTAATCCATCCAAAAATGTTATACCGAAATTCCACTGGAAATATATTTTCTGTGGACCCCTGAATCCAAAAAAGCATTTTAAAAACCGGAAGTCGTCCCATTTTTCGTTTGTTTTACTCCTGGCTATCCAAAAAAGGCAAATTTTAAAGAGAATCGCTTAGCGATAGATTTCTAAACATTTGATTATCGTTTTAGTCTAGTGTATTCGCTTAGTTCCTTTCTGATTATAAGGAACTAAGTAATAAGGCCATTCAGCTATTATCTCGAATAACGTGAAGTAGAATGTAGAACAGTCTTATGTAAGAATTTTGTATACACAGTAGGAAGAGAAAGTCATGTGAATGTAACACATACTATTTTTAGAAAAAACGTCAGTGTATATGTGTGTCAGTGTGTGGCTGCTTAATACTAGCTTCGTTTTTCAATTTAGAATTTCGTTTCGACACGAAGATTTTAAGAAAAAATCCCTCCCACCCCAAACTACGCTTTATATGCAACATTTTCGAAATTTTCGATTTTCTAAAAAATGGCTCAAACAATTGTGATTGAAATGTCGTATACTCGTACTAAAGATATTTACATAGCAAATAAAATGTATATTCTGAATTTCTTGGGATTATCCCTGAGCCCTCTTCATTCTGAATGACTTTTACTAACTGGTAAACCGTAAGAGATAGACAAAAATCTAATGCACAGAAAATGTGCATCACGTTAAAACATACACCTCATTTGATATACAATTTCTGTAGAGTTAGCCATTTCAGAAATATACCCTGTTATTTGTTTCAATTTTAAAATACTTTAAACCTTTCTCAAACGGGAAGTCCTCATTCGTTTCATGTCTCTTGTTTTTATTCTTGGTCAAGGAAAAAGAACCGCATTTAAAAGACAATCGCCCAGCACTTCAGCCCAGTCTATTCCCTCTTTTCCTTTCTGCATATTTTTAAGGAAGTGGGTAACAATAACATTTCTGGTTATGTTTATCTTGATTGGTATGATCTAGATAAAAGAATAATGTTTTGTAAGAAAGGTTTGTTTGCAGAACAGTCAGAGAAGGTCATATGAATGGAACACATCGAATTTTTTACTCTCTTTAGCACGTATGTACAATGTTCTTAGTGGGTACTCACAAAATCGATAACGAGATTTCACCAGGAATACATGCTTTAGAGTCCTCTAAATAAAAAAATCATTTTTAGAAAACGCTTGGTGTATGTGGACAGCAAAATTCAAAAACGAAAGTTCGGTTAGGTATGATTTTAAGTTCAATATCTTCCATGGATGCCACACGAAATTTTCAGGGAAATCTCCCCACTTTCAACTACCCTTTGCGTGAAGTATTTTTCGAAAATGTTGCCTTCCTCAAAACAACTCTAACGGTTTTAAATCATAGAACACATGCTTAAGATATTTTACGACTTATGAAAGATATATCTAGAATTTTCTTGCAATAACCTCCAAAGACTTCATCATTCTGGATGATTTTGTTATAACTGGTAGGTAAGAGATACACAACAACTTTTGGCATAAAAAATTTAAATCCCATTTAAGCACACAACTTATGTCAAAGAATATATATTGTAATGTAAACCGCTTCCTAAATATTCTTTGCTATTGATTTCAGTTTTAAACTACTTAATTTTTTTCAAACGGGAATTCATATTTCCTTTCATATTTCTTTTGTTTCACTGCTGGTCATGCAGACAGAACCGAATTTCAATGAACATTGAATTACAACAGCTTTTAAAAGGATTGACTATTGCTTTAGGCCAGTGTGCTCCCTTATTTCTCTTCTACTTACAAGAAACCACGTAATAAGAGCATTTCTGCTAATGTTTGTCTCGATTAGCATCATGTAGATACAAGAAAAACATTTTGTATCAGTAGTTGCTTGTGATAGCGGTAGAGAAATTCATGCGAATGAAACATACATGATTTTGTGTGTGTGTGTGTGTGTGCGTGTGTTTTCTGTTGAAAACCCTGTTTGGAGAGCACGTGCTGCTTGAGTCTACAGGTAAATATGCACTGAACTTCAATCTACATACACCAAATACGCTCCGTAGTTATAAAAACAACAAGGTTTCTTTCTACTAACATATTTTGTTCTGTCCCTTTATATGAAACGACATGATTGTAACTACGAGTAAATGACGTCCATTTCTAAAACCCAAAATAATTTAACACACATATTTTATATGTACCTACTGCATAGATATGTGTTATAACAACTCAAAAGTTGGTTTTGACTGGCCCCTTAACTCAGCCTGGTGTGCCGGGGGTCCAGGGGTCGATTCCTGGCTGAGGGTAGGGATGTTTCTCTAGCCGAGAGTATTTACTATCCTCCCAAGAGACTTGAAGTATGATTTTGAATGTGTATGAACTAATGATCAAAATTAAATATATATGCAAGAGTGACATCAGTACCGTAGTTAACACCGTTGCCGATATTCAATAATGTTCTAAACGGAAATGCCGTCGATAGCACAGTAAAAAGAAGTTGTTTTGTCCTAACACATTCTGTTGTGTCCTTTAGATGAAATCATATGATTTTGGTTAAATGAGATGCAGTGAATTTATTTCTCAAACCCGGAATTTTCTAACACCCACAATTTTTTCCCCCGTTTTACTTTTTCTACATGCATTATATACATCGTGTAGGTATAGAGAGGGCATTGCTTTCCACCCAAAAATGTTATACCGAGTTTTCACCGAAAATACACGTTTTAGGGTCCCCTATATCCAAAAAATTAATTTTTAGAACAAGGTCCGTGTGTGTGTGTGTGTGTATATATATCTGTGTGTCTGTGAACACGATAATTGAAAAACGTAAAGTCGGCAATATACCAAGCTTGGGTATTTAAAATTTGTATCTTCTGGGGATGCGACACGAAGAGAAAAGTCCCCCACCTCAAACTACTCTTTACAAGGAAAAAATTTCGAGAGTGTTTATTTGGATTAAAATGACGTATATTAGACATTTACACGGCAATAAAATCTATATCTTGAATTTTCTGGGAATTACCTGGATGCATTTTGTTGAATTTTGCGTAGCTGCGAAACCGTAAGGGATAAATACGTACTATACCCAAAATGTAGGTTTCGTTAAAACAGACAATTTATGTCATATACATTTTTTCGTGGAGTTGAACATCTCTGTGATGTTCCTTTTATTTTTCAGATATAAAATATCTAAAACTTTTCTCACACGTAAATGTATAAATTCTTGGCCATGCATAGAAACGGATTTCAACCATATGGCAACCAGCTTATAACAATTTGACTATTTTTTTAGCCTAGTGTAATCCCTTATTTACTTTCTACTTACAAGGAAGCAAGTAAATAGGGAAATGTCTGCTAATGTTTATCTCGATGATCATAAAGTAGATTTGAAAAACAAGCTTTTTAACAATTATTTGTTACAGCAATGTAGAGAAAGGCATGTGAATGGAATCCATTACATTTTTATTGTATCAGTATGTGTTATAACGACAACACAAAAGTACCTTTGAACCGTGTGATTCTAGCTAATGAGATGCGTTGAATTCGTTTCTGAAATTTAACATTTTCGAACACTTGCCAGTTTTCTTCTCCTACACCTTTTATATATGTATATTTCATAGAATGGCAAATATAATTAGTTAATAATGAAAAATATAGACGGCAACATAAGATGGCCAGGCAAAATTTGCTTGTAACTTGTAATACAAGGTGTAGACACATCTCCCGACAAATAATACATTTGAATTTATGTGGGGAGCAGGATATTGAATCAATATAAATATGGTATAAAGACGCTTCAGTTGAAAATTAAAAATTTGATGTGTTCTATTCACACGACTTTCTCTATCTGTTCTGCAAAAAGTAAGTTCTCACAAAAGATTATTCTTTTATTTGCATAATGCTCATTAAGATAAACATTACCGGAAATGGCCTTACCTTATTATATAGCTCCTTATAGCTAGAAGGAAAATAAGGGAATACATTAGGCTAAAGCGGTTATCAAATCTGTGTTGTCATTTAAATTCGATTCTCTTTCTATGGCCAGGAATAAAACAAAAATGATATAAAATGGACGAGGGTTTTCCGTTTGAGTAAAGTTTAAATTATTTTGAAATGTAAACCAATATCAGGGAGTATCTTTGAAATGTTTAGTTCTACAGAAAATTTATGACAGAAACTGTAAATTTTAACGACATTTATCTTTTTGTGTAGTATATTTCCCTAGTCATTCAGAATGAAGAGGATTTCTGGGGCTATTTCCAAGAAATTCAGATTACACGTTTGATTTGCTATGTAGACGTCTTTAATGTACGGCGTTTTAATTAAAATCATTAATCGTTTTTTTTAGAAAATTGAAATTTCCTAAAATGTTCCATGTAAAAGTAGTTTGGCGTAGGGAGGTTTATCTGCAATTCTTTGTCTCGCATCCCTGGAACGTACTTAACTTAAATAAACTTACATGTCAAGTTTTTTTCTTGTCACGCCTGTTGCTATTAAATTCAAGAAACTCGCTTGCAATGGGAGGGAATAGGTATGGGACAATGTTCTTTTCCCTACTGCTAGGCATGCGTATGGGAACGCAACTATATTCCATCCGACCACAGGAGAATATATCATATAATTATAATTGAAGGTGAAAGGAGCTAACTACTTTACTAATTCGAAGCTCTAAGCAATGTTAAGTGATCGTTTATTGGTTATCTTAAAGTTTGTAGCGTGGTGTCCTCCATGGCTACCTGAGCGGAGCCTTGCTCCTAAGTTACGTCACTGAGTTCCTTGCACAAATGGAGAAAAAGTCCTGTCTTACACTTCTTTTATTATACAGAAAAATTGGCAGTATCACCAACATATGAATAGCTAACTCCACCCAGTACTACCAAATCCTATCCACGCCCCCCAGGGGCCTACTGCGGTAGGTACGGGTTTGGTTCACCCGGGGGTTCGCGAGCCACCCCTGACTCCCTCGTGTGGGCAACCTCCGAGTGGTGAGGGAGTCAGTCTAACAAAATGCCCACCCACGTATAGGCCGTGCGTGGAGACCCGCGTCGGTGGAAAGGAATACCCTGGTTGGTTGAGCGTTTCGTACCTGAGCCTGGGCTTTTGACTTTCAGTGACTGGGGAGGATGTGCAGCCTAATACACCTCTAGTCAATCGGCTAGGACTAGGCATCATACCGAACTCCTGGGTGAGTGGGGCGGCGAGCCTGATATATACCCTGTTTTGCTCTGTCACTCCAGTGGGGTGACCCCTCGTTGGGCTCCATGTTGGGTGGGGAGCACTGGGGGATGACATTTACCACCATTTCTATGGCAAACAAAACCAAACAAAAAAAAAAAATTAATGTGCGGAAAAGAAGTAGTCGAGTCCAGTGGTCCTCGCTACTTGGTAATACATCGGACAGAGGAAGGCAAGAAATTTACATCGGTTAGCCCATTTGCGATCCAAAAAGGCCTTGATGAGATAGCTGGACCTGTGAAGTCCTGTACGCGCTCCCATAATGGGACGCTCTAGGTATCAGCATCCCAGACAGCGAAATTATTGCGCGCAAGTATGAATGAATGAAGAACTGTATTTATTATCATAGCAATATCATACATAGAATTTCAACAATCACACGGGTCCACAGGCCGCACATGCTTTTGTAATACACATTACAAACAATATTAAAACCACAACAACGAATTAAAAGAGTACACACGAAAATAAAAAGACAAAGGTAATACACAGTCAGAAGCAACATTAAAATAATAATAAAGAATTAAGAGTGAACCCGAAAATAAAAATAAAAAGATATTCAAATACAGCAACTTAAATTTACAGCACAGAGTACACTTTTATAAATGCACCCTTTTATAATAGATAACTACACTTAAAAGAAATATATACACATAATATATACAACATATATAAAACCATAGCACAACAGTGACCTAAGTATGACATAATATGTATATATGTGTGTGTGTGTGTGTGTGTGTGTGTGTGTAGAACATTGTAGTCACTTTTGTTGTTTAGTTTATCTTATTCCGCCCCCCCTTCTCTATTGGCACGCTCCTCAGAGCTCAGCTGTCTTGCCTTAAGTATGAATTTACCTAGCCCGTTCATGTGTTCCATGCCTACCAGTAGCGTCCAACATGCTTCTAGCCCTACATTCGCAGTGGTAAAGAATCGCGGCAAATATTTTACCCGCCATTCCTCCGTACCCCTACATCTTGCCAAGATGTGAGTCCAAGACTTTCCTCCTCACAAATGGGACAGATTCTCGTACCATTCGCGTCAGAAATTTTCGTGCTCCTCCATAATTAGGCAGTTACGCTGTGAAGGTAACTATGCACAAGACCTTAAACTCCTCGCGCGGGGTTGTCACCACCCGGGCATTGGACGGTTTGTCCAATGAGGAGATTCAGGAGGAGCTAGCAGCGCAAAGTGTTACATTCTGTATATCGGGTTCAGCGGAGAGTTAATAGTGAATTTGTGCCTACCCGTACCCTTTTCCTTAGCTTTGATCGGGTAGATCTCCCTCAAGGTATTAAGGCAGGGTACCAAGCCATCGAGGTAAGGCCATACATCCCGAACCCGTTGCGCTGCTGCAAGTGTCAACGCTTTGGACACACTAGCGAAATTTGTAGCGGTCGGCCTACCTGCGCCAACTGTGGAGATGTCACGCACGATGGAGGTTGCACATCGACTCCATGTTGTGTTAACTGCGGCGGTGAGCATCCAACCAGTTCCCGCGACTGTCCCCGTTTTGGAGAGAAGAGAGCGACCCAGGAGGACCGGGTGTGGAATAAGGTGTCCTTCTCGGAAGCCCGAACGCTCTTGCGTATCCGCCAACCCTCCGTCCCGCGGTCTGGTAATCACACTTAAGTTGTAACTAAGCCAATACCTAAACGGGAAATAGCGACGCAGACCTGCAATATCAACGGGGCCACAATTGCAGAAAAGGGTCTCGTAGCCAGACCACTAACCAGGCCCACAGCATCCACGTCTACATCGGCGCCATCTTCTGCCTCTTCCACCTTTGTAAGGCCTAATTCTGGGAAAGTGTCATCCAAACTTTCGACCTCGGACAGTAAGTTAACCGTAACTGTTAAGTATTCTGCACCAGTGAAAGCCTTTAAGACTGACGGACTTCCTGAAAGTGAATTTAAAGTCCCCTCCCAAAACATCTAAGGGAAAGAAAAGTCCCCCTTCTCCTCTGCGTAGATCCTCTTCTGAGGAGTCTTCTGGGGAGAGAACTGTCGGCGACCAACAACTTTGCCAATCAACACCTCGAACCAAAATTCTCTGTTGGTAAGAGGACCTCCCTCGTAGAGGAGATGAACCAGGAAGATTCTGCCCTCATTGCCAGACGGCCAGTCCGTAAGCGGCAGGACTGTGCTCCTGAACAAAGTGTTAGTCCAACGGCCAAGAAGAATAAACTCAACCGACCAGCACACCAAATATGCAGAAACGCCTTTCCATTTAATATTTATCACATACCATAGACCATGGGTATCCTACAGTGAAACATACGCGGCATTAGACCACGTCGACCAGAGCTGGACTTGTTGCTCCACCAGCATCAGCCTTTGGTCGTATGCTTGCAAGAGACCAAGCTGCGTCTTCAAGATAACCTTACCTTCAGGCAGTACTCTTCTGTCCCGTGTGATATATCACCGGCGGATGGAGTACCTGCACATGGGGGCACTATGATTCTTATCAGAGATGATATCTTCGCTAAATCTGTACCCATTCATTCTGACATACAGTTCATTGCTGTAAGAATTAAGCTATCTTCCATTAGCTTCACCATTTGCAGTATATATGTATCTCCATCTGATGGCCTCTCGCGCATTGATTTAGAAGAACTAGTCTCCCAGCTACCAACACCTCTTTTGTTGGTAGGGGACCTGCATGCCCACCACCCGCTTTGGGACTCCCATCGGGCTTGTGCGAGAGATCAATTACTTGCCGATTTCTTGGATCATATTAATCTCTCTCTCCTGAATGCCGGAGAGGCTACCTTTCTTTCCGACGCCTTTATAGTTTTTCACACATCGAATGTTCTCCACAGTTAGCAATTTCCTTACAGTGGAATTTCATTTCTGACTAATGCTCTAGTGACCACATTCCAGTCGTTATAAGTCTCTTAGCACACAATTTATGTTCCAAACTTTTGCCTAGATGGCGCTTAGATCACGCCAATTGGAACCTTAATTCCCATTTGGCTGGTTTTCACTGCAGCGAGCATGATCGGAAACTCTGCTGGTCACAACATATAGCACAGCTTAAGCGCAGTGTGGCCGTTCTTTTAATATTTTACGGATACTATGTGACAAATCTTGGGGAGCAGAACGGACAGTATTGCTGCGCCTTTATCGTGCACTCATCCGATCCAAATTAGATTATGGATGTATTGTATATTATTCGGCACGACCATCTGTGCTGAGAAAGTTAGATGCTGTCCACAATCAGGGCACCCGTGTGGCTGTTGGAGCCTTTCCAACTAGCCCAGTTGTAAGCCTCTACGCCGAATCGGCGGAACCTCCCTTCGGTTTTGGCGTGATGTCTTGCTAGCAAACTATGGTAGTAGTCTTAAGTGCATGCCTATGCATCCAAAGTTTCGCCGTTTTTAGTCTACTGAGCTAGACGACCGCTATTGTCACACAACAGTTAATCCAAAGCCCACAGGTTTTCGTTTTAGAGAGCTTCTTCAGGACCACAATATAGCAATGCCTAGCATGTTTCCCAAGGTAGAGAGAGTGCCCCACTTTGGTTACGTACTGCCTCCCACGGGATATTGGGATTCGGGAAGTCTCTGATGCCTTCCATTAGTATCTGTTCTCTTCTTTTTTTTCTTTTTTTTTTTTTAATTTTTATCGGCTTACAGTGACCCAATTTGTATATACACCGATGGCAGTAAGTATAGCGACGGTGTTGGATGTGCCTTTGTAACTGGCACCGAATCACATACTTTCGGTTTGCCTAGTCAAACATCCGTTTATACTGCGGAGCTGTATGCTATTTATCGAGCCGTTCAGTATGTTTGCCGTCGAAAATTGGGTGACTGCCTTATTCTGAGTGATTCGCTTAGCGGACTTAAGAGCGTTCATGAGCTGTACAGCTTCCATCCTTTAGTGCAGCACATTCAGGATGTCCTCCAAATTTTGCACGCCTCTGGTGTTCATGTGGATCTCGCATGGCTTCCTGGACACGTTGGGTTATCAGGCAATGAATTAACGGATGAGACGGCAAAGTCGGCAACAACGGAACCTAGAGTCACCATTACTTATTATTGGTAAAAGATTACATATCCGGGCTTGTAGGCCGTGGTCGAAAATTAAAATTATGAAAATAATTAAAACTTGACCTTTCGTCCTCGGCTGTGGAGGACATGTTCAGAATGAACCTGGGCAGGAACGGCTAGCCTGTTCCAAAGGGATCCTGCTCCTATCTGTCCTCAGTGTGGACAAGAATTGACCGTCCACCATGTACTGGTAGTGTGTGCTCCTCTATCCCGATTACGAGCCACTCTACGACTGCCCATCAGTACTAAAGAGAGCTTGTTGGACAATGTCAGAGCGGTAGATCGGGATTTTAGTTTTTGTCATCACTGCCTTTTAAGCTCACTATCTAGTTTTATTTTACTTTCCAATGTTCTTGTATGTTTCTGGACCGGTAGCTGCAGATTTTAACTAGTTTAGCCTCTCAGGACTGGAGCCTGTGTTTTAGTTATCGCTTTTAGATTGTTTTTAATAGTTTTTAGCTCTCTATGGTTTCTGCCCTGGGCAGTTTTATTTGCCTTTCGTTTTATTTGTTATTTGATTTATTCTTATGATTGACTTTTATCCTTTTTATTGCTCTTTTATTTTTGTTTTAGCACGACTTGTTTTTCTAGGACGCTAATAACCTTGCAGTTGTGCGCCTCTAAACTTTAACCATTATAATAATCATCATCATCATATCCACGCAGCCAGGATATGACAATATTCACGGACTTTTTTTCTAAAACTTGATTCTAAGACCTGAAAAAATATATATATATCCGGCAAAATATTGGCTTAAATTTTTGGGTAGAATACAATACCTTTTTTATTTACTATTACATTGTACATACGTGCTAGAAAACGGCAAGTTTCATCAAAAGAGAGGGTTTCATGTTGCACAGTATAATTGGCATGTAAAGCAGTTGAGTGCACGCAATCAAAGCAGAGAAGGGAGTTGCATTCCATTCCATACCGACACGGATTCCTTTTCATATCTTGTGGGCGCAATACTTGGAAATTCCATTGCTTGCTAATAATCTATATTCATTAGGTTACTGCTTTTCCATTAACGAGGTACTATGCGTGATGTTTAGCAATGTTCAATAATCTCCTGATGGAGTTGCGAACCCCACATTGGCACTAATTCCCACTCCCCGCTATGTGCTCCCGCGAGGGCTAGATGTGGTTTCACTATCATGCGAGGCGCCGCTCTCGAACCCTTTTGAAACGTCGATTTTACTGCGGTCATGAACTCCCAGACCTGATTACCATGGGTGATTGTCAGTACGCATTCTCACCTTAAAGACTGCACCTTTTTCACCTCGGGGATTCCGGTACATCAGCTTACACTATCTCTAGTACTGAGATTCTGATTAAACTTCAAAATTTAAATAACATATGCTAGCTTCCTTAGTCTATAAAAGTAGTAGCAGGTCAACTTTAAAAATGAATTACACGGACTATGTACATAGTGTATACAGAAGGTATTGTACTGCACCCAAAAATTCGATACCGAGATCCCACTGAAAATATATGTTTTGAGATCCCCCTGAATCAAAAAAATATATATTTTTAGTGTGTTTGTGCGCGCGCGCGTGTGTGTGTGTGTCTGTGGGCAGCATAGCTCAAAAACAAAAAATCCGTTAAATATGAAATTTGGTATTTAAGTTCCGTATCTTCCAAGAGTGTGACAGCAAAATTTTCAAGGAAATCCCTCCACTTCCAACTACCCTTTACAAGGAACAAAATTAAAAAATCCTAATTTGCTCAAAAATAGCTCGAATGTTAAAGATATTTACATGGCAAATAAAATCTACATTTTGAATTTTCTGGGAATAGCTTCTGAAGACGTCTTTATTCCGGATGAATTTTGCGGAATTTAGCACAGCTAGGGATAGACTAAAACTTACTCCACAAAAAATGTAGTTCTCGTTAAAACACACAATTTATGTTATACACATTTTTTGTAGAGTTGACCGTTTTTGAGATATTTCTTGTTATTGGTTCAGTTTTCAAAGTCTTATACTTTTCTCATACGGGAATTTGCCAACTCTTGGCTATACAAACAAAAGAACTTCATTCACATAGCAACCAATCTTTAAAAGATTTGACAATCACTTTTGCCTAAGGTACTCCCTTATTTCCCTCCTACTAACAAGGAGGAGGATGTGATGTGCATGGAACACAGCACATTTCTCTGTATCTCTTTCCATGAATGGACTTCACCGCGATTCTATTCCCCCAAATCTGTTTTGCCCGAAAAGTCATTATTACTGAATGATAATTCTTTCGAGTGTACAACCACCAAACTAATATATTTTCTTGCCCGAAAATTTGCCAGTATTCTTCGTAATTATTTTCATAGTTGTAATTATTTGCAAAAGTCTGGTTTTGGAAAAATAATAACACAAAACGTTTAAAAAGCTGATTAGTTCTATTCACATAACTTTCTCTACCTGTTTTGCAAATAAACTTCTTACAAAAACTTATTCTTCTTTCTACTTCACGTTAATCGAGATAAACGTTAGCAAAAATGTTCTTCTTATTTAGCTCCTTATAAGTAGAAGGGAACTAAGGGAATAAATGCACTAGGCTAAAGCGATAGTCAAATCGTTTAAAAGCTAGTTGCTGTGTGATTGAACTTCTGTAATCTTTGCATGTCCAGGAGTAAAAGGAAAGAAACACGAAGGAAGACTCCCTATTTGCGTAAATATAAGGATTTTAAACTTGATACCGATAACGAGGTATATATCGGAAATGATTGTTTCCACAACAAAAATGTAAAGGACATGAATTTTGTCCTTTGATGAGATGTACAGTTTTCTTGAAGTCATTTTTGAAAACATCAAAATTTAAATAAATAAAAGAAAACATAAACGTGTCGCATTCTTGAAAGGTACTAAACTGAAATTCCAAGTTTGTTATTTAACACGATTTTCTTTTTTAGCTATACTTTCCACAGACACAAATGCACACTCACACGCGCGCGTGGACCTTTATCTCTAAAATATTATTAGAGATTTGTTGGCGACAAATTTAAGATCTCTTATTATGAAAAAAGAAAAGCAGAGAAACGCTATTCTCATATTTTTACTATCCCATTTATAAAAAGCGGCCTTGTCTGTTGGCGTAAGGCATACCCTTCGCTCGTCTCCATCGAACAGAACATTAATGTTCCGACTATTTTCAGAGCGTTTCTAGTTTGACAAATGATGGCTACGCACATACCTAGCTTTATATTGAGGTTTCGATTGAATAAAGTCCGTTTACAACTAATCCCAATTTACGAATGTTTTCAGTAAATTTCTTTACGCAGCAGTCTCATCCACTTTCTTAGAGTGCAACTGATTTAATTAACTTTGGCCTATGTTTTACCGATCTGCGGAACATAACCAGTGCGGCACAAGCGAGAGGAGATTCCAGACGTAATGTTGCCATGAAAACTAGCACTGTGTGGATTCTTTAATAGCAAACCGAATGTGAATCGTTTTCAAAGAAGGATGCAGAGGAATAGTCGTTTTCAGTTTGTTTTAAACTGTCTTAAACCCTATTTTCACTTTAAGGAACACTGGCACTGAATTTTCTATATTATGTTATTAATTTTTAAGATATTTACTTGAAAACTGACAAACGATGAAGAAAAGAAATTGCTGCACAACGTCTGAAAATTCTAGTTCAAATATGTTCTAAGATAATAACATTAAATAGTTTTAAATAGCTACCGAAAATATTGCTAGTCTTCAGAAATTCCCTTGTGCATTCACATTTTTTAGAAAAGTATAGCAGTAAAATTTTCTGTTATTTTAAGGGGAAATAAATGAAGCGATGTGATTAAAGTTGATGTTGTTAGCGTAAAGAAATACATTTTCTTTTATGAAGTTATTCGTATTGTACCAAATGTAACAATGTTCAAATGTTTATTGATTCAAAATGTAGTTAGAAATAAAATGTTATTTTAACTGCTACAAATGATATACTCGACGTTAGACAGTTTGCGGCTGCACGTCATTCATGACTCGCGCACCACCGCGCTAACGCTCCATACATAATTCCAAACGTAACAGCATTGCAAAGCAATCTTTCCTCCTTTTATAGATAACAAATTACGTCACAGCTTTCTGGAAACTTGCCGCAGATATTGGAAGCCAAAGCTTGGAGAAATATTACAAATATCAAAAAAGTACAAGAATCATGATGTCGCGGGAGGAGTCTCGGGTTACGTCGCGCTAACCTTCCGTTGTATTTACTCACCCCAACTGCGATGACTGACATATCAAGGCGAACAAGAGAACCATTGCATAAGACGGCACTTTCACAACATGAAAAGTTACCTTGTTTTTCAGTATATATTAAGTTGTAGCAGTCTTCAGATAGAATACTTGAGACTACGTACGTGTCCAAATTTTCATACAGATCAGTCCAACACCGAAACGCCAGGAATATATTTCATCCGCAAAAATGTAAAACCAAACAAAAGTTAACGTACTGAAAAAAGAAACGCATTAAATTTAGCTAATGAGTGACAACTTGTTGCTGCGAATTAAAAGATGGTGAAGCTTGAAAAATGTTCCGCTAAAATGATTCACACGTGTTTATAGAATAATACGAAACAATTAAAAAATCGACAATTTTATAATTTTACCAGTGTTCTTTAATAGAAGGTTTTAACAGCTAATGACATGGTGAAATTCCGATACAACCTAAATATTTTTAGCCATTATAGTTTCCATTGAAAGAAAATGTCGAAAGCTTCCATTCAGTATTGCCTGTAGAATCACCACTGGAGATAGAGACATCTATAATACTTTCCTTTTCAGCTATAGTAGAAATGGTTACCATTCAAACAACCAGTAGAATATTCCCTTAATAGTGGATGTATGTTTAGAATTCTGTAAATCAAACCCTCCACCCGTTCTAATACCATTTCTGATTTAATATGAAAATATCTAGAATGTGATGCATGCAACACAACAGTAGTTAACACAAATTGAAGGCTTCCGGAGGAGGCAGACTCACTTTTTATCACCAGTAGTGATGGTGGTGGTGGTGGTGGTGGTGGTGGTGGCGGCGGCGGCTAGTAGTAATGGTGGTGGTGGTATCTTCTTTGTATTGTTACTACATGCCACTAACATTACATTGAAACACACATAAGAACTTGCGTCTTTGGCGTCCTAGGTCTTTCTTTGTGGTTTTTTTTCTTTGTTTCCTTTCTCCCAAACACTTATTTTCGCATCTGGTCAGTTAACCAAATATAATTGTATAAGACACATCAAACACTCCTTAAATGAAACTAAAATATATATTATTAGTGATACAATATCAACATGTATCAGTTTTTTTATATAAAAATCTGCCACATTCTCAGAGAAATTGAAGGACATTACGACTGCAACTGTTACAGTAGCCAACTCACAGCCCGTTCCTGCCTATAACTTCATTCAGGCATCTAGACATGAATCCAAATAAAATAAAACAAAATAAATAGAATTAGAATAAGCTACGCCGGCACTTAAGTAAATATACATGGCATAGATTCAAAATTTAAATTTATTTCCAGAAATAAACATTACAAATGTTATCTATCATTTAATTTTTAAGATCGTGTATCGGAAATAGGCCCAGCCTATATGATTCGTATGTTTTATAGGTATAGGTTAAACAACGGAAGAGAACACCTCGAGTATTGCGACTATATATAGACACTAGGTGTTCCAATTATTCCATATTTGACGTGTACAGTTGTCCGTACGCTAAAGAGTTGCAGAACTCAGTGGGGCTATTTCAAGTTAAATTTAGTAAGTGCGGAACTGATTGAGCGAATTAATCAGCGGAATTGGTAAATGGGTCTCGCTCGTTGAGAGGCGTAAAAGGAAAGTCGCGATTGCCAGCTCTCCACTGGCTGGCTTTAAGTTGAAATAGACCCGTTGAGTTCTGTAACTCTTTTAACGCACTAAAAGATATCTGCAAACATTAAATACGGGGCACTTGTGCCACCTGGTATATTGTAGTAAATGTCGCCAGGAGGAAAGCACGAAGGAAGAAAATAGAAGTTCCTAACAGTTCCAGGCTAGAAGACCCATACCACTACTAGAGCTGCCCAGAGGGGGCGATGAACCTCCCCTCGAACCAGCAGCCCTCTAGTGCTCACGGGGAGTACTCGTTCCTTTAAGCAATCATGCTGTCATCTGTCTGCAGAGGCCATTTTCCAAAAAACCACTACAGCGTTTGCCCACCGAGCAGGGAAAACCACGAAAGAATAAGAACAGAATGGGCTGTCGCCGAGAATCTAACCAGAGACCTCCCGAATGTGACTGTTACCATGGATCCATCTCGCTTTGTGGTATACTACGAGAATTTAAAAGCATGCGACATTCACATGGTGGACACAAAGAAAACAGTAAAAATCCACTATATAATCGGAATTCAAGCTTTGGAGTAGCTTCAATGCACAATCTTACTTTAAATTGAGCCTCATTTGAGCTCTTCAAGATTTTACTCCGCTCGACAACAAAGTACTTATGAAAACAACACAAAATCAGGAAATTGTATCAGAAAGCATATTGATGTATTAGGATATAAGAGCTGAAATGACTATAAGCTTGGTTGTGATTAAAAAGTAATAAAATGCGAAATATGTTTGAAGCAACGAATCCCTCACTTCTAGTTTCTCTTGAGAATTCAATATAAGGGTCTGAAGTAGGACATAAACTTGTATGCCTTTTCTGCACGTTCTCTTGTTGTATAATGGAAAACTGGAAAGATGCCAACGGAGCGTTTCTTCAACTGCTCCGTTATATCTACGTGTCTAAACTGCTGCAGACTTCTGCGGAGGTATTACACGTCTGCAAAACATTTTCACGTTAACAGCCTATATAAGAACTTTTCATGTTTCCAGCAATATCTATGGAGTATGTACTTAAAAAGATACAAGGCTGACATGAAGCCAGCATAAGGCCAACACTTTTATTTGTTTATCTTCATGTTAGTATTGCTCACTCTCCTCTTCAGTGTAATGTCAGCAGTGTTCCCAGGACTCGCTTATAGACCTATAGCAGACGTTTTTATAATATTTTCTGTAGTATTTATGGGTAGAATATACTTGTTTACCTCAAAATGATTACCAGTGTTCCAGGAGTCGCTGTTTTCCCAGTGAAACGTAGAGCAGATGAACCCTCTAAAGGTTAAAAATAATATTCTTATAAGGATGAAAAGGGTCTGATGGCCATTTATTGATATATATACATGTATGTATAAAACATTAAATAATAAATTATTCCTGTATTTTAATGCCATTTCTGTTATTTTTGTATCTGTAATATTTATTTTCTACTAAAATTACTATTCATTGCATTTGAGGTCTCCAACCTGCTCATATAAAAATACAACTGTCCTTGAAACGGAATGTAATCTTCCATATATTTATTGCAAACAGCCTGATTTTGGAAAATTAAAGACTTCGTAAATTCAAAATCTAGTATCTTCTGGTACATTACTGGATATCAGCAGCTCCCTACTAAAACAAAATACATTTCTGAAAAAAATGTATGTGTTCGTTAACTTCTAACGATCTCCCCATGATGTTCAACCTTCTGAATTATTTCATTCCACCAATTGATGGGAACAAATTTCTGAGGGGAAGGAACGCAGAGGGTGGAAATTATTGCCTCTGATGGTAGGGTGATGAGATTAACAGTGATATGATTGAACATATATAGTCTTGGAAATACCTTGGGCCTTGGAGATACTCTACACGACCCAGTCAGAGGTGAAGGCTTAAAGAAATCTGAGCCGGGAATAGAACCGCGAACCATCAGCACGAGAGCCATGAACGAAATCGCTGAGGTACCTCGGCCCCTGAAGAATGTATCTTAAGGAACATATTATACACATAACATAAGTTATTCATTTCTAAAAAGCAATAAAGAATGTTTTGTTTGGTAAAATATTGGAACTGAATTACATAACTCTCTGGTAAAATTTAAAGCTGCTTGGCTTCATAAGGTAGAAGCTGAAAGTGCAAGCAATAGTTATTTGATAACTATTCTTGCGCTAGAAGAGTGCCTATTTCATGTTATACAACACCAGTGAGGAACTTCTCTAAGCGACATACTGTATTTCTTTAAAACCTAGTGTTTAAATGGTATATCATTTCCTCCAACAACAAACATTAATGAAAACCCTTAAAAACTTAATAACATTTCTCTGACTTTGAAACGACTAGTTGAGGAGCATTTTAAGTTGTTAATTACTGATATGTTGTTCTAATAATGAAGTCGTTTTGAGATATTCTTAGGAATTCAAGTCTATTCAACTACCAGGAGTCCCGAACTTCTCCGTGCAGATATCCCTTCCCGTATTAAAATAGTTACAGAACTCAAGGAGGTTATATGAAGTTAGAACTTGCTAGGTCACTCATGCCAGTTCCTCACTGCCCGGTTTTAACCTGAAGTAGCCCCTTTGCGTTCTGCAACTCTTTTAACGCATGGAGGGTTATCTCCACACTTGAAAACGGGGCAGTTGAGCCACTTGGTATATCCCCTTAAACATACTATATTTCTTTAAAGTCAATTGTTCAAGAAGAATGCCAGTTTCTTGACAAAAACAATCGTCAATGAAAATCATTAATTCCTCAGTACTGTTTCTTTGACTTTTAAACGATTGGTTGGTGTGTATTTAAAGCTAAATACAAGTTTATAATCACTGAATATTGGCGCTCTAATAGTGAAGTCGTTTTCAAACAATATTTATCGATTCAAGTGCATTCAACTACCAGGTGGCTCAATTGCCCCGCATTTGGCGTATACGGATATCATTTTGTGCGTTAGGAGAGTATTGCAGAACTCAACAGGGCTATTTCAGTTTAAAAACCCGCAAGTGGAGGCCTGAAGAAGCTACCATCGCTTTATCCTCTTGTTTATCAGCGGAAAAAATGAGAGTCACGTGCTCATTCAGAAGGGTAAAACGAAGGTCGCTATCGCCAGTTTTCCACTGGCGGGGTTTCACATAAAATATCCCCGTTGAGTTCTCTTTTTAATTCATCTACACACCTCAAATACAGGGGCATTTGGGCCCCCAGGTATATGCTGCTTAGTGTTGGAATAATTGCACTAGAGATAAAGGAAAGCAGAAAGACAATAATTTACTAGATCCATATGAACTATGCTTATGCAAAACAATACAGACCCAGATGCACACTAATGCACGTTACTAGTAATAGGTTATTGTATCAAGCAACAGTTTCAACTTTGCGGAATGCCTGAAATAAATTATCCGCTTCAAAATATCTCATTCTAGTATATTCTCAGTGTTAGGGTATACATCCATTAAATAAAGAACAAATTGAAGGTATTATGCAGATATTCTAAGGGTTAAGAAATATTAGTTATTATTGCAAACACTGCCAGCATTTATGTATTTGGACTGATGCTCTCGTTCTGCACATAAAATTAATTACTCTTTTGCCCTTCAGGATGCTATGTGATTACGCAAAATCGCTGTTCTGCTGCAGAATTTAAGTGAAATGACTGCATATCAATCATTATCTCAAGTATATTATCTTCCTGATATTCTGTTGTATGCATTGAACATTCAAATCCATGTTTCCTTGCTCTTTTGTTTTGGCATGTCGGTGATTAAATGTTGATTTTACGAGGGTATGACAAATGGGATTGGTTTCCAGATGGCAGCCCCCATACGTTAGGTATAGGAAACGGGGCATTCAGGGTAACTAGAAAATAATTGCTAATTGCGAGAAAATACCTACAAATTAAGAGAACATGCACACTAGCACAACATAAAGAAAGAAATGCCCAATACTTCGTAAAGCAGAAATAGGTGTTAAAATTCTGATTTTTATTTCCACTGATTGGTGGTCTGTGGCACAGAAATTAGAAATGTTCCGACTAATAAATTAAACTTCCATCACCTCTATCTATTTAATAATAAACTAAGTTGATTAGAACCGTCACTTCGACTTTAATGCGGTTCTTCATTTATCGCACACAGAAGCAGTTAATTATATCCCCTCATACTTCCCTAATGCATGTTTTCTGTGCACTCGAAACCTTGGATAAATTTACTATGGTGCCGTCCTCGCCAATTACTGACATTTTTAGACTTCTGGGAAGAAAAACTTGGAAGGAGTAATGTATCCAAACCCGCTATAATGAGTCAATACCACCTCTTAACTTTTACAGGAAAAGGGATTGAAGAAGTTGACAAACGACAGGCAGCAACACTATTAATAAATGAAGATTTTCTTGAATGCTGAGCTATCAATATTTAATGTGACGCTAAACATGTTATTTGTTATGAATATTTTAAAACTGAGTCTGTGGTTTATAATACAGAGCTGTGATATTTTTCTTTCCATCTCATTAGAGAATTTCTGCCATTCTGCTTTGCGATAGGTGGGAAATACTCCGTTCTATGAAACTCATTAACGTTACCAACTTCAACGTAATGTGTGGTGTTCCTGTTTCCTTCAGTGCTTATGTAAGATAGGAAGTATGCCAATGTGTTTATTTCCGCGCGTGTGTGCATACATATGAGTAAAGTCATAATATTTCAAAACTAAAAATAGAATAAATACATTTCTATTCTCAGGTTTGATACTCCTTAGGGATACAAACGAATGACTTTCAGAATGTTATAACCTAAGATCAGTCGTCACTTCTACAACCTTTGAATTTCTCCAGTTCCAAGTTTAAAAATTCTGGTTCTAATAATTCCTGAATAAAATTGCAGTATAGGCATGAGGAGTAAACGTAGTTTTTTGTTCTCACTAAATAAACATTGGAGGTCCATTTTTTTTAATTTTGTTTAACTGAGAAACCATAAGGACGAAGGACGAACTAAACTTAATAGAAGAAAAAGTTGCAAGTTATCCAAGGTTTCGAGTGCTCATAAGATATACATTAGGGAAGTATAAGCCAGATATAATTGAATTGCTTCTGTGTGCGATAAATGAAGTACCACCATTAAAGTCGAAGTGACGGTTCTAATCAACTTAGTTTATTATTAAAATATATAGAGGTATGGAAGTTTAATTTATTAGTCGGAATATGCTATTTTATATCTGAAAATGTTCTTATATCTGTGTCATAGACTACAAATCAGTGGAAATAGAAATCAGAATTTTAACACCTAATTCTGCCTTACGAAGTATTGGGCACTTCTTCCATTATGTTGTTCTGGTGTGCATGTTCTCTTGATTTGTTAGTATTGTCTTGACATTAACAATAATTTTATTTGATAGTTCTCTTCTATCCTTTTTGAAGTACTTGTATGTTTTAACTGTTTTTAAATTACTGACCCTTATATTCTGTCCTACATACAACCGCATTTTATAGCTGTTTATTAATTGTCGCTTGACTGCAAATGATTTTTCTGCGACATACAAAATACAAAACTATGTAATAATTATTAACAGTACAATGCCATAAAAGTGATTCTAACGTAATGCTAGAAAATAATAAAAGGGTATGGATACAATACATTACAAGGCATTAGAACACAGCGTGTAAACAGTCAGTAAAGAAATGGTTACAATATATTATAATAAAATCGTTAAAACACAATATAATGGGTATATAGCATTTAGCAAAGGAAATCCTATATGGATTTCATAGTACCGCTTGTTGCATATTGATGTTGAATGAAGCCATTTATAGACACTCTGAACCAATTTTGAGCTATTGATTACTGTTGAAAGATGATTAGATATTTATTATTAGAAGCAGCTGAAAAATGCAATGCCGTGGCCGGGATCTGCCGCTCTCCGTGCGGTTGCAGTTGAATTTTTCAGCTGTTTCTAACAATAAAAAAATAATTACCGTGTAAGGAGCATTACGAATATATTGAGTAGCTATATTGCCGACTCTGCTTATTTCCTTATAACGTGGGCATTCTATTTTTTTGATAGTGTTTAACGCCCGCTATTGCTACTTGTGGCACCGCAGACGATGACACTGATGATACAGGGAATGGAATTAAATTAAATAACATGGAGTTTTACTTATGAACGCTCTTTAACTATTGTGATTCTCAGCGTATCATTCTATGTTGGGCGTGAAAAACTGCTTTTTTGCTCAGAGGCCTCTTTATCATATTTGAGATTCTTTTACGTTCCGTAAATCTACGATACGGGACCAACGGCTTTATTTCCGTTCCGAAGGAAGCCTTGCTAAGGATTTTTACGCCCGAAAAAAATCCGCCAGATTTGAACCCGCGACTTTGTATATATAAGGCTAGTATGGGAACCACTACACCACAGAGAGCGACAACATGGAATGAAGATGAAGCACCGGTGGAATGCGATGGTGGGGGAAACCAGAGAACCCGGAGAAATCCCGCCCTGTGCCGCTTTATCCACCATAAATCGCACATGCGGTCGCTTGGGATCGAAGCTGTAGATCAGAGGCGAGTGGTCTAACCACTCGGCCACGGTGCGGCCTAGGAATTCTATGAAGATGTACTTGATGGATTAAGTCTGTTGGCTCCTTCAGAAAAATTGACGTATGAATGAGTTTTGTGTGTCCAAAGCAAAGTCTTGATACCAACACTTGGTCTTGTTGTTTTAAATTTAACTCACTACTAAAGCGGCAATGCAATGCCCAAGATTATGCAATTTCAACCAATCTAGGTCATCTGACTGGAGCGATATTGTCTGATTTTCATTGCTTTGAAATTCTGTCGTACCTGACGTTCGTTTGTTTAATCTCCTGTCTTGGTTAGAGATAACAAGGTGACAATCCAGTCAGCCGTGGCATTACGTGATGGCGGAAAGTTTGAAACAGTTTCATCAAGCGACCGCACCAGAAATAAAACAATTCATTAATGAAGCAACACCCGTTAATGCGGACAAAAACCACGCAAATATATGGAAACAGTTCATACAATTTTGCTTAGAACGAGCTCAGAAACTTTTATGTGAACATAACCATTGTTTGTATTTCTCTGATATGAGATGTATGCAATAAGCTCAAATAAAATAACGTTTTGTTTCCATTTCATGTATTAATTATTAAAAGCTGAAATAAAATAACTGTTCCCTATTTCTATTGTTGCTATCGATATTTGTACTATTCTCTTGCTGCTATCGATGTTTGTACATTGAGCGTAAGCGCGGTCGGCCATATCATAATTCAGGAGGCAGTGAGGAAAAAAAAAAAACACTCCGTAAACAAACATGGTCGAATGCGTCATCTATCATTTGAGAACTAATCTGTATTACAATCATAACCTGATTAACTATTAATAGTCTATTTCGCTGAATTGTCTCAAACAATACAACTCGTGTTTTCATCTCTTAGGGCAATTCACTCTGATCGCTTCGCTTGAGTCGTGAATTATCGACAAGATAAAGACGCTCGGGGCATTTACTCATGATAGTATAGCAGTGATAAAACTTTAGTATATATAATGTCATACAACTTGGTTTGGGAAATATTAAACCATTTATTTGACCATTTAAACGTTATTTTATTTTTCATTTAAGTGACAACACCCTGAAGTTATATGTAACGTAGAGTCACTCAAAGGGTATTTGGTGGCTTCCCGTGCTACTGTCTACTTCTTCGTTGCCTTTAATACCAATGTGAGATGGTATCTATGCGATTATAATATGGTTTTCGGTAACACAAAATGTGTTACGTTTTGGATGCTGTATCCTTTAATACTATATTTCTCCTTTTATTCGCAGGTATATAATCAACAGAAACCAAATAAAAGTAACATTTCTGCGAATTGGCGGTAACTTCATTATATTTGTCGATTTTTACCTTTTCTAGCCCGCATGTTCAATTTAGATAGTAGATGAGAGGGTATTGTATCCCACCCAAAAATTCGATGTCGAGATTTCACCACACGTATATGTTTTGGGGACCCCTGAGTCCGAAAAACACTTTTTTATAAAAGGTTCCGAGTATGTGTCTGTGGACAGCATAGCTCAAAAACGTAAAGACTGTTAAATACCCAACTTGGTATTTAGGTTTTTTATCTTCCAAGGATGCGACACAAAGATTTTCAAGAAAATCCCTCCACCACAAACCCTTTATTTGGAAAATTTGTCAAAAAATTTTATTTTCTCAAAAATGTCTCTAACCATTTGTTTAAAATCCCGCATATTTAAGATATTTACATCTTAAATAAAATGTATTCTCTCAAATTTTCTGGAAATAGTCTCTGAAGGTTTCTTTATTCGGAATGAATTTTGCCGAATTTTGCTTAATTGCTAAACCGTATGAGAAAACGTAACTCCCGTCAAAACACACAATTTATGTCCTTTACGTTTCTGTTGCGGAGGTAACTGTTTCCGAGATAGTCCTTGGTATTGTTTTCAATTGTATAATGCTTTTACTTTTCTCAGACAGTAAATGTCCGTTTTTCTTCTGTTCTACTCCTGGTCATGGAAAGAAGCAATTTGCAATGACAGTCGCATAACGCATTTCTTTAGTTCCCTTCTACTTATAAGTAAATAAATAATAAGAGAATTCTGCTAATGTTCATCTCGATTAGCATGGTGTAGAAAGAAGAATAGTCCGTTGTAAGAAGTTTGTTTGTAGAGCAGCTAGAGAGAGTCATGTGAGTGTAGCACATCAGATTTTTTCACATACTGTAGGCACATTTGTAACAGTATTATTGTTTACTGAGCTGTTCTAAGGAAGTGGGTAGTATCTCTTGAAATATAATTTGCACCTCGAACTGAGAAATAGGGACTCCCTATTTTGTATGACAGCTACCAAGAGCAGAGAGCTGCCCTGCCTCATACAATGCAGAGAAGCGAGAGAGAGAAAGAAAGAGAGAGAGAGATGATATCGCTGCCATTCGCTTTCAATATCACCATGGGAGTTTACGAAATATTCATTCTTTTGGATTATATATTGCCTGCAAGTCAAGGCAAAGGATTAGCAATGCCGATTCTCGGAATTCGAAGTTCTGCTTCTGTCGTCAAGAAGTGGATATGCATGGAAGCCTTTAGTGAGAGGATTGTGCTTCATAAAGAAACTCGGCGGAGATATTAAATATCTCTCAGCTACCTTTGTTGTTGGTGCTCTGCTGAAGAACATCCATATCGTTTTCGCATATTAAATTAAACCCAAGGGATAAATAAGGCAGAGGCTGTGCATGGCAGATTGTCTACGTGATGCAGTAGATGTCGAAACATTTCCTTCAAATAATTAACAAAAATACCATACATAATTTCTGTTTTAATGTATTATGAAAATGTGTTTATATACTTACAAAACCGCTGGTACCACACCAAGAGGCAATTTGCATAATCATTTTGTAAATATGGCTAAAACTCATTTTCCTAGAAAAACAAAAATGAACAGTGAGGTAAACCAACAAGTTAGAAAAAATGGATTTTTGTTTTTTCCTGAAACTAGTCTACTCCATTCTGAGCATTTTGTGCTATTTCTGTGCTATTTTATTTGTTACTTTATTTCAATTGTAAGAATCTCACATACTGTGCGAAGTTGTATTGTCAACTGTCATTTTGTAATATTACTTTATATATGGTCACATAACTGTGTGTATCGGGCTCTCCAACTGGTTGTTTCTTTGAGTAAAACAAAGAGAGCAAATTTTGTCGGTGCTCCTGTGAATCGCTACACGGTAAATAAGAACAGATAAGTCCTTCAATGTTGTGGCATGCAATATTTTGCGTTGTAATAGGCAATACATTTACATCTATTTTACGTTCATCATTGGTAGAGCAGTTGTCGTGTTATGTATCTAGCATTAGTGCAACTAGTGTAACTCCTAATAACATTGATTCCGGCCGTGAAAGCCTACTTTCATGTTTACATTAGTGTCTATACTACATGTTTTCATAGCTTTGGTGCTAATTGATATGAGTACTTGCAAAAACTAATGACCGTTATTATGGTATTAAAACAATAAAGCAACAAGATCCTTAAGGTTCCTTACAGTCAAATTTTGACTCCAATCGCTGAAAAAATCTAAAATTGCTATTTTGTAGTAAATAGCTTCAGAAACCTTCGAGCATCCATATAGAATCAACATTTGCACCCCCCTTTCTTCGGGCTCTACAGTCATTTAGAGATCGTAGGATAGATCTGTTTTCAAGTATACTGTTCCATAAAATGACGTTTTTCTGAAAACTACATTATCACACCTTCAAAAAGTTCCATGTGTCTCGGGTTTTTTTTAAATTAAATTAAAATTTACTAGACTGTGCAGAAGTGTTTATTTTAATATAAAACGGACAAAATTATAGTAACATCAATAGTAATTTTTGAAAAACTATATTTTTCTGAATAAATGATTAATTCTATGGATTAATATTTTATAACATTTTTAAAAAGTTTTAATAATTCAGCAATCAAAGTTATTGAAATGTCATCGTTTAGAGCTTTTCTGTGTGTTTCATAGCTCCAAATCAAAAAATTCCAAGCAATTTTGCCAAATTTTTAGACGATCGGAACTTTTTGATTATGCAATGTATTTACATAATAAAATGTATGAAATAATTTGCATCTTGCAAATATTTATCTAATTTAAATTAAATTTGGTATTCATATTATGCAATCACAGTAAAAGTTCACAGAAATGTATAGAAATTTGAAATTTGGTTACTATTGTAAGAGCATTGTAGAACCAATGGTAGGAGAATTTACTTGCAACGAAAAATTTTCACAGTTAAAACCGTGAATATGAACAGGCATCTTAGTAATTAATTGGGATGGAACACAATTTGAAAGAAACATTCTTATTCTTGGTAAAGTATGAACTTGCAAGGGTTGCGTAATGACGTTGCAAATTGAATTTTCTGAGTGTAGAACTTTGCCGAAAACTAAACACTTATGCCGCCACTCCAATCGAGAGCAGAACTCAGATCTTGGGGAAATGCAAGCAGACGTTCTACACATTACACCAAGATGATCAACTTTATTTACAACAAGCGGTCAACAACAGTTTTTTTTTTTATTACTGAAAAAAAGCTTTATTTGCTAAAGTATTTAAATTTACTTCGTTAATCTTTCACATTCGTAAATTTCTGCAATACATCTGATTGTAACTGACTAAGTTGTGAAAAATATTGTCACATTATTGCTCACACGAGAAAAATGTCTAAGCGAGAAAAATATCTAGGGTTGTAATCTATTGATTTCTTTACATTGACTCCAAAAAGTATTCGTCACTACTTTATAAAGCTCTCAGGTTAAAGAGACATGTTATTAGAATTTACGAATTCTGAGGCTTTTCTAAGATTTTTCGCTTTATTTGTTTATATTTATTTTGTATTTACATCGATCTTTCAACTTCTTGGTTTTAGTGTTTACGAATTTTCTTTATCTGCATTTGGTGTATCATACATGAAATATGATATGGGTTTTGGTCGTCCTATTAGCGCGGTGGTAGCGAAGCTGCTTACCAAGCGGGAGGCCCGGGTTCGATTCCCGGTACCGGCGTAAGGACTTTCTCCCGCTGGAATACTTGGTTCAGGGCCCTCAACACAACTGAGGAGCTACTTGAGGGTATAATAGCGTCTCCAGGTTGCGAATTCCGCATTAACTGGTCGGAAGGAACTTGGGAAGCTAACCGCGCCCCACGCTCCAGTACTGCATCCCACTCATGCCGTCTGTAATGGACGGAGGTGAGGGATGCAGCGGTTAGGGGTAGCCCTTGGCCCGACTTCGGGCAGTTGCGCCGCGGAGGTTAGTTTAGTTGTGATAGGATTTGATCTGGAAGAGGGAAACAATGTCTAAGTTGGGAATTATCAACTTTTTTACTGGTCCCCTTAATGCCGCACTTTTTGATTTTTCAGTTTAAATCAGATTTCATTGGTTTGTTAGATACTTCAATGCTCTACGAAGTGTATATAAAATATGTTTGTAAACACTACACAGTAAAAGGCTGAAACTTTAATGCAATTTTTCACAGTATTATAAAAAAGAATAAAATGAACAATTTTCTAAGAATTTTAGAACACCTGGACAGTAATATTGTTTGTTATTTCTTAGTATTTAAATGAGGTTATTCTCTTCATTTATTGGACTGGTAGGATTTTTAAGAACGGCGCTCATTATTTAGATAACAGTCGCTGCGAAATAACAGCTAAAGAGCTGGCATATAAAATCTAGGTGTAAAGGAAACAGTACCAGCATTAGTCCTAGAAGATGTTAATAAAATATATTACCTAAACAACGATAAAACGATTACACTGAGTCAAGCATCTGTTACCCTTGTTCAGTGAACTATCAGATGAGAAAAACTATTTTTTTCTTTCTCTCTCCTCCCTGGCAATAGAAATGTACTTCCGCATAAAAGTAAAAATTTACAAGGGGGTGTTACTATGTACTTATGTTTCCAGTATGTAAGTTTTATGTTTATTTATGTGCTCAAACAAATAACTTTTGCAGAATTGAACTTCACTGTGATTTTATAGAACAATTAACAATGAATGTACAATTGAACCAGTTTACACTGTGCGAGTATTTCAGGCTAGTTACTGAAACATAACGGGAACATAACGGGCGGATTGTATTTTAAAATGTCATTGTGAATGCACTAGTGATTAAAAATTAGAAACACCTAAACTGTGCCCCTTGTACTGTGTACTTGAAGATAAAGTTAAACAGGAAGTCTAATGTATGATTAGAAGTTGACTATATTTACTCTAACACGACTGTAACTAATGTTTACTTTCTCTATCAGGTATGTGCAACGTAATAATAGGTAGAGAAGGCATTGTATTCCACCCAAAATTTGGTTACCGAAATTTCACTGGAAACACATGTCTTGAGTCGCCTTGAATACCTAAAGAGCATTTTTAGAAAAAGGCCCGTGTGTCTGTGAGTGTGCGTACCTGTAGGCAGCATAACTCAAAAGATAAAAGTCCGCTGAACACAAAACTTGGTATTTAAGTTTAGCAGCTCCGAAGAAAGTGACAAGGAAAGGTTTAGCGAAAATCCCCCTCCCCCTACCAACCTACCCTTGACATCGAAAATTTGTATTTTCCCCAAAATGGCTTTAACGATTCTGATTAAAATATTGTACATTTAAGTTCTTTATATGACAAACAGAATGTATATATAGAATTTCCTGACAACTACCTCTGGAGTGCTTTTCATCCAGAATGACTTTTGCGTAATTGGTAAACCATAAGAGAGAGAGAGAGAGAGAGAGAGAGAGAGAGAGACAAAAACTTATACAAAAATTTAAATCCCGCCAAAACACACAACTTATATGGTGGATTTTTTTTTTTTTTTTTGGTGGAGGTTACCAGTTACGAGATATTCCGCGTTATTGGTTTCAGTTTTAAAAAGCCTTTTTTTTCAAATAGTAAGTCACCTTTGTTTCCTTTGATTTTCTCCCGGCCATGCAAATAATTGAATTTCAGTGATAATCGTATAGCGACAGCTTTTAAGAGATTTAAGTAGCGCTTTAGACGAGTATATGCCCTGATTTACATTTTATTTATAATGAACTAAGTAATAAGACCAGTTCAGCGAATGTTTATCACCATTAGCATGAAGTATAAAAAAAAATGTTTGTAAAATGTTTATTTGCGAAGCAGGTAGAGAAAGTCATGTGAATGGAGTACATCAAATTTTAGAACAAATATTCTATGTTCTTCTTTCTTAGGAAATTAAATAAATAAATATTGGCTTGCCATAGGAATGCCTTGGCAAAATTTGTGGGAGTGACCAAATAGATTCTGTTCTAGTAAACTGTGAACCTGCTGCAGGTCACCCATGCTGAAGTTTTAAACACGCGACAAATACGACAGTCTGGATAACAGAGCTTTTGTTCCACTACCTGATCTTATACACTATTAAATGGAGGGCATGTTTACTCCGTCCATGCTGTATGTACTGAATGACAGTATTTTGTGCATCACTGTGACAAAGGCTTGTCCTTCAGCGATAGCGGATGCATGATTGATTGGCAAACGAGAGGGAGGAGACGCTCCCGGCAGAGGAAACACCTAGAAGGCTAATAGAGAAGCGTGACGAAACTTCAAGATTTATCTCCCCTTTCCTTCACCGGCGCACGTGGTTTCCAGTATAAAGAGCAGCGTACTAGGTAGTTGCTAATGTGTCTACTGTGCTACAAGCAAAAAGCGAGCTCTGTATTCATATTCCAGTGAGTTCTGTGTTCGACACTAATGAGAGACCGGAAAAGAGAAGAGGAATCCTGTGATCGACGCTCTTAATGAGAGATCGGAAGAGAGAAGAGGAGTCCTGTGTTCCACACCCCGGAGAGTGACTGGAAAAGGGAGGAAGAAAGGTCCTGTGTTCAACACTGTCAATGAGCGATGAGAAGAGAGAAACGAAAACTTGTGTTATATACTCCAGTGAACGACTGGAAGAGAGAAGAGGAGTCCTGTGCTCAATGTTCTAATGAGAGACCGGAAGGGAGAAAAGGAGTCCTGTGTTCGTCATTACAGTGAACGACTGAAAGACGGAAGAGGAGTTCTGTGCTCAATATTCTATTGAGGAACCGGAAGAGAGAAAAGGAGACTGTGTTCTACACTCTAGTGAGCGACTGGAAGAGAGAAAAGGAGTCCTGTTCGACACTCTGAGAAACCGTAAGAGAGAAGAGGAGTCCTGTGTTTGACCATAAGAATCAATTTCTTTTATTTTGACGTCCTTAACCTGGTAGATCATATCGAACGTTAAATGAATAAAAGGGTGAAATGATGCTCAAATGATCTGGAGTCCCGACATTCGTCTTCTCAGGATAGGGAAAACCCCTGAAAACGTTTTATATGTGTGTCTAACCCAAACCGAGATTCGAACTCGGAACCTTTTGAATATAACGCAGGCACGCTACCCCACATTACAGAGACTAAGAGAGAAATGGGAGTCCTGCGTTCGGCACCTAAGTGAGTGTAGAAAGAAACAAACGGCTGATTCTCCCGCGATTTGTTGCAACCTTACGTGCAAGAAAAATATGAAGTGTGACTGGGAAAAATCATTTAAGCACATACTCTTTGTAAACTGTGTGTGTTATCCCTAACTGCCATTTGCGATGTGTATTTCATTCTGGGATGTCACGTGTTGTAGCTCAACATTGGCTGAAGCTTTGCGCTACCTCATTCCTTATCAATCAATAATTATGGTTGAAAACCTTTCTCCTCAGATAAGTGAGTATATTGCTTGTGAAGTGTATTTTGTGTGATGCTACTGAACGTTACAGAAAATCGCAATTAGAAGCTTTCTAGAATAATAAAACGAGGAAGATCATGTTTGAAATACGTTCACCAGGTTCCCGGAAAATTGTGAAATGGCTTCAAGGTAAAGAAACCTTTCTTCCTCTTGTTTGCTGCAGATCTTGTATGAATTCATGGTCAGCGATTTTCTTGCATCCTCATGTGTTGGCAACTAATGAGCGGGTGTTATTCCAAAACCAAAAACAATGCGGTAAACAAATACGTTGGCGGTCAGTTGTGATTCTCTCTCTCTCTGGAATTCAGTTTAAATTTCACCCTCCCTTTAATTACCATGAATAAACAGCCAAAGGCCATAAAAACAAAGTTTGAAAACAAGCATTGTTTCAGCAGCTATTCGATTTTAAATGAAAAAGCATAACAGTATACCCAAGTGCCATCGGCACCATCATTGAACAGAACTTCATTAAAAATGATACTCTAGATATACTTTTCTCTCTTTTATATGTTATACATATCTCTTCTACTGATAGGTAAACTTTGTTTACTTTCTTCACAACGTATCTATCTAGTAGAGGAAGTATGCCCAAAAACGATGTAGATATTTTACCATAATACATTTTTCAGGTCTCTGAATAAAGAAATATATTTGTTATAAAAATGTGTGTGCATGTGAAAAGCATAATTAAGAATAAAATGTCGGATAAATACCAATCTTGGTACATATCTAAGTTCTGCATTTTTCAGTTACCCTCAGTGGTGTAATGGTTACCATGTTAGGTTCATATTTCCATAGTCGCGGGTTCTAACCAGCGGAGGACGATGGATTTTTTCGGGCGTAAAAATCTTTCGCATGCCGTTGGTCCCGTGTCTCGATTTACGACACGTAAAAGAAACTCAAGCCTGATAAGAGAGGCCTCTGAGCAAAATTAATCAGTCTTTAATGCCCGATACACAATGGGACGCTGAGAACCGCAGTAGTTAAAGTTCATTTCATTTTTCTGTATTTTGCATAGAAGCGGTACGAAAGTTTTCAAGAAAATCCCCTTACCACTGATTAGCCTTTTCGTGGAAAAATTTCTCTTGTATTTTATTTTCTCAAACATATCTCTTTGATACCATTTTCTTTCATGTATGGAAAAATGTAATATTTATAATCCAACACTAATACAAGCTAATTGCAGTTTGTAGCAGCATAAAATACACTGGTGCATCATTATTGTTAATCGTAGCAACCGCTATTCTTTTATCGGCTTCATGCTTCAATTACCTTGTTTTGACACATTTTGTTGGGATTCTGAGCGGTAATTTAGTGTTTATGTTATAGGTTTATGTCCTTGCGTTAATGTTGATATTTCCATGTGAATAGTCCTTTAGAAGGGTAAGGAATAATCATATTTAAAGAAAAATTCCCCCTCCCTGCTAGAAATGAACCTGGAACCTCTGACTGAGGTTCTACCACATAGAAAGCTGAAATATGTGTTATTTTGCTTGGTAAAATATAATTAATAAGAGACAAATATAAGCAAACGCAAATCATGAAGACAGCATTACAAAGTTCTACAGCTCTACATTATAAAGTGTACAATTTACTTAAGGTGGATTATGAAAATTATTTTTCTTCGGAAGCCTTGTGTAGGACAAGAGCTGGAAAGCTAGAGTCAAGACTGAAAAAGTCAATGCCATAGCCGGGATTTCAACCATGGACCTTCCGGTTTCCGTCCGGTTGCTCTTATCATGGCAAAAATATCATAATATCATTATGCCATTAAATTTTCCAAATTACTTGCATTTTAACCGGTCAACCGGAAGATCAAATTAGGATTTGAGATGACATACCCTAATGGCAGCATACAACGTGAGAGTACTTATGTCCTGGGCTTCATGTTTTAAATAAATATTAACTAAATCAGTCATAATTGATTAATTGTGTGTCAAATCCGGCCTAATGCGTTGAATTTTTCACTTTGACTCTAGCCTTCCAAGGTATATTATGTCCTATGTGTTTTCGAAATCTTTGATTTTATACTCAGTAAATAAAACAGTAGTGTTTTAAAAATGTGGAGCCAACTAAGGACGACGAACTGATCCCTCGTCACCCTGTGCGCATATCGGCGAAATTACGAAATAAAAAATCCACCTGATACAGCGAAGTACCGTTAGGTGTCCAAAAGCACCCCCACACTAAGCGATGAAACATACATATAGTAAAACAATGTGCAGAAACTTGTAGAGTAGAAGTGCAGTATTTTAGAATAAAAATAAGCAGTTTACTGCAACACCATTAAACCTGTCAAGCTAGCGCAGGCTGTTGCAACTCTGTTTGACTGAGTCAGAGCTCGCGTAGACTCAACAAACCTTGGAGTCCGGCTGAAGCAGGCGCATTGTAGTCTATTCATCTCTGGGTGAAGGTCTTAGCACAATCCTTGTAGATCATACATTTTTGAGAACAGCTTATCCTCAATTTTAAACTACATTGCATAATGCTGGCGCTCACCCAAGCTGGAACAGTCTCTGCTTGAGTCTCTGATTGTGAAATCTTCTTGTGGTGTATCAAATATAAGCAAAATCCAGCCTGTACAATGTTAGTCCCAGCCGATAGATATACCACATTTTTTGTGAAGCCTACTGGATGATACGGCAATACCTTCATCTTGTTCAATACAAAAAGTACAGTACACGCATGCAATGGTTAGTTTTCATTGTGTTGAGACTCATTAGTTGAGACAGTAAGTACACACTTGTAGTGAGAGCTACATTTCATTTTGACTGGTTAATGTAGATGTTTCATAAACTGAGATTTCAATTACGTTCGTGCAGCGCTCCTGTTATTCTACTGTATCTGCGGCCACATGCACCTAAACTCAAAATATGCTTGGTACTGTATCTCTGCTCTACAGTTTTCTACACGTTGCTTTTCTGTACTCAGCGGGTATAACGCGATCTGCTATTTTTATGTGATCAGGATTACTTGGGGACCCCGACCCCCAAACATTGACCCATATGCCCTTGGAGCTCTTTACGACTGACTGAACGTATGAAAGGAGGGATGACAGGAGAGACCCGAAGGGCGAACAGATGCGGATGACGAAGCACGCGCAAGATGAACGGCGTCCCTAACGGTTTCATAGCTATGCCTCCGACGCATTCATAGCCCAGCCCACGAGCCCGAACCTCTGGGGGTTCCCCGAAGCGGCCCTAAACCTAAAAACTCCGAAAGTGGGTCTTGAGCGAGTGCTCTCGCGACGACGATAGAAGTAAACCTCTTCGATGCGCAAGTCACCGCCCTGCCGCAACTTGCCGAACACTCTTGCCGGATTCTTCAACCCTGAAACAGATGACAAGTAACAGGAAATGATGGGCACGAAATACGGAGGATGTAATTTACCTTCCCAGTATTCGCCAGGCAATTCGAAACACCTCTGGGTGAGGAACGCAGCCACGGGAATCGAACCCAAGACCTTCCAAATGCGAGTCAAACACGGAGCACCTCGCTGGGTTACCGTTGTGGGAAACACATACAATATATTTAAAGAAATATTCACTGTTGTAGTTTTCCATAAATACGAGCTACCGGATCTGACGCAATGAGCCAGTAAGAGAGAATCATTCACAGCCTCAGTTATAGGAAATTCTGTATAACACAGGACTGCTGCTACTCCATTTAACACCAAAACTTGAACGTTCTTGACGTGTACAGTAAGTTGCACTACTTTAGACACGTGCAGAGGGTTATTTTGTTTACTTGCGGGTAATCGTCATGGCAGAAGCTCCAACGGGATGTTCCTTTAAACTCCTGAACGCAGCTAAGACGTCATTCTGTCTTCTACGTCAGTCACCCCTTTTGTTATTACGCCGCGGAGGGGGTACCATATTGGAGAGACTGCTCTACATTACTAGTGGGGGTTGGGGAGAAATGTCACTCTGAAAAAGGGAAAAACAACCACGAAAATGTGTATCTCAAGAAACGTGGGGAAAATGTCAGATGCTTTTCTATGTAAGCTGTTTTTCAACTTTCGGTATCGAATATACTTCTTCACAGGCACCTTGTAAGACCTTTTGCACTTTAAAATCTGGAGTTTATAAATATTTAGTGCTTATTAAATTTTTAAAAGATTGGTTGGGTATTTTTTCAATACTAATAGCATTTTACTTCCTCTAGCACGTATGTACAATGTACACAGCAGATAAACAAGGTATTGTATTCCAACCCGAAATTTGACATCGAGATTTCACCGGAAATACATGTTTTAGGGTCCTCTAAATAAAGAAAAGGGTTTTTTAAAAAAAAAGATCCGGTGTGCCTTTAGACAGCATAACTCAAAAAATAAAAGTCGGTTAAATACCAAACTTTGTATTTAAGTTTAGTATCTTCCAAGGATGCGACAAGAAAAGTTTCAGGAAAATCCCCCCAGCCGCAAATACTCTTTACATTTTTCCAAAAGTTTAATTTTCTCAAGATGACAATAACGATTTCGATTAAAATACCATATTTTTAAGACATTTTTAATCACAAACGAAATATATATTCTGAATTTTCTGGTAAGAGCTTCTGAAGACCTTTTTTTTTTTTCCGAGTGGAGTGGAGAAACCCAATCTACAGGCGACAGAGGGGATAGCTCTGCCAAGTATGGGGGTCGCCCTAAACTGGCAATACCCACTAAAAAACCACTCCACCGGAGAGAATTTGGGTGTAGGAATGCTGCAGTACCGCTTGTTGCACCTGCGGATTCAAGGAGCGGGTGTTATGGCTGGCCGGAGGCCATAGCCAGGAGAGAGTGAGGGCCAGGACGCAAACATGACCGGAGCCCTGATTGCGCCCTTGGAAGATTTGTGGTGAGGAATATGTGCATATTGCATGTGTATATATCTGCAGCCCTGTAACAAAAGGACGTAGTCAGTATAACATTTTCTGCCCTTTCGGGTAAAGTCGTTGGTATATTTCGTATGTCTGCAGCCCTGTAACATAAGGACATAGTCATTTAGATATTTCATTTTGGTATAAATTCTAAGCTAGTTATATTTTTTAAACTACTGCTGCCCTGTCTGGCGAAGTCATTAGTTATTAATATTATCCTTATATACAGTCTTCATATTTATTTGGCCTTTGCCGGCAGGCGTTTGTCCGCGAATGACGTCAATACTAGGTAGCGATTTTATCACGCATTGGCTCTTGGAGAGGACTATAGAACGACGAGTAAAGGGCTGGATATCAACAGTTTTAAGGTCCGTTTAGTTAAATGCTACTTGTATTTTCAGAATTTATATTTGGAACATTCGCCTGCGTTTCATAAACTCTCAGTCACAGCCTTTATACTGTTAAGTAACACATTCTTCCAGTTTGGAAGTAGCACTCAACCATGCAAATTCTGTGATCGGTTGCCACTTCCATCTCGCGTGTAAAGAACACACAAAATGTCATTGTGAAAAACAGTTCTGCACCACCCAATGCATCAACCTATTTACGAAATTGGCAATGCATGCAGTCTAAGGCTCAATTCTGCACCTCTCCTTTGAGACAAAGGGCTCGTCGCACTAAGAATGACGTCCCTTGGTGATAAGGCCGAATAAATCTGAAGACCCAGTATATTATTCTATCTATATTCTATGGGTTCGTTCGGAGTGCGTGCTTCTGTGTGGTGCTTGCTATGCATACTTTTGATAGTAGAAGCACTGTACATAGTTTTATTACCCTACTCGATGATTGTAGAAGTAGGCAAACAGGAAGGTAGCCGTTTGTTAGGATTTCATGATTCTTAGAATCTTATAGTCGTGTAAGATGACCTTATGGTAACGTGTGATGTTGACGTTCTAACATCCCGCGTTTGAACTAAGCTGGGCCGTGCAACCGATCTTGAATTTTATCGTGGTCTTCCTAGGCCGGTGGTCGAACGCAGGGGTGATTTTTCCACTATCGTGAGTTTCTTGTCCTACCATTTCTTTCGCCTCCTTCACCTTTGTATATTTCACAGTTGCATGACCATTGGAGCTTTTGCACCGTACAAAAGTTTTCTTCCTAAGGCATAGATTGACAGTTGATGTCCCTTCCGACTCGTTTCTGGGCTTTCTCGTGTTGAACATGTTGTAGGTTCACTCTGGCGTCAGAATTCGTGTTACTCTAGAACGTTAGAGACCCCTTCCTTGCCGATATGTATTATTTCGGAATCCAATTGTCCTTTAGGTGCCTCCTTCACTCCTTTATCCCAGGGGTGACGTAAGACACTTTGGACCTACCGAGCTGGCCTACGTGAACAACAATAACTGCAGTATTCCTGCGTGTGACTATTCTATACTATCCTGTTCTATCAGTCCTTTGTTGATTCTGAAAAGACGGCAGTGAAGCATCTTTCGCAACTTGAATATTACGACTTGGTCAATTTAAGCTTACAGAGCTAGTACCCAAAACTGCGAATTTCCAATCAGAAATAATGAAATGGCTTGATTGTGAATTGCATGCCTTTGCTATTTTCATATTTAGTCCGTGATACATCTTCCATGCTGGTATCAATCACACCAACAACGGATATACGATGTTTAGATTACTTAGTTAATAGCCACATCATTGTTTAGAGTTCCTTTGCGCGGGCACTTAAAACTCGTAAAAACCCTAGCAATTATCCAGAGAATTTCTATAAACATTTGAACCAGCGCGCGCGCACACACGCGGTGCTAAACGTCACTGTGTCACTGTACTTCAGGTGACAGATACAATAGTTTTTAGTTATATTTTAAAATGTTCATCAGTCTCTCGAAAAATAAAAGCATAAAGAAAACAGAGGTATGGTAATTGTTCATGCACACTAGCTGTGTAGACAATAAGTCAGGAAGTAGAATATACTTCTTCTTCAGCGCACTACCCTCCTCCATAGAAGACTTTATCACCAAAGAGCTACAGTCGCCTGCGGTGCCATTTTTAGTAAAAGTGGGCGTTAAACACTATAGAAAAAAGACTTACAAGCTAATGCCTTGGGGTCAGTAGCCTTCGAAGTGGAAACAAACTCTGGATCATAGTATTTATATTCAGGATCGGTGATCAACTCAGTAATGGTGAAGGAGGAAATGAAATGTAGTGATAAAAGGATGATAGGAAAGTTCGCCAATCAAATTAGCCAGTCCACCATTCACTTAGAAATCCAGGAAAAACCGCAAAAAAAAACTCTTCGGTTAGATTTGTCGACCCCGGGATATAAAGTTGAATATTATTTATGGACGCTCATTAACTTCTGAGGTTCTCAGCATCCCATTTTATACTGAGCGTGAAATACCGGTTGGTTAATTTTGCTTAAAGACCCGTTTATCAGGCCTGAGGTTCTTTACATGCCGTAAATCTAGGAAACGGGACCAACGGCTATACTTCCCTTCCAAAGTAAGCCATGCTAAAGATTTTAAGCCTGAAGAAAATCCATCACCCTCCGCCGGGTTTGAACCAGCGACCTTGGGAACCAGAGGCTAGCCTACTACCCCTAGAAAACGGAGGACTACTACGGCCCCGGGGGATGAAATTCGGGACTCCTGAATGCGAGTCGCTCAGGTTACCACAGCACCGCATCGCAGAAAGCAGAATCAAACCTAAAATAATCTGATGTGTTCCATTCACATGACTTTCTCTACATCTCTGCAGCAAATTATTGTTAAAAAGCTTATACTTCCATTTATTTCATTCTAATAGAGGAAAAATTAACAGAAATAGTTTTATTACTCGCTTCCTTGTAAGTAGAGACGAAATAAGGAATTACCATAAGTTAAAGTGATAGTCAAAAGCTGGTTGCTATGTGACTGAAGCTCGATTGTTCGTATGAACAGGAGTTGACAAACTCCTGTATGAGAAAAGTATAAGTTTTTCAAAGCTGAAGCTAAAAACAAGGAATATCTCAAAAACGATCAACTTCAAACAAAAAAATGTATATAGCGTAAATTGTGTGTTTTAAAATGTTCTACATTTTTTGTGTGGTACTTTTTTGTCCATCTCTTACGGTTTAGTAGTTATGCAAAATTCCGTAAATTCGTTCTCAATAAAGTAGTCTTCAGAGGTTATTAGAATCATTTTTGAGAAAATAAAAATTTTCTAAAAAAAGTCCTATGTAAAGGGTAGTTGGGGTGGGAGATTTTCTTGAACATCTTCGTGTCGCATCCTTGTGAGATACCAAACTTAAATGCCAAGTTTGGTATTTAACAGTCTTTTTGTTTTTGAGCTATGCTGTCTAGACACACACACACACGCACACACGCGGACCTTTTACCAAAAATGCTTTTTCTGGATTCAGGGGGACCCAAAACATGTATCTCCGGTAAAATCTCGGTATCGAAATTTTGAGTGCGTTACAATACCTTCTCTGTACATTATGTACATAGTACGTGTAGAGAAAGTAAAAATCCTGTGCTAAAGTTGGTAGCCTAATCACAATCACTTTACTGGTTAAACTTAATGTTTCAGACGTCCTACAAGGAAATGCATAAACTTAACATAATACATCTAGTTACAAATAATTTAGACGTACATATGAATTTTCTAAACCGTTTAACAGATAAAACATACATGTTAACTAATTGTTTCCAACACATGACATATGTAGACTAAAGTTAGAAAGGTTGAATCGGACTCACAAATGCAATGCAATATTCGGGTTCTGGACCACAGATAAACCAGATATTCGTGGTTCGATTCCTGATAATGGCATTGAAATATCAGTTTGACTTGACTTTTCAGATAAACATGTGTGCTTCGGCTATATTTACATATTTGTTGTCGGCCAGATACATGCATTTGCTACAGTTGGCAGGACCGACTTCTAAGAAAAGTCTGATCTGTTACACTTACATGACTTTCTCAAGCTGCTCTGCAAACAAACTTCTTACAAAAGATTATTCTTCTTTCTACACAATGCTAATCGAGATAAACATTAGCAGAATGTACGTATTACTTAGTTCCTTATAAGAGGAAGGAAACTAATGGAATGCGCTATACTAAAGTGATAGTCAAATATTTTAAAAGCTGTCGTTATACGATTGTTATAGCAAACTGCTTCTTTGCTTAGTCAGGAGTAGAACAAGAGAAAAACGGGCACTTCCTGTCTGAGAAAAGTATACATACTTTATAATTGAAACCAATAGCAAGGAATATCTCGGAAACGGTTACCTCCGCAACAAAAAACGTAAATGATATAAATTGTGTTTTGACGAGATCTGCATTTTTTGTACAGTAAGTTTTTTTTTTTTTTTTTTTTTCTATCTCTCACGGTTTAGCAGTTAAGCAAAATTTGACAAAATTCACTGTCAATAAAGAGGTCTTCAGAGGCTATTCACAGAAAATTCAAGATATACGTTTTATTTGGGATGTAAATATATTTAATATACGAGATTTTAATTAAAATCGTCACAGCCATTTTTTAGATATAAAAACTTTTAAAAAGTTCTTCATGTAAAGGTTAGTTTGTGGTGGGAGGGGGATTTTCTTGAAAATCTTCTTGTTGCATCCTTGGAAGATATCAAACCTAAATACCAAGTTTACTGTTCGATTTTGAGCTAGTGGGAGGGGGATTTTCTTGAAAATCTTCTTGTTGCATCCTTGGAAGATACCAAACCTAAATACCAAGTTTACTGTTCGATTTTGAGCTAGTGGGAGGGGGATTTTCTTGAAAATCTTCTTGTTGCATCCTTGGAAGATATCAAACCTAAATACCAAGTTTACTGTTTAACGGTCTTTTTCGATTTTGAGTTATTCTGTCCACAGACACACACGAACCTTTTTCTAAAAATGCTTTTTCGGACTCAGGATACCACAAAACATATATTTGCGGTGAAGCCTCGACAGCAAACTTTGTGTGGAATGCAATACCTTCTCTATCCACTAGGTACATTGTACATGTGGGCTAGAGAAAATAAAAAGAATAATTTTATTCATACTGTAAAAGACCTGTGGAAATTGATGCTTATAACTTTCTATCAGAAGAAGAGAAGACTTCGCGAAATATTCATGAAATTTATTTTCTTCTTGAAGTTTTCATGAGTAATTATTTTTCTGGTGATGATAATTTGTGTGTAATTTATATGACTGGTGAAACAATTTCATTTTTAGAACAAATTCATTAAAGGCTTTTATAGCAATATTTGACACCTCATTTGGTGTTTCACTAACAAATGATCCACAAATTTCCGGAAAAGTGCCCCTGTTTGCTAAATCGCATCTTTATTTGTGTTGTATAATTGGAGATGCTCAAACACCGAAATAATAAAAGAAAAATTTTAAACTGCTAAAGCTACAGTTTTAATTTTTGTACAGGTATTACTCAAACAAAAGAATATTTATACCTAGTTCATTCAAATATGTTCTGGATATATACATTAATTTAATCGTTTAATTGGCTAAAATCAAGATCTATTTTCTCTTATAGATATTGAGCCACATGCACCATTTTTAAAAAAAAATATATATTCCTTGATTACTTTATAATTAATTATCTGTTTAAAAATTTCCTTTATTGTATTGCTTTTTTAAAATATATTTTATATCACAAAGTGGAAAAACTGCAAAAACAGAATATTGTTATAATTAATAATTAACTATGAAAACCAATATATAGTCAATATCAAAAATTAAACCAAACATTTTATAGACAAATTTGTGCTTCTTAGGGAAAGTTTTTCATACCTCTAGTCATATTTTTATGGAAGAAGGTAGATTTTCAGTATGGGAAAAAAACTAAACCTGAGAGAAATACACTCCAGTGTGACGCAGTACTTTAAAAGGCGTCAAGATATTTTACCTTAGTGGAATCAAACATTGAAAATATATAGGTACTTGAAAATATGGTTTATTTTGTGTAACAAAAATAAAAATGGAACATTTATTAACGAAAATCTATCTATAAAAAAAGTAACTTAACAATTACAAATCTAATATGTTCAATTCACATGACATTCTGTACATATCAGTAAAACGTATTATTAAAATGCTTATTCTTATATGTACTTCATGCTAATCAAGATAGCATTAGCAGAAATGTTTCCTTGTAAGTAAAAGGGAAATAATGGGGTACACTAAGCTAAAACGATAGTCAAATCTTTTAAAAGCTGGTTGCCACGTGGATGAAATCCGTTTCTTTGCCTTACCAGGAGTTCACAATGTTCTGTATGTGAAAAGTTTAGGCATTTTAAAACTGAAATCAATAATAAGAAATATCTCAAAAGTGGTCAGTTCCACGAAAAATAATATATATGACATAAATTGTGTGTTTCAACGAGATCTAGATATTTTATGTAGTAAGTTTTTGTCTCTTTCGGTTTACAACATGTGCAAAATCCAGCAAAATTCATCCAGAATAAAGAGGTCTACAGAGGCTATTCCTAGAAAATTTAAGATATACATTTTATTTGTCGTCTAAAATCTTTAATATACGGCATTTTAATCAAAATCGTTAGAGCCATTTTTCAGAAACTCAAAGTTTTGTATCTACAAAATATTCCATAGGGTAGTTTATGGTGGGGAATTTTCCTCAAAATCTTCGTGTCGCATCCTTGGAAGTTTTGTACTTTACCGAGTTTTCATTTTTGAGTTATCGTGTTCACGGACACACGGACATTTTTCTAAAAATGCTTTATTTGGATACAGGGGACCTTAAAACGTCTATTTCCGGTGAAATCTCGGTATGGGATTTTGGGTGGAATGCAATACATTCTCTATACACTATGTAAATAGTACGTGTAGAGAAAGTAAAAACCCGTTACTTACAATGCAACATTATGCAATTCACTCAGTATAATATTCACGTGTGTGATACCAATGGAAATCCCGGGAAAAAACATATCTAACCAACCAGAGTACCACTAGCATTGTGGTTCTGGCATTGACCGCATTCGGCTGCCTTTTGCTCCGACGGGCGTCACGTTCACTTTCGTTAGCCGCTCACACCAGCCATATGCGCCGCCTTCAGGTTATTCAGAACCGCTTTTTTGTTTATTCGTAATAATCAGGAGCTCCATCTCGAACTGAGACCCTTGCCTCTTCACGACTTCATTTGGTGGATCGCCCGCCGCTTCTTTTCCACAGTGAGGGATGTTCCTGGGCAGTGGACTATAACATCAGCGATCGTATAACTGGCGCAACAGATCTGGACATGTATCTTAATGAGAGCTAGGAAGCGAGTTGTATATACTTTTTTACCAGATAAGTAGTTCACCAGTCGACTGTAGGAGAGCGTGTCGCAAGCAGTGTCAAATATCTGTCACTGTTTATACACTGCATCTCACTGTGCTGCACGTATCTACAAATACCACTGTACAAATGGCCTAACATAGAAACATCAATCTACCTCCAGTTCTTCCACACTTGACTATTTCGTGTCTTCACTCACTGTACGAAAATATTAAATAAAGAACAGCGCATAAGTTTTTGAATCAGTTTCCTCCATTACAAAACTGTCAGGTTTGTCTTTGTTTATACAAAATATCACATGCTATTTGGCACAAACTTCGCCACAACGTTTGCACGTGGTGTGTGGTATTCTTTTCTTCTTTTTTATCTGTTTATTTTTATATCCCTTAACTTGACTGGTCATGTCAGACGAATGAAATTGGTGAAATGATCTAGGGGTCCATGAAGCATAAGGTCATCTCAGCTACAGGAAAAACCCGGAAATACAGCGCAATCTGAGTAAACGAATGGAAGATTGTGCATTTCGCATTGGAAAGAAGAACCGATTTCCATTTTTACCCCTTATTTCGATCCAGTTTATTTACGTACACCTAACCTAACCTAACGTTGCGCAATCTCGACGAAATCTCGGAACCTGTCGTTCACCTGGCAGGTAGCCATATTGTTTGCGTAACCAATAGGAAAGGCTCAGGAAAGACCTTTATTCTAAAACTGAACTAGAATTTGCAATCTCGTGAACGAGACGCATGTTACCATTGCTACCAACAGCTAATTAAAATACTGCTGCCAACATTGCGAAAAAAGAATTACCATTTTGATATATTGCATATTCCAAATTCTTCTAAAACCTAGAAGTCATGGCAGTGTATGAAATACGGGAGAAACAGTCCAAAATACGGGAGCCGGGAGATTCAATAAAACAATGCTAAAATAGGGAGAACCTGGGAAATATGGGAGACCTGGCAACCCTTCAGTAAGCCAATAACGGGATGTTATTGTTCTGTAATGTTCTGAATATTAACACTGATCTGCAGAGCTGGCCGGTAAAAATAAAAGGAAAAGCTTTCGTTAGATACATTGAACACACAGGCTTCATTCTGCCGGAAACTGAAAACTGTAAAAAGAGAGTTGTAACTGTACCTAGCTTGCATAGTGGCTAGTAGATGATCATTATATAAATTAATGGAACTTATTAATTGAGTGTAGTTAAAATATCAATAATATACCACCATAGGAAAGCCAAGGAATGACCAGTTATGCAGGTATAGGACGATAATCCTAAATTTTTAAATATCTGCAGTAAAATTCCTTGGATATTTATATAATAAATTAATAATAAGTTCCATGCATTCCCATATGAGCTAAAAAGTTGTTTAAATATATGCCTACAGTCAACTACTTATTATAGCACGGGAGTCAACAAGAGCTACGGAATAGAACCTCAAAAACGCAATTGAGATAGTTCATAGTTTTTGATGACGATTATATTAATTTATCCTACATTAGCTGCATCAGATATTTAACAAAATGCACTGTAATTCTCATATCTCCTATGTTTTCCAAATAGATATTATAATGACACTGATTAAAGGTTGTCTTTCTCTACACTTTCTTCTATAAAGTCGCCTTTTCTCTTAAGGGAAGAGGCACAAGTAAACAAAAATCTAATGCTTTACACTCCTTTGGCTTTCTCTACCTATTCTTTAACAAACTATTCTTACAAAAGATTATTCTTCTATCTATTTCCTACTAATTGAAACAAGCATTAGCAGAAATTGTCTTATTTCTTGCTTCCTTGTAAGTAGAAGGGAAACAAGGGGGCACTCTAGGCTACAATCAAAATAGTCAAATCTTATAAAAGCTGGTCCATATGAGAACAACTGAAACCGGTTCCCTTCGCATTGTCAGTAAAACAAAAGAGAGACGAAACGAAAGGTGGCCCCGTTTGAGAAAAGTTACATAGTTTAAAATCGAAACCAATAACAAGGAATACCTCGGAACGGCCAACATTGCAACAAAAATGTACCTGATATAAATTGTGTTTTAATAAACTCTATATTTTGCGTAGTTTCTGTTTATCTTTGAGATGTATCGGTTATACAACATTCAGCAAAAGTCATTCAGAATGAGCAGGTGTTCAGAAGGTATTCCGAGAAAAATCAAGATATACATTTTATTTTTGGTGTAAATATCTTTAATTTATGGCATTTTAAGAAAACTCGTTAGAGCCATTTTTGAGAATCAAAATTTTCGAAAAATGTTCCATGTAAAGGGTCGTTGAGGAAGGGGGGATTTTCCTGAAAATCTTCTTGTCCTCTTTGGACGATGCTGAACTTAAATGCCAAGTTCGGTATTTAACCGACTTTTCGTTTTTGAGCTATTCTACCCACACAAGCAAGCACACAGGAAAGATTTCTGAAAATGTTTTTTTTTATTTACATGGATTTACAATGAAACCTCTGTATCGAATTTTTGGGTGGAGTACAAAACCTTCTCTATCCACTATGTACATTGTCCATACTGCTAGAGAAAGTAAATATTACCACGACTTTCTAATCATTTAGTGCTACTTTCTTGTTATTTGTGTTTTCCTATATTCCGACGCTATAGAAGCAGTAGAGCGAATACTGCAAAATTTAACATAGTCTACCTCCATTACCATGCAAAACAAAAACTTCGGTATGCCGAAATAATTATAAAATCCCAGCATGCTCTTAGCCTTGGAACTATGTGCGTATATCTGTCGCTCATGTATTTTAATTATTTCCCGTCTAGCACTGAACACAATTCCGGCTCTTGGATACACCACCCACTGTTAACAACCTACAACCTGCGTAAAAGTTATAGACCTCAAATATTGCTTCTCACATTTCCAGTGTCGTCTCCGAGGTTAATTACTCTTAAAGGATTTGACTGTACAGAAGTTATGCTTTTGTATTTGAGTGACTGAATCATATGAAATCGCTTATCCCATGTTACGGTTTTGTACAGCGTTGGAAACAGAAAAAGTGGTTTATCATGCGATCATTGTTAGATAGTCATGAATACTCGTAAGCTTTCACGGTCGGAGTCAGAATTATTACTAGTCGTTTCTTCCGGGCTGAGAAGCCGTGGTCTGCTGGAATTTTCCCGTCCAGACGTTTCGTTCACAGCTGCGGTGAACATCTTCAGTGGCGTGGTCGTAGTCTTCTAGGCAAAAGTTTACTTGTAGTTGCGATTATACTCTTCTGAAACTGGTAGTTCATATATTCAGAAAGAAAACTTTCAGCTTTCCCAGAGTATGGAATTTCCAAATAGATAAAATGTAATATTTTACAAATTATAACTAGGAATAACTAGGAAACTGAAATGCAGTTCCCACTGAGGTAAAATATAAACTTAAGCTAACAGAAGAAAATACTATTTTAAAATGTGATCAACGAAATAAATATTATAAGTATGAACCATCTTCTTTATAAAACATAGAGCCGTCACGCAGAATTACCGTAGTGTTTGTAAAATTACATCTGAATTTAAAAAAAAAAAAAAATCTAACATACTTCCATTCTGGACGAAAATTTATATTTGACCCATGAACGCGAAATTTTAAATTCAAAATGTTTTATACCTACTGTTTTATACGCACGCACAAAGCGGTCTCTGGATTATTTCATGCGCATGAACGGGTTGACAATTTCTCTACAGTGGTTTCTCAGATTCAAAAGGCGTGTTCTTTCACCAATATATACATCAATGTAAACCATTAGTGATATTTCCAAGTCAGATACGTCATTGTGTATAGGCATTTGTTTGTCCACGGCACTATCAATGTCTAGTGTCACATCAGCACAGCCGGTGTATAAGAATTTCAACCTGCAGGAGTTTCTTACCTGCCAGTAAATCTTCTGACATGAGGCTGTTGCTTTTAAGCGCACTTAAAAGAATCCATCAGTCTAGACTGAGTTAATCCGCGAACTTGGGATCAGGAGGCCAGTGAATAAAGGTACCCGCGTATATAATCCATCAGAGGAAGTAATAGATTCCAAAAATGATGTCCATCCAGCATAACAAATGAAGTTTCCAGATATTTTTATCTATAACTCCTTGGCACGACAGCTCACAAAGAACCTTGGCGTACCGCCAGGCCGCTGCGTCCATCTCGGTCAATGACAGACGTCATGGTTGGGGTGCGGTATTGGAGGGTGAGACGTGGTCAGCGCCTCGAAACCGCCGGCCGGTTAATGCGGTCCTCGTAACTTGCAGCCGCTAGTTCTCCATCAAATAACTCCTCAATTGGTCCCCTCAGGAACCTCACGAGGCTGAGTGCACCCCGAACCAGGTCTTCCAGCGGGGGAAAACTACCCACGCCGGTACTGGGAATTGAACCCAGGTCTCCCGCTTGGCAAGCAGAAATGCAACCACCGCGCTAAGGAGACGGCCGTATTTTTATCTCCAAAATAAATTTTATCGCGTAGAATATCCCTCTTTAAAGACAGTTGTTCAGTATTCATCCTGTATACTTCTTTCCTGGTATTTTAAGAAAATCGATGGTAAAAATGTCGTACGCTCCGTAACTGTACTCATTATGGTGTTCATTATTTCAAGTTATCCCAGAATATTTAAGGGTTGCACACATGCTTAACTCATAATACCGTGAAAAATATATGTGATTTGTTTGAACTAAAGCTTACCAAAAAGGAGTTAGAAATGCTCAGAAAAAATCTGGTATTCAACGTAAAAATATTACTAGAATGTTCTCTGTGTGACACCTATTTGTCTACAACAGTTTTCACACTGTATATTGATTTGTGGCAAACAATACGTATCAAATTGTTTTCCAGTTCCATTTCAACACTTGCGCGCACAAAAAGATCATAAGAGGGCAGAAGGGAGACTCGATGAGCAACGAGATCCGGACCACGAAGTGCGTATTCATAGACGGGGATCCTAATATTAAACATATAACGCTCTTCCTCCAAACTTCGAACTCTAAGGATATACCCAGAAAGTGAGTCCGTTAGCAATCCATCAACACCAGGAAGAAGCCTTTCTAAAGTGCATAACCACCGACCAGACGCAGCACGCCGAATGTTGTCGCCGGCCCTATAACCCTGAAACAGATAATAGGAAATAATGGGTGTTAGTCTTAGTTTAAAATATATAAAGAAATAAAGAAAGAAATAATAATAATAATAAAATAATTACATAATAACATAATTAAGTTAACACTAACTGACCATGTTAGTTGGCTAAACTATGAAGCCCGGGAATGAAACTACTTGTGACATTTTTAGTCGCCATTGGGGTATGTCATCTCAAAATAATTTTAGATGACTTTGTGGATTACCGGGAAACATGCGAGTCAGTTCAGGAATTGAATGTCGTGTCGGCATGATGCCATGGTAGCTCAGTTGTTAGAGCACCCGGCTGGAGAGCGGGAGATCCCTGGTTCAATTCCCGGTTATGGCATTGAATGTTTTAGTCTGATTCTACCTCTCCAACTCTTGTCATATGCAAGGATTGTGTGAAAAAACAAACTAATTCGACATTGTTTTACAGCTGATAGCTGCATGGCAGGGAAATGTAAGTGCTAAAATAAAGTTTACTTGTGTAGGTTTAAATAAATGCACACTTTTCTGTGTAAAATAAAAATGAATATATATATATATATATATATATATATATATATATATATATATTTGATATGTCGTTTAACAATAAATATTTTGGAAAACATGAAATATTCTACAAAATTTGCGAAAAGATAAGCATATATGCCATTTCAAAATTATGTCAAATACGTACAAAGCATTTTGTTTTGTTTTTTAATTCAACAAGCTTTCCATTTATCGTTTGAAACAGAAAGTATTGCCTATGATAATAACACTGGCTGTTCTAGCTCTACCCTATAAGTCGGATTGCACGTGAGCACTAAACCATAAACCTCGAATCCCGGCTAAAGAAGGTGTCAATACGTCACGCGGCTAAGGTCATAGTGCAATGCTTATTCCAGCATTCCAACACTTGAATCAGCCCTGACGAGAGTTTCACGTCATGATGAGACATATTGCATTTTATAGACATGGCACTGTGTGTAAATTTATAACTCGCTGCTCTTTGGCGGGCAGCCAAACTGGAACAGCGTGTCATATTGAGCCGCTCAAATATTAATGCATGCCATAACAGAAGAGTTAAATTACATGTAATCAGCATATTATAGTGTGGTAGACCAAAATCACTCTTAAAGCACTGGGGTACAGAATAGCGACGTAGATACAACAGTCTATTAAACTGCAAACATGAACTTCCAAATTAATTTCGTCCTGATTGCTACCGAGCGAGGTGGCGCCGCGGTAGCGTGTGCGACTCGCGGGTTCCATTCCCGATGACTATGAACTATCGGTTTTTCATCGCTTCTCCATGGTGGGTAGCTGAATGCTGGCATGGTTTCTCATCGTCGCGATGTTATTTTCCCTTTCTTCCATTTCCTTCTTATCTTTTAAATGTGTTTCCAGGTACGCAATTCATTGCTTCGCCGGACAGATAGAACAGGTACATGCTTAAAGAAAGAGTACTTGCTATAGACACTTAAGAGTTGTTTATCGCTTTCTCTGGGCAACCTCAGCAGGACTGGTCTCCGATCCATTGCCGGTCCCCATAGCCGCGCTCGCTAAAGTGCCTTGCTTTGGTGCTTCGTGGCGCAGGGGATCGTGGTTTCGAGTCCCCTTTGGGCATGGGTGTTTATGTGTTTCTAAATGTGTATATGTACCTATGTGTGTATTAAAAGCAAACGGTAATCAAACATAAAAACAGTAAATGTTAGTAAAATGAAAAAGAGGAACAAGAAATACAGCGCTGCAGTCCTGACAAGATTCTGGGAATAAAAAAGAAACAAAAAAAATCCTGGATTTAATAGGGAATTTATCGCATCTTTTTGACTTTCTGTCTATGGTTTGCAGTCTCCTGTAATTCTCTCTTTTTATCTATTCCTCCTGGGGGTGTTATGTTTTGTTTGTATGTGACGCTGCCAATGTCAGCGTCACCGGTGTGCCGGAATATCGTCCCGCAGGGTATTTTTAAATATCACTAAATCTACTGATAAGGGATATTTCTTTTAAGCACAGTTAAGAACCATTTTTCTGAGCTGGGTTTAAATCCGAAACATTGAAATCAGAAGGCCAGTTCATAACCAACTGAGCCATTCAGACCGACTGGAAATATGCTAAATGGCGAAGTCTCCCCCTCTGTTGTTTAATTCTAACCCAAGTCATAGTTCTGATTACTTATAAATTTTAATATCTAACGTATCTAAAAGCTTATTACACACAAACCATAAATTTAATAACTTTGTATTGAACAACGAATTTAGAATCGGTATTAATACACAACCATTGATAACACCAGAAATGACATTAAATGGAGTTTCATTTCTTTAACTGTTGTGGTTCTCAGCGTCCCATTCTATACTTGGCGTGATAGACTATTTAATTTTGCTCAGAAGACTGTTTATCAGGCTTGAAGTTCTTTTAGGTGTCGTAAATCTACGAAACGGGACCAACTGCTCCACTTTCCTCCTAAAGGAACCTATACTAAGATTTTAATGTCCGAAAAAATCCAACGGCTTCCCTGGGGTTTGAACCAGTAACCTCGAGAACCAGAAGCTTTAATACCAATTTTTAGACTTAACCGAATTTTGTTTTGGGGTTTTGTTACCTACAACCATACAGACGGGCTTCTTGTTAAAAGGGCTATCTTTGCACTGGGTTCTGAAAACATGTATTTCCGGTGAAACCTCGGTATTCAATCCTTGGGTGGAATACTATGCTATTTTCACCTATTTTATACGTACATAGCACTTGCTAGAGAATGTAACGGTAAAAGAATGATCAGCGTAATTAAGTGAGCCTAGTAGTATTGCATTGATGACAAACTTGAAATAACATATTGTTACCCACTTCGGTATTGAGAAAGAATTTAGCTAATTCCGGGTATGGACTTTGTATCCTCCAAACGGAGCAAGATGGCTACACAGCAGCGAGTGAAATCACATTCGGAAGATCCGGAGCTCGATTGCCATCTACTGTAATCTGTAAGTTTTGTGATTTTTCGGGGTCGGTAGACGAATGCTGAAGTGGTTTCTCATCATCTACCGTGGTTTTCTTTCTATAATTTTTCTTTCATTGCGGCTTCTTGTCATCTTTCATGCTATGCTCCCAGGTTTCTCGCGTATGGCGTTGCCGGAGAAATGTTGCGGATGTTTGTTCAAAGAACAGCCTTGTCAACATGGACTTTGGATAGATGGTTGTTTAATAGCACGTTCATCGTCCACTTGAAGCAGCTCCATCAATGAGACAGGTCTTCGAGCCTGGAATTTTAGGGAGTTTCACGCTTCCATGAGGTCTGTCCATCTACACTCTGTAGCTTTCTGTGAATGCTTCACTTTATCCCTTATTCCTGCCAGTGGTAGGCACTTTCGCGTGTCTCCTTGCCTGTCTCTTTCAGTCTGTACCCTCCTGTGGATGCTTCACTTTATCCCTTATTCCTGCCAGTGGTAGGGACTTTCGCGTGTCTCCTTGCCTGTCTCTTTCAGCCTGTATCTTTCTGTGGATGCTTCACTTTATCCCTTATTCCTGCCAGTGGTAGGGGCTTTCGCGTGTCTCCTTGCCTGTCTCTTTCAGCCTGTACCCTCCTGTGGATGCTTCACTTTATCCCTTATTCCTGCCAGTGGTAGGGGCTTTCGCGTGTCTCCTTGCCTGTCTCTTTCAGTCTGTACCCTCCTGTGGATGCTTCACTTTATCCCTTATTCCTGCCAGTGGTAGGCACTTTCGCGTGTCTCCTTGCCTGTCTCTTTCAGTCTGTACCCTCCTGTGGATGCTTTACTTTATCCCTTATTCCTGCCAGTGGTAGGCACTTTCGCGTGTCTCCTTGCCTGTCTCTTTCAGCCTGTATCTTGCTGTGAATGCTTCACTTTATCCCTTATTCCTGCCAGTGGTAGGGACTTTTGCGCATATCGGTAGTCTGTATCCTTTAGTCTGTACCCTCCTGTGGATGCTTCACTTTATCCCTTACTCCTGACGGTGATAGCACGTCTGCTTGACTGTCTCGTTCAGACTGTAGCCTCCCGTGGTTGCTTTATTTTATGCCTTCCTCTTGGAAGCGGTAAGGACTTTTGCGCGTCTCTGTGGCCTGTCTCCTTTAGCCTGTAGCCTCCTATTTTTGCTTCACTTTATCGCTTCCTTCTAGCAGTGAGGGACTTTAGCGCGTCTCCATGGCCTGTCTCCTACAGTCTATAGGCTGCTGTGGTTGCTTCACTTTATCCCTTCCTCCTGGTAGTGGCAGGACTTTTGCGCATGTCCGTAGCCTGTTCCCTTCAGCCTGTAACCTCCTGTGGTTGCTTCACGTTATCCCTTCCTCCTGGCGGTGGTAGGCACTTTAGCGCGTTTCCGTGGTTTGTCTTCTTGAGCCTGTATCTTCCTGTGGATGTTTCACTTTATCCCTTCTTCCTGGCAGTGGTAAGGACTTTCGCGCATCTCTGTGGCCTGTCTCCTTCAGCCTGTATCCTTCTGTGGAAGCTTCACTTTATCCCTTAACCCTGGTGGTAGTAGAGACTTTCGAACGTCTCCTTGTCTGTCTCCTTCAGTCTGTAGCCTCCCGTGGTTGCTTCAGTTTATGCCTTCCTCCTGGCAGTGGTAGAGCCTTTCGCGCATCTCCGTGGTCTGTCTTCTTCATCCTGTATCTTCCTGTGGATGCTTCACTTTATCCGTTATTCCTGGCAGTGGTAGGGACTTTCGCGCGTCTCCGTGGTCTGTCTCCTTCAGTCTGTACCCTCCTTTGGTTGTTTCACATTATCCCTTCCTCCTAAGGGTGGTAGCTACAACAGATCTATGCAGCGACAGTACGCGAGGTACTCCCTTTCGTTGTATAACTTATACCTAATGCCTATACCTATACTATACCCACTAAAGAACAGTATAATTATATTTCGTAGTCCCGCTAAGATACAGATAAAAATAACTAATACTCCAGATTTATAGACTAGGCACGATTATATTTATGCTAACACTTTAGAGAAAAGGAACTTAGGTTAAGTGTTAAATTTCTTCACCAAAGCTATTATAGCTGGGAACGAAAGTGTCAAACTTCATGCACATTACAAAGTCAACTATGTAACTGGTATTTAAATGAGCAAGTTAGTTTACTTTTACACAGTTTAGAAAGCAATTTTTATACTCTGCTGCTGAGATTTGGTGTGGTGTTAGCAGATAAATATTCCAAAGTTTTGATTTAAAAACATACTAACAAAGTTTGGTAGCTAAAACTGGTAATTTAAATATTCCCATCATGCTATAAGAGCTTCAGATAATCAACTTCTCGTAACTCTACTCGGCCGAGTCCGAATGCTCGCGCTTACGCAGCAACAGTGCCCGAAATTAGATTGGAAGGGGCTCACGATAACCAATGTGTCACTGAGCGAAGGTTATAGCGTGAGTCCTTGCGCATTCTGCGTCTTAAGACTCTGTTGTTGCTTATAACATATGATACTACAGGTCTTTGGTGTACAATCTGACCACTCGAAGGCCTCACCATGGCCGAGTGGCTACACCTCTCGCCTCTCACATATATGGTCCGGGTTCGATCTCAAGTGACCGCATGTGAGATTTGTAGTGGACAAAACGCGCAGGGGTGGGTTTTATCCGGGTTCTCCGGTTTCCCCCTCCATCGCATTCCACCGGCACTTCATCATTTCATATATCACCAGTGTTATCGCCTGCGGTGCTACAAGTAGTAAAAGCGGGCGTTAAACACTACCAAAATATGACCGCTTGAACGAGGTTTTGTCTGAGTAGCACAAAGTACTACAGCCGATCGTATCAGCACTGTATTTTCTCTGATTAAACATATATTCCCGTAAACCTGTGTATAAATGTGACAAGAGTAACTCCTACGTTATAGTAAATGCTGCAAATGCCCTCCTTCCGCAGTTAACAAGCATTGTGCCGAGTAAGTAATTTTAGGCTGACTACCGTAATGTTTCGTATTTTAATGTTTTCATTAAGTTCCTCCGATGTGTGAATGATTTCTATGGCGATTTTTGTCAGTTTAGTCTAATTGTTCTCCTACTATCACTGTACGTCTTTGCATGTGTTCGTTTTGCACTTAACCAGTGGTCACATGTTTATTCACAAGAACATGAATTGGAGCTCTGGACTAATGCAATTATGCAGGAAACCTCTGCATTAATTTTTCACGTACACGACGAGCCGATTCGTATTCAAACTGAAATGTACATATTGTGACAATGTGCCAAATGTAACCTATACCTGAATCGCTGCACGTGCTTGAGCGGTTTGCCTTCCATCTTTCATAGGTAATGGTTACCGTGCGCCGGTGGCTTCCTTTCCATAGCATGCGTGTGACTTGTAAGTGCAATCATGTCATCTACTTCTGAAAAGTTCTTGTGACGTCATGGACAGCTATGTAAACGGAGTAACGAGGCCCGCACAGTTTAGTTTGGAGAGAGAGAAAATTGTGTTGTAGCATTGCAATAAAGACATCTATTTGTAATCAGTTGTGAAGTAGTAATAAAGAGATAGATTTTACAATACAAATCTACTTTCTAGACAACTAACTCCCTTGCCATATTCGGAAATGGAGAGCATACTATTGACGCTAATGACTACGTGGTAACTGAAGGACAGAAAGACTAGCGAGAGTGTGGGATGTGAGGAGTGGGGAAACCAGCCAGCATTGGCTCTGACGCACAACACTGATTGAGCGGTCAGGTTTTATACCAAAGATCCCGTATATCAAGCCAAGGACTCCGGTTGACAGCTCCTTGTGAAGAACATTTGTTGTTTACCAAAAAGAGCGGACTCCCGCAATGTTGTGTAACTAAAAAATCCATAATTCGATGAGAAAGTGAAATGTGTAGCTTCATTTTACAACACGTCATACAGTCGTGACGACAATTTACCCCAGTTCCGAGCTGAATTGCATGTTGCAGACAAACTCCTTGGAGCCGTAAGTTACCTCGCTGCTTTGGCGCACACCCAAGCTGGAACAATCTGGCATGTTGTTCTGTTAGAGAAAGGTTGAATGAAAGCAGAGACTTTCACGTTGAAACACATGTTAAAAATCCTGTAACAGAAGGAATAGTAAAAGTAATAGAAATAATTTTCAGCGACAAAGCAGTCACTCGTAGCCGGAATATACCTACAACGATAACGCTGTATAAATTGCAGATGAACACCCTTTCTGAATTAGTTAAGATATAAGAATGTTGTTGAATAATTCATCTCTCTCTCTCCAAGTATAATATTTAAGCAGAGTCAAGTCCTCCAGTTTAATGCATTTAATCCCAAAACAAATGGTAGAGTTGGCGCTCGAGTTCCGAACCTAGAAGTTAAAGCTGGCAGCTAATATGTTCTGTGTCATCAATTTTATGAAAACCCCGCTCATGACCGAAATTTGAAGCTAGATTTCAGCATGATGAGTCTTATGTTTCCCTTATTAGTTTTTTGCAGCAGACCGCATACTGCATTCCACAGTAGGTGATTATATCTCGTGCAGCTTAGGCCTGAATAGAAAAGCTAACCAGTAACCCATCTTCGGGTGATACAGCCACGGAGATAACTTTAATTTCAAGAATTTTATCAATATTGGCTGTAACGGACAACACACAAGGCTGCTTTGTAACGTGGCCACGGATATTTAATTATTAGCTGTGCGGAGCATCCAGTGGCCTAATAAAAGCCTCTGGCAATTTTCAGCAAGCACACAACTGGGCTTTGTAACAATATGATTTCGTCATCAGCCCGTGATACCTTGTGCGCTGTAGTTTTTCATTATCTCCAATGTTTCTCCCTTCTCTTTTTCCACAAAGGTGCTGTGCTGCTGACCCTCTTTGTCTATACGTGTAACACAACCGAACTCGAATATACCGGCTGTTAATGGCTCTAACGGGTTATTCCGAAATAAAATTTCGCGTTTTAGAAACCTTCTAGGCTCTATACATGCATTTAGGTATGTGAAAACTCTTTCATTCATAATTTAAGCTATGGCACAGCATACCTTTGATCCAACTTTTAGAATAGGCTATTTGATATCACAGTTACTTTCTCCAGAAAGGGATTATACTATCGCAAGTTATCTGAAAATGTCTCGCTTAGTATCAGCTGCCTTGACACAAGCTAGTATTAAAAGCTTCCTAATACCCTTCTGAGAATTGTACTATTAACAAAATGTTGATGTGATGAGTATTTAGTAATCTATGCGAATACACTATTCAGCTTTTATAAATACGCTTTTGTCTATTACCATGGGCAATAGTGGACCTCAGAATGCCTTAACGCGCATGCAGCTAATAAATCTGTGAAGTTTGGAATCTCCATAATATGTCAAATAGTTTATTGAAATTTAAGCAGCTATTATACACATTAATATTGATATTTTTGCTATGTATCAACACTCTAGATTTTGTAGTTATGTTATTCATTGTCTAAATTCATTGTTCTAAAAATATTAGCCACGTGATGCATCATTAAAAATTCACATAAAAATCCAGCTTTAGAGAAAAATGGATTTATGATATATATATGAACTATACCGAAATATTTTCACAAGGTATGTAGATTATTTTAATAAGTAATTTTAGATAGGAGACTTATGACCTCTTTATTGAAATGTCGAAGTAACGGCTATAAGTTTCTGAAGTGCCAGTAGACCACTGGCTAATTTATCAACCATTGGAGAGCGTAATACGAAGAACGAAGGGACATATTACAGCGTACCTCTCTAGCGTAGTGGTTATGATACTGGCTTTCAAGTAAAAGATAGTTTCCGAGTTCAGGTCTCGTTCACTTATCGCGGCACTTCGTCTGGAATGAAAATAATAATAATAATAATAATAATAATAATAATAATAATAATAATAATAATAATAATAACAAACATTTACTCTATGACAGGAATTGAACCCATGACCTTTGGGATAGCAGTTTCCCCTTGTTACGCAATAAGCCACCAGAGCAATTGAAAGAACGCCTCCAGAGTAGGCTACCTCAATCACGTAGTTAATGAATGCTCAGAGTCGCACTGTCAAGTGATTAGTTCAAGATTTTACAGATTTTTGCGACATTAAATCTTGAGAACGAGCTGCTAAAAATCGATATTTCTATACTCGGGCAGCAGTTTTAAAGACATTGTAAACCATTTTTTCAACCTGCTATGCTTAAATGCCGACTTATCAGCACCTAATACCCACACGTTTAACGCTATGTAGCTGCGTTATGTTTATTCGGGGAATATGCATCGCCGATCTCAAATTACTTATATCAGTCACGTGCAAAATCTCGCAAATTATTTCCGTGTAGCTCATTAACACTCTATATATGTGTGTGTATATATTGGCCGTAACTAGTGTATAAAACTTATTATTAGCTTTGTAATCTCCAAAACTCTTGATTTTCGGAATATTAATATAGCTATTTTCTCTAATGTGCTATTGAGAGGCAGTACAAAAATATTTAAACAAGTTTATGAGTAATTGCATTGGTGGAATATTTTGAATATGTAAAAGTGTTGGTAAGAGGTTTGCAAGAAAATAAGGTTTAAAGTTGGGAGTTTCTATTAAAACGCATACACCTACTCATTTATTGGCAGTTAAAGTGCGCCAAGTGGGAAAAGCAATATAACTTTCTGAAGGTTTAGAATCCCTATCATTTTATTATGAAGACACATATTTTTTATTACATTTCACAATTTTCACCTTAAGTTTGTTCCATAAAACCTCTTTAATTTGCTACTGTGAAAAATCTGTTCTTTTAACAAAAGTTGTGTATGTTTTTGCGCTCTAAAATTTTTGGTATAATATTCTTCAAATTAACTCGCATTAAAATCAATATAACTATATCCATGAATTTGCCTATTAACTATCCAAGATGTGCTCCACGGACAATCTGGAGCCGAAAAGTTTGTGAAACATATGCTCTAATTGAAATAGTTATAAAATTATAACAGCAAAAAGTTAGCAAATGAAAATAATCTATATTGCATCGTTGTTTAGGGTTACGCAATTGTCATCTGATAACACATACAGGATGACCCGGCTACCTGGCAAAGGTCAATTTGCTTGTTCCTCCCCTCATACAATTGCCGTACTCTCGCCATATAAATGTAGCGACAGCCGGGTAAGTGATGCTTCTTTTTAGAGTGATAATTGCAAAAAGAATTTTAAAGATGAAGATTATATTTTCGAAAATACATACAAAAAGGTGTAATCAATTTGCTGACGAAATGACTTATCATGGTTCAGACTAGTTATATTAAACTTCTTTATTTCATTTACTGGAATTTAATAGTTAATAGCTTTTTTTTTGTATTGTTTCATTTATATAGCCCCCTTTAACATTTAAGGTCATATCGGGGGCATTCCATTAAAAACAATTCGTTGTCTGTAGGTTCTTTACGTTGTATTTAAATCGTTTTATTTTACCCAAACACACATTCACTCTCACATACATACTTCCAGACTTTGTGGGGGTAGGGAATAATTCCGGTTAAAGGAAAACTCCCCAGCAAGGAATCGAACTCGGGACCTCCGGGTGAGACGTCTGCTCGCTGACCACTCGATCACGGAGGCAGTCTTAATAACTTTGTTATAATGGAGTAGACACACATTTGATGTTTTCTATGCAAGTCAAATAATGTCCCAAGTTTGGATACATTGCATCATGAATGTAAAGTAATGGTTACCATGCTAACTTCATATACCCAAGGTCGCTGGTTCAAACCTGGTGTAGGGCGATGGTTTTTTTCGGGTGTAAAAAGCCTTAGCATGGTTTCCTTCAGAAGGGAATTAAAGCCGTTTGTCCCCTGTTGTAGATTTACGGCACGTAAAAGAACCTCAAGCCTGATAGAGGGGCCTCTGAGCAAAATTAAGCGGTCTTTCACGCACAATTTATAATGGAACGCTGAGAACTATAGTATTTAAAAAGTGTCCATAAATAACACGCCATTTCCATTTTCATAAATTCTTCTAAAGGTACAAAAAAAAACTTCTCTTTCGTAATCTTCACCGTGTTTTATTGATGTCTATTTTAATTTAATTTCACAGCTGCAGTGTTACGGGATATGAATTATTGATGGTTTCCTAAATTATATTGTAACCTTTATTAAACATTGTTGATTTATGATTACAAAAAATTAAATCTTCTCAAGGAGAGAGAAAGTAGTGTCTAATTCTTCAAAACCGTTGATTAAAAGCGATGTTAAGGTCTTTGATGCCACCTTGCCATCTTTTAATCGAACCATGTTTTATACGTTATTATCTATTAGAAATTATACTTAGGATATGAAGAAGAATTATTGACAAAGAGGATATCGTGTGTTGGAGACTCAAATATTACAACCCTTACTAATACTGATGCAGCTACCATTAAAGTTTAATTTTATTTTAATTGTCCTATATATTATCCTATATTCAATTTAGACTCACCTTTTATTTCTGTGTTATTTATTATTATTAATAATATTATTATTGTTATGATTATGATTATTATTGTTATTATTATTGTTGTTATTATTATTATTATTGTTGTTAGTATTGTTATGGTTGTTATTATTATTATTATTATTATTATTATTATTATAATAGTATATTAGTAGTAGTAGTAGATTTATTATCATTATCATCATCCTCATTATTATTACATGAATTAATTGTTATTGAAATAGTACACAGCTATATTGCATTATAACATGAAAAATATGTGCACGTGGCTTTTGTCTGTGTTTGTTCTTCGCTGACATGAAACCCAGAGGTTCGCGCCGTGGCCGAGAGGTTAGACCACTCGCCTCTCACCAAAGCAACCCGTTTTCGATCCCAGGCTACCGCATATACGATTTGTGGTGGACAAAGTGGCACAGGGTCGGGTTTTCTCCGGGTTCTCCGGTTTTCCCCGAAATCGCATTTCACCGGTGATCCATCTTCATTTCGTGTATCATCATCAGTGTCATCGCCTGTGGAGCCATATTTCCTAGTAAAAGCGGGCGTTAAACACTACCAAAGAAAGGCAGAGGTGGACGCGAAGGTAAACAAAGTGTTCAAAAATTTTGTTTCCATCATGTCAGACTACAAGGTCGGATCAAGTATAGAAAATGTACACTGAGATTTGAACTCAAAAAGTAACGCTTTATTTCTTCACTGAGATTTCAACACAAAAAGTAATGTTTTGTTTCATCTGCAATGGATTTATTTCCAGCTTTATAACTTTAAACCAGATTTTACCTTTAAGATGAGTTCAAAGGGTTTTCAGAGGTCCCATTCAGTGAGTGTTGTGTTGCTGGTGATGTCTACCTGAGAATCTGAAAGAATGTTGTGTTTTTATGTAAACATGAATACCGAAGATTCAGTTGCGTCTACCTTGAGCAGAAGCACAGCTAGAACTGTGGCGAATTTCCGATGTATAAGAAAATGTACTTTCATTAGCGACCTGTATTTAAATAACGACATTCAACTACGTTTTGTGTTTAGTTAATTGAAATTTCTAGCAATAATAACAAGTTTGTTGGGTATCTGTATAGCGCAGTACAAAATATTGTTCTGGTTATCGTGTAAATAACCGTAGCGTTGTAATTCGATAAAAAGCTTCAGTTCCGTATATCCACATTGAAAGTGGAGGTTCATATATAAATTCTTGTTTCCACCACACAGTAGCTGCTTCCTTTGCCCGCAGCCGAACGTCGCGGCTTCAGGGCATTTACTTACACGAGAGGGCAGTCAGTAGAATCTACCTGGTATAGAAGATAGAACTCGTATCCCCAGCTAGGTAGGCAGCAATTTCACCGTATAACCACAGCGATGTTCAAAATAGGCGCTGTTGCTATATACTTGGGCCTCTCAGAGTACATGCACCGGTAAATTGCACGCCAAAGGATGCAAAACACGATTTAGCTAGGTTGAAGGCTATGCAAACTCCAACTCCTCGATTTGTGGCAATAGCGGTGTCTGTCTTCATTTGTCGCGCTAGTCCCGAATTGTCCCGATCTGAGTCGAATCGGAACGATGCACAGTGCAGAAATACCCTGCACCTTGTTTTGCATCCGTGCGATTTTAAGCGTTTGAGTGGCCCTGGTATACGTTATTGTTTATAGTTGTACAAGGGATGGAGATGTTTCACTTTGTGACGTACTTAGATGTATTGCGGATACCTCCCTCTAGGACGAAGAGATGAAATGAAGGTACCAAAAGAGGCTACAGAACCCAGGCACAAAGGTCATAGAGACGTGCAGGAGTCCCAAACAGTTCCAGGTTCGAAAACCCGTCCCTCTGCTAGTGGACGAGTAACGACCCGTCGACTAAGCGGCCCTATAGTGTCCACGGGGAGTATTGTTTCCTTTGAAAATGTATCTGTGGCATCTGTCTGGTACCGCGGTATGCCGCAAACCAAGAAGCACACATGAAAGGTCAGAAGGAAACGGAATGAAAGAAAAATTATGGAAAGCGAGTTTTGGTAAATTAGACAAACATATGCATAGACGAGACCACAAAAAAAAAAACCAACGCCAGATTGGGCGATCGACGGCAATCAAACCTAGGACCTCTCAAATGTGAAACTCTCATGCTACCGCGGAGACATTCGCTAGGTAGCTGCAGTTTTAATTAAAATTTTGTTATGTTGAAGGCTTCACAAAATAAGTGTATTATAAATATATATATATAACTATGCCTGCTTCAGTCATCTAAAATTGGAAACTAACACATCTGAAAACTCTTACGGTAAATACAGCCGTGAAATTTGGAAAATCTACAATTTGTAAGTTACCATGTTAAAATTTATTCCAGTTATTACAAACAATAAAAGTGATATTTTTACCATGTTTCAAATTTCTAGTTTGCATGGTTATCAAAATAATAATGTTGTTATTATTAAATTCATTGTTTTCATTTCGTAGTCCGCTTAAATTCCGCGTTTTTAGGACTGACACCCCCCCCCCAGGACTTACAAGCGGATGCTTTGGGTCCAGAAGCCTGTCGGGGAGCCAACGGCACGAAACCGAAGAATGGAGAACCTGGAACGAGTGGTCAGCCGTTAGCTAGGCATGAGTATGAGGAAGTGGAAGATATGAAATGCAAGCTAAATGGATGATAGGAAAGGTGATGATGGAGCAATTGGTGGAATGAATGGCGGAGAAACCGGAAGACCCGGAGAAAAACAGCTGACACCGCCTCGTCCATCACAAATCCCACATGTGGACGCTTGGGACGAACCCAGGCCGCCTAAATGGGAGGCGAGCGGTCTAACCACGGCGCCGCCTAAATTCATTGTTATAAATGAAATGCTCCAGATGACGCATTTTAAAAATATTCACTTTGAACAATCAAGCCTTGCAGTGAATGGGCTTTAAAGCAGATCTATTGCACCAGTTTTTTATATTAATCGCTAATTATTGCAGAAAAATTATTACTTTTCTACTAACCAGAGTTCTTGATTTTTTTAAAACTTAATAACTTATTTCTCAAAATTTGAACTCTTTTTTTTCGAAAATCTATACGATGATTTAATTTAATGTACTTTTTAGAAAGCTAAAAACAATTGAATCAAATTCTTAAACAATTTCCCCGTGTGTAACATTTTGAGTATGCAAAAATGTCGAGAAAATGTTTGGGAGAAAACAAAATTTAAAATTGTGTGTGCCAATTAATAAGTATACACCTGTGAATTTGTAGCTCTGGCTGACTGGTGCTTCCTAGAAGAATCAAAGGGTACCTAATCGCTTAAAGTTTGGAATTCTTAAGTTTTATCAGGATAAAATATCAAGTTTAATTTTTTACAATTTTTGGACCAACTTCACAGATGCACTATCTTAAGCTGCAGTTATTTAAAGCAACCATTTGGTTTGCATTTAAAAATTATGGGTAGATGTTTTACTTTAGCCTTTCATGAAACATCGATGCACGTTGAAGTAAAATGACGAAATGCTACAAAGTCTGGAATGCTGTGGACAGTAAATCCGTACTCCAGATGAGGGGAATTTAATACTGACCAGAACTGATTGCTTAGTTTGTGTGTTGCAAAGGCTAATGATGAACAAATTAGAAGTTATTTCGCGCATATTCCCATTCATATTGGATATACGGCAGAAATTGCTTTTGGTAGAGATTTCAGCAGGATTAGTTAATAGTCTAGCTTTAATAGACGTTTATCAGTGAATTTCGATATAAGGTTTCCATAAATATCTGCAACTTTTACTATCTCAAGCATACACACACACATTTGGCATAATAAGTACGGAAGGTATTGTAATCCATCAAAAATGTTATACCGAGATTTCACCATAAATATATGTTTTCAGATACCCTGAATCCAAAAAGGTATAAAAGAGATATGTGTTTGAGCAGCATAAGTGCAAATTTTGGGAAATCTTGAGATCCCAAACCTGGACGAGGAAATATCAGCACGAGAAATAGCACAGGCGCTGAGGAGTCTGAAGGGAGGCAAAGCTCCAGGGTTGGATGGGCTGCCCCCGGAAGTTTTTAAAGCCGCAGCCAATGTTAATGAGTTTGGTAGGAGTATGCTCCAGATATGTAACAGATTGTTTATTGAGGGGAATTACCCTACCTGTTGGGGAAAGGGCATTATTCATCCCATTTATAAAGGGAAGGGAACTATTGGAAATCCGGATAACTATAGGGGGGTTACTCTTTTGCCAATTATGGAGAAAATTTATTGTAGAGTGTTATATAACCGGATAAAGGACTGGGAATCTAAATTTGGCAAAATTTCAAAATTTCAAATGGGCTTCAGAGAAGGACACAGTACCATAGATGCCGCTTTTATATTAAGCGGGGAAAGCTTCATTGTGCTTTTGTGGACTTTAAGAAGGCATTTGACTCTATCAATCGAAATGCATTATGGTACAAACTAGGCAGAAAGGGGTTATCGAGTAAAATGGTTAGAGCATTGCAGGCAATGTATCAAAATGTCGAATTCTGTGTGAAGTACGACCGAAACAGAGTGTCCGAGAGCTGCCGAAGCTATAGGGGAGTGAGGCAAGGTTGTATTTTATCTCCCTTGCTATTTAATCTCTTTGTGGATGATATTACTGATACAATGATAGCAGAGAATATCCAAGCACCAGTAGTAGCGGATTTGCAGATCCCAACACTTTTATACGCAGACGATTTAGTATTGTGCTCTACGACAGCAAACGGATTGCAACGAGGACTGGACAAACTTAAGAATTATTGCGATGAATGGCTACTTACAGTTAATGTGAATAAGACTAACGCAATGACTTTCAAAAAGGGTTGTGTTTATAGCAGGGAGGAGACTTGGACATATGCAGGACTGATACTGGACAATGTTAAATCTTTGTGTACTTAGGACTCACATTCACAATGAAATGGAAAATGGACAGAACACATTAACATTACGAAACACAAGGCAAGGGTGAAAGCGACGGAAGCTCTCCGGATACGCTACAGAATAACGAATATATCCATAACCTTAATGGAAACTGTATACGGAGCGACAGATCCACGATGACATACGGAGGAGAAATATGGGGGTGGGAACAAACAGGGAATCTGGATCAAGTGAGGACCCAATTTTTGAAAGGAATTCTGGGCGTAGGGAGCGGTACGGCAAACTGCGGAATAATGAGGGAATTCGGGGCACATAGTGAAACGATAGAGTGCAAAATCAGAGCAGTTAAATATTGGATGAGAATCGTTCACGGAAACCAATCTCTAATTAGGGCAGTCTGCTACCGTGAACAGTTGCGAGTGGAAGGTAATTCGACGTGGGCATCAAAATTAAAGAAAGGGTTGGAAACCATTGGGATGGGAGACATTTGGATGGCGGGGCAGGAAAACAGGCGAAGTATTTGGAGAAAAATTAAGAACCGCCTCTGTGATATTGACAGACAGCAAATAATTGCACAATGCACAGAGAAAGTGTCATTAGAAGTACAGTCTGGGCTGAAATCGGAGTGGGGCATGGAGCAATACATCAAAACAGGTACCAAACTCATTAGAGAGGGGCTCGCGTGGATTAGACTAGGAGCATGGAGGAGCACGAAAATTTCTGACGAGAATGGTACGAGAATCTGTCCCATTTGCGAGGAGGAAGAGTCGTGGACTCACATCTTGGCAAGATGTAGGGGTTCGGAGGAATGACGGGAAAAATATTTGCCGCGATTCTTTACCACTGCGAATGTAGGGCTAGAAGCATGTTGGACGCTACTGGCAGGCACGGAAAACATGGACGGGCTAGGTAAATTTATACTTAAGGCAAGACAGCTGAGATCTGAGGAGGATGCCAATAGAGAAGGGGGGGGGGAATAAGACCAACTAAACAAAAGTGACTACATTGTTCTATATACATATATGTCATACTTAGGTCACTGTTGTGCTATGGTTTTATATATGTTGTATATATTATGTGTATATATGTCTTTTAAGTGTAATTTTCTATTATAAGAGGGTGCATTTATGAAGGTGTACTCTGTGCTGTAAATTTAATTTTCTATATTTGAATATCTTTGTATTTTTATTTTCGGGTTCACTCTTAATTCTTTATTGTCGTTTAATAATGCTTTGGACTGTGTATTTCCTTTGTCTTTTTATTTTCGTGTTTACTCTTTTAATTCTTTGTTGTTGTTGTTGTTTTAATATTGCTTGTAATGTGTATTACAAAAGCACGTACGGTCTGTGGACCCGTGCGATTGTTGACATTCTATGTATGATATTGCTATGTCAATAAATACATTTATTCATAACTCAAAACCGAATATTCTGCTAAATACCAAATTTCGTATTTAATTTAAACATTTTCCGAGATTGTGATACGAGCATTTTCAAGAAGACCCCCACCCCTAACTCCCTTAACACGAAACATTTTTCGAAGCTAATGATTTTCTTTAAAATGTCTCTAACGATTTTGATTAAAATAGCATATGATTATTTTTATGATAAATGAAATAGTTATCTTGAATTGCCTCTGAAGAGCTCTTCATTATGAATGACTTCTGTATAACTGGTAAACCGTAACAGATGGACAAAAATTTAAAAATTATGGATCTCAATAAAAAAAACACCCGCAAAATTTGCGTCATATACATTTTTTTGTAGAGTTAACCGTTTCCGAGATATTCTTTATTATTGGTTTCAATTTTAACTGATTAAACCTTTCTGGAACGGGAAGTAATCTTTCGTTTCATATCCCTTTTGTTTTACTCCTGGGCTTATACAGAGAACAGGATTTGAATTGTTTCACATTTCAGCAGCTTTTAAAAGATTTGACTAAAAGGTATTTTTAGTCCACTATATTCCCTTATTTCCTATTTGCTTACAAGAAAGCAACGAGGACGATAATTTATGTTAATATTTATCTAAATTAGCATGCAGTAGATAAACTAATAATCTTTTGTTGGAATAGTTTGTTTGCAGAACAGGTAGAGGAAATCATATAAATGGAATACACCACATTTGTTACTCTCGTAATTCCTTATATATGTTGGGGGCATTTACAGATATTTGTAAAGTACAACTATAGGAAGCAATTGCAGTATTTATTCAGATATGACCAAAGGTTTCCCCCAAACGTCTAAGGTCCCTATTCGGGAGGAGGTCTCGGGTTCAAATCCCGTGATTTGGACTTTCCATGATTTTCCTCAGACGCCAAGGTAAATACCGATTGCAACTTAGGTCTAGAACATTGGTAAACATGACAATAGATCGTAATAATTAACATTCTAGCATCTGCTCACATATAATTAAAGCAAATAGACTGAAGGACACATGTAGAAGCAGAGATACAGTTTATTGGCAATAAGGTTTCTGTGGTCACGTATATAAGCCACCACCTACCTGCGAACTATAGAAGCAGCGCTACACTTGACTAGCACTAATCAATTGTACGCTACACACCAAGCCACGAGATGCCTCCTAGCAGATCATGACCATGTAGCTAATGTGTCGCAAAATAAAAAGAGGCAAAAGAGCTTGCTAACTTCACGACCCACTATCTCTTATCCGATTTAAAATGTCAGAACGAAATGTGTGTCTTGCAGGTTGGGTTAGGTTTTATTTCCCTTAAGTACACATTCTTTTTGCCGTCTCTACCGGGTATGAACAATGTACATAGTAGATTGAGAAGGTTTCGCCTGAAATACATATTTTGAGGACCCCTGAATAAAAAGAATTATAGAAAAAGGTCCGTGTGTCGCTGTATGTGTATGTGGACAGCTTAACTCAAAAACGAAAATTCCGTTAACTACCAAACTTGGTATTTAGGTTCAGTATCTCCCAAGGATGCAACAAGAAGATATTCAGAAAAAGCCCCACCACCCTTTACACGGAACATTTTTTTTGTAAAGTTTGGATTTCTCAAAAATGGCTCTAACGATGGTGATTAAAATGCCATAAGTTTAAGATATTTTTATTGCAAACAAAATGAATATCTTTAATATTTTGGATGACCTTATATAACTGGTAGAGAGATAGACTAAAACTTACTTCACAAAAAATGGAGATCAGGTTAAAGTACACAATTTATGTAATATACTTTTTTGTAGAGTTAACCGTTTCCGAGATGTTCTTTTTTATTGGTTTCACTTCTTATCTACTTAATTTTTTCTCAAACGTGAGGTATTTCTTGTTTCAGATCTCCTTTGTTTTACTCCTGGCCTTGGAAAGAGAGCTGAATTTCAATGACAAATGCATAGCGACAGCTTTTAACCCTTAGTTGCCTGCATTAGTATACTACATATGACGTTTTTCCTTTAATTGATGTTTAAAGCTGGAGTTCTAGTAAAAGTATATGGAAATAACCTATAAAAGTATTATATAAAACAAATGAGAAAATAGAAATAAAAATAAATGTAGATCCTTTATTTATATTTTTCTTCCCAATTAAAACTTCAAATGCTTTGAAATCAGTTTTCATAATCCTGCCAAAGGCACTATCAAAAAGTGGTTCAAATGGGCATGAGTGTTAGGTGATAAGTAACTGGCCATCCACTCAAAGCCAAATGTTGCAGGTTCAAATCCCAGTGACTGTGATAAAGGACGGGGAGAGCCCAAGTAAAATAATCGGTGTGATGCTTGGGGGCTAATGGAGTTACATTTGATTGTAGTTATATGAGTTTTACTCTTTTATTTTAAAAAATCACTGTAATTTTAGGGCAAACATTGTATACATTTTTACAATATAAAAAAGTCTTGATTATTTGTCGTTTATGGTTGAAGGTTAGTATAACATGAAATTAATCCTAGAGTACAATCCTATTTGTATAGTTATACTTAAAACAAGCGGAACTTATAGGTACCGACAGGTAACAAAGGATTGAAACATTTTTTGATTAGAACTTTAGCCTAGTGCATTCCCTTATTTCCCTTTTACTTATAAGGGACTAAGTAGTAAGACCATTTCTGCTAATTTTTACCTCGATTAGCATTTTATAGATAAAATAATAACCTGTTAGTTAGTTAGTTTGCAGAACAGAAAGAGAAGATTGTGTGTATGGAACACATCAGACCTTTTGATTAATATTTACTTCTCAGCAACTCACAATTAGAACAAAATTAATATTGTGGTGTTTATTGTATCCAGAAAAATTGAATTTAGTTATCTTTAATATATCCTGAGTAAAATTTGTAAATTATACTGGAAAATGATATTCCCAGAGAAAAAATGCGAGGCAGAACCTCGAATTTATTTTCACATAAGAAGTTACCTAAGCTTGGATTTATAGAAATTACATAATCTAAAACTAGTACCTGTTTTTGGATCAAAGCCTCCTATAGAGGATGAACTAATGTGTACCTTTCTACTCCAAAGACTATGGGAGTGAAGCAGAATTCACATAACAAAATGGGGGATGCACCAATCCTTAAGGAATGTAATCTGTTATATTCGCATGAGTTTCTGTTCCCTCGACATTTATTAACGGTTATACAAACTATCCTTACCAAAGTTTATCAAGTGTCGGCATTTTCCGCCAGTTGTTTGTCCACGCATGACGTCAATACTATGTAGCGAGCTTATCACACATTGCCTCTGGCAGAGGACTAGCGAACGATGAATAGAAGAGGTGGATATCAACGCAGTATCGAGATCACCTTAATGAATTCGGACTTGTATTGCACCCCTCCAATATTTACATTTGGAGCATTCGCTTGTGTCTCGAAAATTCACAATCGCAGCATTTATGTTGATTTGTGACTCAATTAATTTTACGATTATGGTAATGAGAGAGATTTAATGACCCAAATTCCCCAGTACAATAAACGCCTGTTCATGATGTTTACAGCAGTAGATTGAAACTAACCTATGCAGCATAAATTAAGAAAACACAAAAACTAAAAACCGCACAAAATATCCTGGCAAAAAGCAGTTGTTCTACGCCTCACATTCGGCAATACATGCTCTCCAAGGTTCAATTTCCCACCTCCCCTTTGAGATAAGGGGTCCACTGGATTAATAGCGACGTAATGCATTTAAACCCACTGGCGCTAAATGCTGAATAAATCTAAGGAACCAATATTTCTGTCTAGTTTACTTTAATCAACATTAACCTTTACAAAATTAGCTGCAAAATGCATTCGCATTAGATATAAAGCTAATACCGATAGTAAAATGAAAGATACTGAACTTAAATACTAAGTGTGGTATTTAACCGACTTCCGTAGTTCAGGTATGGTCTTCACAGACACGTATACTGAAAGACACAAACGCGGATTTTTTTTTAATGTTGTTTTTTATTTTATTCAGGATGTCAAATATTTTTATGGGTTGCAATACTTCCATTAGTTATCAAAAAGTAAATATTTGTTTAAAATAAAGATCATGTCCACTAAATGATGATAAAATGTATATTAAGTTAAAAACACATTTCCAATGTACAGAACCATAAAAATATAAATGTTGGGCGATGTTTTCAGCTTTAATCTCTCCTTGAAATGAGAGCTCTTCCTTTAGGTTATGGCGCCAGAAGAGAGATGTGTTTGGAAAAAACGTAGACGCCAAATCTACCAACGCCATGCTCAGCTTATATAAGCTACAAGCGTTTTGCAAACCTCATTATGGCACGCTAAATCCAGAGATGATACGCGCGGATCTTGCCTCCAGAGATGAAATCCACGAATCCCTCCTGTTACTTCCTGAAAAATTGTTAATGAAGTGTATGCGTATACCTGTCCTGAAAGGAAATAAATGCTTCATTTTTATGCTTAGTATTTCGTTCACTTTCAGCAAAACGTGTTTTCTTAAAAACGGCAGCTTTTATGTATGAGGGTAAAATATTCAAGAAATAACTTGGTAGAAACATTTGTTCCAATCATTATTTGTCAATACTGAAGATAACGGATTTCGCTTCATTCTGAAGCTGTCGATAGATATAACGATGTCTTAGCCTTATAAACTGTTTAGTGGTTATTTTTACTTGATTAACCATTTGATTATTTAGTTGTTTTAACCTTCACATTCATATGTTGACGGATAAGTGCGATAACTTAGCAATACTGTTGGAATACCAGGACCTGAGATGAGAGAATGGTCTTCCTTTTATTTTTATTATTTTTGTAGGTTTTTTTTTTTTTTTTGGTAGTGTTTAACGCCCGCTTTAACTACTTATGGTACCGCAGGCGGTGACACTGGTGATACATGAATGATGATGGAGCAACAGTGGAATGCGATGGCGGGGGAAACCGGAGCACCCGGAGAAAACCCGCCCCAGCGCCGCTTTGTCCACCACAAATCTCACATGCGGTCGCTTGGGATCGAACCCCTGCCGTCTAGGTGAGAGACGAGTGGTCTAACCACTCGGCCACGGCGCGGCCCTTTTTAGTTTAACTCCCGCTTTTACTACAGACGGCACCGCAGGCGATGACACTAATGATACATGTAATGAAGATAGAGCACAAATAGAATGCGATGGCTGAGGAAACCGGGGAACTCGGAGAAAACCCGCACTGCGCGCTTTGTCCACCACAAATCCTATATACGTCAGCTGGGATCGAACCCAGGCTAGTGATCTAACCACTCGGCCACGGTCCGGTCAATGGGCTTAGTTTACTCCGAAATGATTGACGTATGTATGTATTGTAATGTAATGTAAGGTACGATATTTCCTTTGCTGACACATCTAACTGCGGTGGGTTTAATTACGCATTTCTAGGTTCTCATTGCTAGCGGGCGAGCTATCTGACGTCAATGTTTGTATGGTGCGTGCGTGCAAGAACTTGATCGCTAGGGAAGAAAATATTTATGGAGCACATTCCTTATGCTCACCTTTTTCTCGAGGTCAGACGGTACACCAAAAGCTTGCAGATATATCCATATTAAATTTAAATGAAGACCTGCATGGTGCTGGTGTTCCGGTTCCAAATCATTGAATGAAGGTGAGTTAGAATCTGCAAAAGAGAGTGTGTGTTTCTTCTGCCCATATATAAGAAGTGCCCATTCAGTATCGTGATGAATTTGTTGAACTAATATAAGTAGCGATGGAATCAACATTGGGGTTACATGCTAGCCTATGGTTCCCAGGGTCGTCGTTCAGATCCGGCGGAGAGCGATGTATTTTTTCTGGCGTAAAACTTCTTAGCATGGCTTCCTTCGAAAGGGAAGTAAAGCCGGCAGTCCAATGTTGTAGATTTATGGAAATAAAATAACTTCAATTCTGATTAAGAGGCTTCTGAGCATTTCACGCCGAATATAGAATGGAACGTTGACAACCATAGCAGTTAAGAGCGCCCATAAATAAAATGCAATTTAATGTTTTTGCAGTAGTGCTTACATTATTTCTCGCTTTCGGCTGCTTCGTCTACTTACGCCGTGCGCGTGTGAGCGTGATGTAGGCAAACGATTTGGTCAGCCAAGTCCCGCGGGACTGATATACCCCAGATTATTATTATTGTTATTATTATTATTATTATTATTACTCTTATTATTATTATTATTCTTATTATTATTATTATTATTATTATTATTATATTTTAATATTATTATTGTTGTTATTATTGTTATCATCATTGTTATTGTTGTTATTATCGTTATTATTATAATATCGTTATTGTTGTTGCTGTTAGTGACACTTAATTGAAGAGTTATATTCTCCTCATCTTGAAACCTACACTTTAATAATTTTTTTGATTTGCTTTCATATGCAGTTTGTCTCACAATAGTGACCCGATTGAATGAAATACACATTCCAAGAGAAAATATAAAATTTGTTACAGACTAACAGTCGTCTAAGTCTACCTAAGTTACATCTCACAAACGTATAAGCAACAACGTAATGCTTTAAACACAAAAAGCTAGCATTTGAATCCTCGTTTACTTTGTATCACGATGAATTGCGTGTGTTTAAATTAGGAAAGAAAGAAAAACATTGCTAATGTACAGGATATTATAACATTTACTGTAACATATGACGATGAATTATGATGACTAGTTTATGAAGGGAACACCTAGTACCTCGAACCCAAATAAAACTTTTGTAAATACATCCGTGGTAAGAACGGATGAGGTAAATGGACCTCGGGAGATGTATGGGAAACAAGAGAGGCCGAGGAAGCCGACAGTGACGCGCAGAATGCTTAAGGCTTACAGATTTCACCACCTGGCCAAAGATGAGTTGCTCGAATATTCCCTCGATAGCTACTTAGAGGCTTCCCTCTATCGGAACCGGAGAAACACGACCGCATCTGTGGAGGCTCAAAAGAGTACAATCAGGCGAGGCCAAGAAGTAGTTCAAGTGAAGGCCTCCGTGCTATCTGTCCGATAAACACGGCTACAGAGCCCAAAATTAACCTGAAATATGAAAAAAGAGTTTAAACGAGAGGAAATATTGGACCGAGGAAATCCGTGGTAAAGTATACCAACCTATCATTTTCGCCTAGCCAACCCGGAAAAACCACGACAACCCCAATGGCAGATTGAGAGGTCGCCGGGAATCGATCCGTAACATTTGGAATGCGAACCTTACACGTTACCACGGATCCATTTCATTCAATTTCCCATGACATAGGGTGGGTCAAAAACTTCGTTTCTGGCTAAAAAGAATCATGCTCTATACAGGATAAGAAGCTCGATTGTGAGCTTGAGTCTATCTGTGCCTAGAAAAGAGCTATATAGATAATAATTAACGAGTACAGTTCTATAAGGTGTCACATGTATCTATAATATGTCAAGGACACCTTCTGGAGAGACGGTCGTAAGCGGCGCGTATAAACCTCAGCTCGTTTATGATTTGCCATACTTTTACGTATACATGATGCTTATTAAATTACTCCTATAAATGCGAAAGCTTTATATAACACATTGTAGATGTAGTGTATTTTGTATTTAAAAGTCTTTTATCCATTATTGACAAACATATTTCTCCAAGTTTAAGCTCAATGTAGCCTATATTAAAATATTATGAGCAATAATTAAAGTAACGAAATAGAAATAACGTATATTAGAAGACTTACATCTCCGAAGGCTTTATAAAGCCAATGAAACACAATGGGAAGTCTGCCTCAGCGGAGAGGCTGTAAAGGACATGAATTTTGTTCATCTGACACTGACAGATGACCTACCACTTGTGGATGATATATGACAAGAATGGTACCAAAGCACCCAGAATTCTGTAGTATAGGAGTAATAAAGTGGCGTTCTTGTCGACGAGTGGAAAGGCCAGCTCAAGTTAATTACACATCCTTTGCTAAGAAGAAGGAAAACCGCTGGAGAATTTCAGAAAACGATAAAAGGAAACAAAACAAAAGTATCCTCCAAAAAGAGCTTGGAATGTGTCTTGGGAAATCAAAATTAGAACGGGTGTTTCAATTCAGCCCAAAGAGCTGTAGGGGTGGAGATACAACGAATGAAGGAAAGGCTGGAAGAAATAGAAGAAGCAGAATCTTCTGGAGCTTAGTTATTCCTTCTCCTCATACACTAACTTTCTGTTTTCAATTAACAAAGAAAAGTGCACAATTGTACATAGACTCACTTCATAACATCAGAACACAGTTACGTAGTTTTCGTATTCCAGTAGAATGATTTTATCCTGCAGGAAGATATGGGTATACGGGTCGGTATAATGGCTTTCGTCGTGCTTTAATACATTTTTCAGTTGTAATTTTACGGTGTATATACCAACAACTGTTTATAAAAAGTAGGAAACTCTTCAGATTTCTCCTAAACCTTCCTCTTCTATCTACCTCATGGCACTAAGTTTCTCGTATAACCAAATACCATTACAGGGAGTCATTCTGTACATTTTACGTTTATGTAAAACAGAAAAGCTGAACGTGCCTTTATCTGTTACTAATATCTTAATGCGGGTTCAGCGAATTGGGTTTTTACGCACACTCGCTCACATTCTGAACATGCATTTAAACACAGCTTAATGCTTCGAATTATTTTGTTATACAAAAACGATATTTGGGGATGCTGTGGAGCGTGTGCTACCAACTCCCAAGCATGCCGTATCTGTACTGTGCGCACGGAGTTGAAGTTCACTGGTTGGTGCTGGCAAGGTAAACGCCTATTAGCCAATCGCTACTTTACATAGTGACGTTCGTTATTCTGTAGTTACGTTACTATTAACATAATTAAGTCATAAACTGCGTCATACATGGATAAATATTCTACTTGCACTTGGTATTAAATTATGCACATAGCAATCCAACACTAATCAATCCCTGCCTATAGTCCTATTCCACCAAATGGTACCATATACTCGTGCATACACCATAGTTTTTTTTAAGAATGAAGCAGTACTTTCAGTGCAAATTAGCACATATCTAATGCTGAAAAAGTTCCACAAATATAAAACTAAAAAACATAACTTCTTATGCAGTGGCAACGTTACAAAGACAACTTCAAATTAAAGTAATGTGTAAACTGGTAAGGATTCCATTTTCAAGAGCTGAATGATCGTTAACATGTAGTTCCGAAGGTTAAATTGATTCACCACTTGCAATTTTTGTTACAAATTAAACAAACGGCACCACCACTACATTCCATGCAGAAGTACGCAGCTACCCATTTAGGACTGAAATAATTTCTTGGAATGGGCGCCCTTTGCATTAGCAAGTGTCACTCCATTACAAAACGGCGCTGATGTACTTACCACCACTGCTATTGAAGTCACACCAAACGCAGCCAGTGCGCAGCATTGTGTCGAATTCAAGAACTTGCACCGCTGGTTGTGGCTGGCGTAAAGCGAAGTATGTAAATAACTATTTGTGGTGTTTTCGTGGCGTATCAACAGACACATTACACTGTGAGGTAATGGGGATGGTAGGTGAAGTGAGAGCAATAGGCTGACTCAGGGAAACAGTTCACACCACATCTTATTACAGCTTTAAGAAGCTTTGTTTTTATGACACAGTGAAAGACGTAAAAAACTAATAACATTACACGCTAGACAATGTATAAGATAGCGAAAAGTTTACCTAGTGAATGAAACAAATCAATTCACCTATCAAGGATTCTAAACAACCAGATGACAAAGTTTAGAATATGCCTGATACTTAGGGAAACTTAACAAAACCTTGTCTTCAGTTTTGCAGACCTTTAAAATATATTTTATACTGCTTTAAGCGTTTTTCGTCTGTGTGTGTTATTAAAATTCATTCTATTTTACTGTCAAATACGTTATTTATTTATACCAGATGGCTCAGGTATATGCCGTAAGTAGATATTCATTCCTGCGTTAAAAGAGTTGCGGAACTCAATAGGACTATTTCAAGTTAAAGTACGGAACTGGCTGAGGGACCTTCGTTTTACCTCTCTTGTTTATTGCGGAGAAGATGAGGCGGATCGCACTTATTGAGAGGGGCAAAACGAAGGTGTCTCTCGCTAGTTCCACGCTGGCCGGTTTTAACTTCAAATAATCCCGTTGAGTTCTACAATTCCTTTAAGGCACATACCAGATCCCCTGCGGCACGAAGCACCAATGCTAGGCACTTTAGCGAGCGCGCTCCGGTAGTTGGTCCACCTGCCATGTATCTATTAGAACACAGCACATACTAACCATTGAGAATACTATGTTACCCTTCTGCCAAGTTAAGCTATCTCTGGACTCATGTATTACACGGAGCACTGTGAGTTTCCGTCGTATAAAATGCGTTTATACCGAGTGTTTAAAAGAATTTAACAACTTCAAATTTCGTAACAGCAAACACAGGCATTTCTTCTAATGTTTCAGTTAAGTATCCAATTTTACTTCCTAAGCATAGTTCTTCTCTTTCTGCCATCAGAATTTCATTCCAACAATGAACCTTTTCGGTACTCTTGTCTTCTTTCATCCTTTAACGCGACCAAACAAACTCAAGTTTGTTTCTTCAAATAATTCAAGAATATTCTCATTAAGTTCTACCAACTCCTAAATATAGCAAAAAATGTTGGATCCTTAACCTAACGCCCATTCTTATTAACATTAATAGTCTATTTATTGATAATTTTTTTGACCTGCTTTAAAATTCCGTTGGCAAATATATTGATAAAATTATATGAAGGAATGTAAGTTGTTTCCATATTTGCAAATGATCTCACACTATCTCCCTTTTGGAAAAAATATACACGCATGCGCCCGCACGAGTGTTGATAGGCAATGTCAGCACAACACCATTTGGTAGGCCTGAAATGAAGTGTCCCGTTTTATGCCTGGACTAAAAATGTTTAAACATACACAAGGTTAATTAACAACATAAATAAGATATGACCTCAATGTCACACAAGTGATAGAGGAAACCTTTACTCTAATAAACTTCATAAATGCATTTTCCGCTACTAAATTCATGTTTAATCACATCAAAAATCAATGTTTGTAGTTGAGGCATCGAGTCCTCTGTTAATACCGCCACTGAACCCCGCAGGCCACGCGGCGTTGCATGTTCCAGTGTGACCGGTTTTCCCCAACAACTTGCATGCAGTGCTTGCGACAATAAACTACAGTTTTTAACTCAATCTACCAGGTGATCAAACTGCCCCATATTTGACGTGTGCAAATGTCCCTGCGTTAAAAGATATGTAAAACTCAACGGGACTGGTTCAAGTTAAAACCCGGCAACTGACGATAGTAAACTTCGGTTTCACTTATTGCTTATCATCGAGGATGATGAACGGGTCGCAGGGTCTCTGCTATATTTACATGCATCACACCACCTACAGTCGGGAAGGGGAGGACAGAGGAAGTTCCACCATATGACCTGTTATAAAAACAAACGAACGTCTGAGATAAGAAAAAATAGCCATCCTAAAAACATTCTGAACTTCTCCTCATGAACAGAACTTTACTGCAGCTTCACATCATCCTCAAACGCGAAAAACATGTTTGCCCTTATTCACCTCCCACCTGCGTAATGCAAAGTATTGCTATATTTCGGACTTGTTCCATTCACATGAATTTCTTTACAGACTATTCTTACAAAAGAGCATTCCTTTATCTAAATCGTGATAATCCAGATAAATATTGACAGAAATGACTGTATTTGTTTCTTCTAAGTAGATGACAAGTAAGGTAATACATTAGAATAAAGCGATTCACAAATAATTTATAAATTCGGTCGCTATGTGAAAGGATTGAAATACAGTTCGCTTTGCACGGCCAGGAGTAAAACAAAAGACAGATGGAATGAAAAATGATCTGTTTGAGACCAGTTAAGTAGTTTAACATTAAAACCAATAATAAGGAAAGTCTCGGAAACAGTTAATTCTATAAAAGAAATATATATGACATACACTGTGTGTTCTAATGAGATCTACGTGTTTTGTATACACAATTTTTGTCTATCCCTTACGGTTTACCAATAATGCAAAGTTCATTCAGAGTGAAGAGGTCTTCAGATGCTATTCCCAAAAAGATATATAAATATAAATTTAAGATATATATGTTTATTATACGGCATTTTAATCAAAATCGTTAGAGCCATTTTGTAGAAAAACAAATTTTTAAAAAAAGTATCCATGTAAGGGGTAGTTTGGCGTTGAGGAGGGGGAGGTTGATAATCTTTAAATTGCATTATTGGAAGATACTAAACTTAAATGATAAACTTTGTGTTTAACGGTATTTTCGTCTTTGCACTATACTGACCATGCCCCTCACACACACACACACACACACACACACAAGCACATACGTGGACCTTTTTCTATTTTTTTTAAACACGAAAATCTGTTCCTCATTTTTAGCCAATATTTTTCAGTATTTTGGTTTTTTCCACTACGTATTACGTAAATATTACGTAAAGAAGGTATTGTATTCTACCCAAACTTCACCTGAAACAGGTTTTGAGATCCCCTGAATCCAAAAAACAACATGAAAAAAAATCCGTGTGTGTATGTATGAGTGAGAACAGCATAAACCAAAAACAAATATTCCGTTAAATATCAAATTTGGAATTTAAAATCAGCATCTATCAAGGATATGAAAATTTTTCGAAAATTGTTATTTTCTCAAAAATGGCTCAAACGATTTTGATTAAAATATCATACGTTAAAGGTATTTACATTCACAAATAAACTGTAAGTCTTGAATATCCTGGAAATTGTTTTTGAGCCCTTTTTCCTTCTAGATGACCTTTGCATACTGATAAACTGTAAGAGGTAAACAAAGTCTTACTACACAAAAAACGTAGAACTCGTTAAAACACAAGATTTTTGTCAAATGCAATCTATTTTTGGTGGAATTAACCATTTTTGAGATCATATTTATTATTGATTTGTATCTTTCGATGCTTAAAATCTTTCTCAAACGCAAAATCGTTTTTCGTGTTTCTACCATTTCAGAATCATCACGCAACGACCAGCTTTTAGCATATTTTACTATTGCTTTAGCGTGACTTATTTCGTTATTCCTCATAAAGAAATACTATGTAATAAAACCATTTCTGCTAAAGTTTATCTTATAAGCGTGAGGTTGATAGAGGAATAAGCTTATGTAAGAATTTTTTGCAGCATAGGTAGAGAAAGCTATATGAATGTGTCACATAAGACCTTTTCTTACTGAAAATGCTCCATGCGATGCAATATTTTTAGTTATTTATTGAAACAAAATTTTTATTGTTTCTCAAAGGTTAAAGAAAATTGCAGTAGATAGATAGTTTATTTTCAGTCATTAAGTATAAAACATACATACTCATGAGAGAATAAAAATCAATTAAATATTCTACATACAATAATGTTACAACAACACATTTAAAAATGGGTAAGATTAATCCCATTTCAGGTCATAAATTTCCGAAATGCTATAAAGAGGATTTGCCTTCAAGATTGTTTTGATCCTCCTCTTAAAATTTTACAAAGGAAGAGTCTTGATATTCTGAGGTAAGGTGTTGAAAATTGTAACTGACATACATGAGAAACTGTTAAGATTTTACTATAAATACTTTTTCAAAATAATGTCCAATTCTGAGAACCAAATTATTAAGCTTTGAAAAGTCAAGCATTGTGGAGAGTAAAATTAATGCAATATGTTTTTTAAAAAGCGGTGTCTTTTTTGACAGGTCTAGTTTTAAACACATTTACGAAAAGAGAAATCTAAGTTTTAACTCAAATGTTTTTAAAACTGCATCATGTAGATTAGACCTGCACAACTTGTTTCTCTCTATGGACCAAAATCTTTAGCACCCGATCACTTCGCACTTTGGATCTTACATTAGCTTACTAGATCTTAACTTAATGTTATTAATTGATCTTCTTTACTCTACAGTAAACGCAAATTAATGTCAATATTAACAATTAAAACTTTTTTCAAAAATGTTTACAATTATAGATGGTTGCAACATAACATAATAAAACTTTTTTTGAGAAAAACATAAAGTTTATTAAAATTGTCCTATGAGTATTCAAATATAACAAATGTGTTCCATTATATGACTTTCTCTAGCTGTTCCACAAAGAAATTTTCCTTACAAAAGATTATTCCTTTAACTACGCCATACTAATCGCGATAAACATCAGCAGAAATGGCCTTGTTACTTGCTTCCGTGAAAGTAGAATAGAAATTAGGTAATGGGTTAAAGACTAGGCTAAAGCGATAGTCAATTTTTTAAAATCTAACGCTATGTGAAAAAGAAAATGATGAAACCAAAGTTGACTTCCAGCTTGAGTAAAGCTTAAGTAGTTTAAAATGTAAACAAGGAATATTTCAGAAACTCTTAACTCTACAAAAACTATATATGACCTAAATTGTGTGTTTTAATGCGGTATAATAAGAGTTTGTATATCTCTTACAGTTTCCAAGCGTCTTCGAGAAAAATATTTCTTCAATGCACTTTGTTTGTCATAGAAATATTTTAAACGTATAACATTTTAATCAAAATCGTTAGTCTTTTGAGAAAATAGAATTTTGGAAAAATATTGCATGTAAAGGGTAGTTGGAGTGGGGGGGGGGGGGGCTGGTGGTTCCTGAAAATCTTCCTGTCGCATCCATAAAAGATCTAAACCTAAACACCAAGTTTGGTATCTAACCGGCATTTCATTTTTGAGCTACACTGCCCACAGATACACACACAGACATGTTTCTAAAAATGCTTGTTTTGAATTCGCGGTATTTTAAAACATTATTTCCAGTAAAATATCGGTATAGATTTTTTTAGTGCAATACAACACATTCTCTATCTACTATGTACATTGTACATGCCTGCAAGTAAAATTTGCACTGAAAATTTTACACCAATTCTTAATTGTTCAATATGACATTATACATTTCTTTGTTTTGACTACTGCATAAAAGTTTGTTATTATGTTTGAAGTGACCGTGGTCGAGTGGTTAGACGACTGGCCTCTTACCAAGGCCAGTGTTTGATCACAGGCAACCGGAAGTGGGCTTTGTGGTGGACAAAGCGGCGCAGGGGCGGGTTTCCTGGGTTTTCCGGTTTCACCCGCCATCGCATCCCAGCGGTGCTCCACCATCATACCAGTGTCATCAGTGTCATCGCCTGCAATGTCATATGCGAGCGTTAAACATTAATACATCCTCTAAATTTACACCAGTTAAAGTTGAACGCTGCTCATGCCAAAATGTTTGTTCCCAGGTACATGTGCTTCCAAACATACAAAACACCTGGTAAGCAGCATCCAACAAAGTTCTTAGTTTATCCTGATTTAGAATAGAATAAAATTCTTGTAAAGTACTCTCTCTATAATTTTAATTGTTTTCTCACAGAAACCGTGTGTGGGACTGGAGTTGGATAAGTAGAGTCAGACTGAAAAATCCAATGCCATCGCCGGGATTTGAACCACGGTTTTCCCGGTCTCTAACCGGTTTGCCGGCATAGCATTGAATATCACAACTGACTCGCATGTTTCCTGGTAAACTATAAAAGTTGGTCTCAAATTATTTTGAAATGACAACCCCAATGACGACTTCCAATGCTGCAATTACTTTGAATCCCAGGTTTCATAGTTTTATCCAACTGTTATGAACAATTGTGATAATTTTAATTGTTTTTATAGCCATCCAACTCCTGTACTACACTCGCTTTCTGTGAGAAAGCAATTAAAAGTATCACTATTGCATAATAGTTGGCTAAAACTATGAGGTCACCTTGTATGGTTTACCACGAAACATAAGAGTCAGTTGAGAAATTCAATGTTATGCCCGCATTTTGCCATGGTAGCTCAGTGGTTGAGCAACCGGCTAGAGACCGGGAGATACGTGGTTCAAATCCCAGCTATATCATTGAACTTTTCAGACTGACTCTACCTATCCTACTCTCCCTACACTAAATTTGACTAATTTAATTGTTCCCCATATTAAATAACTTCAATCAGGCACAAGGACAAAAATAAATAGCATTGCGAACCGCAAGAGGCCTGCGGGGTGTATGTTGTACAGGCCTGTTATAAAGTATACTTTTAAAACACTTTAGAAACCAAAGACCCTTAAGTAACCATTCTGTCTAGTATTTTGAAAATGACAAAAATATCACTATTATTATGTATAATGTAAATTTCCACAAGACATTTTACATGGATGTGGCTTTTGCAAATGTCACAGATCAGATTAACTAAAATGATTAGATGTTAAAGAAACTGAAATAAAACGTCGAAATTAGGATATATGAATCTTAATGAGCAGAAATTTCTATTATGGACCACATTTAAGTCAGAAGGTAAGGTAATGGTAGGAGTAAGGTTAACGAGTACCCAAAGAAGTACTAACGGGAGCAACAAGCTACCCGTGTAAATGGCATAACAAGGCACGACAAGAATTAATGAATAACTTGAGTTTGCAATACTACATCATGAGCTAATAACACGGCAAAATTCGGATGAGCAGCATTTAAGTGAAGAAAAGCTGTAATGCAGGGGATCCATGAATAAAATGTTCGACGTCAGGCTTGATTTAGTGCTCCATAAATCAACGCAAATCCACGTTTCCGTGCCTTTACAATATGCACCTGGGATGAGACAAAAAAAAAAAGTAAACGCTGGAAGCCGTTGTTTACATAATCTGGATACAATGCGATATACATTATTTTCTCAAACCCTGCGCCAGGCTATTCCCATCTCTCTCTCTTCTCTCCATGGGCACACGAGGGGCAAGAAATGAGAAAAACGAGGAGACTCGAAAATAAACTTAATAACGTGCTCAGAACTTTCCTCCTAAACAAGAGATTGCATTTTTAAGCCTCAAGCTGCACGCACTGTTGACTTCTAAAGTTTTCTAGCATACTGCTCTCAGGATTTGTTTGCCCAATACGAATGAAAAACCATCTGGATATTAATTACTGGTAATATACTTCACAAAAGTACGCCTTTTGACTTTTAAAGCATAATTTTTCTTTGTGGATATTTGGAACCAGATTAGGGATCCACGACCTCTTGTTATCCTTTAATAAAACAAAGTGAGTAGATTTACCATTCACATTTATCATCCAAATTAACGAAGAGAAACTTCTGTTACCGTGCGTAAAGAGAAACAATATTTAAGTTTACGCATTCTTACGTTTATCCAAAATGTTTGGCTTATTAGTTTTTATATCTAAAAAAATCGTGCAAAATTAAGTATTTTTAATAACACTACATGGGAGAATAGAAGTCACTGTAATTTTAATACAATTAAAACATTGAAAAATTATAAAAGAAGTAAAAGCATGTATAAACATACTTCCAATAAGTTTTATTTCTTATACGATGTTATAACTTAAGATATGGGCTACATGATGTACCTACTAAATAAAATACAGTAGTACAATATATTTTCCTCTTTGCAGTAGATTCCCTACAAAAGCTGGTTTATATTGCAGTTAGTAGCGCATTATAACGTTGTGATATCTTTGAGGTTGAAAATGTATTTAAGGCCCTTAGGTGGGAGAGATGTGGGGAGAGAACCAAATGGCGTCCGGAACACAATGACGGGCGCTGAAATGGACGGGGTCGCTAACGTTTCCAAATCGAACGGTCCGCCAGAAAGCACCTGAGGAGGGTTCCTGACAGAGTATTCCAACAACGACGCCAGGGAAGAAACCTATACAGAGAACCACCCAGCCGTAATCCGCCGAACACCGTCGCTGTTCTTCAACCCGGAAACAGATGACAATAAGTGATGGGTACAAGAAATGGTGTACAGGGAACCCTGGAAAAGGATTACCACAACAGCATTCGCCTACCGACCCAGCGAAACCACGAAAATACCCCTAGGTCAGAGTGGGCATTCACCGGGGATCGAATTCGGGACCTCCCGAATGTACACTGGAACCCAAAAAAACTCATCTTTGAATTCACGAAGCATTAAGATAAATGTCTCAACAATAATATAGTACCAACCAGTTGAGTTCACCGAAGCTCTACAAATATGTTTTTAATCACATGCATCATTTATTTAATGAATTATTTATGAGAAGTTTAAAGTCCTATCCCACCAAAGTTATATCTGCTCAATTAATACCTCAATACAGCATACAGATGCATGCTTTTCAATTTCATTTACTTACTTCTATATATAAGTTTGTTTGATATTCTTAGAATTATTTTCATGATTATATCATTTTATTAAGGTTTTCAAAAATTCTTTCCTTTAAATAACCAGCCATCAAAACATATCCATAAAAGTATTTAGAGGTAATTTTTATCATTCAGTTTCATTCGACTGTAAAAATTTTCTGAGAAAACAGGAAATTGAATTCCAAAATATCATTGGCACTAAAGGCTGTTCAAAGCAAAATGGAGTAAACACGCTTGTGTGCAATCATTGTTTTCTCACTCAAGGTCGTGGGTTGGGCAAGGATAGAAAGATAGTAGTCAGGCTAAAAAATCTAAATCCATAATTAGTACTCCGTCTAATTGCTCAAACCAGTTGAGTTGTCATAGCAACATGCCGGTGCAACATTGAATTCCCCAAATGGCTTGCATTTTTCTACCTTTATGTTTAAATTTTTCAGCCCGATTCTACCTTTCCATCCTTGTTCTAGACACTTTCTGTGAAAGAATTATCATTGATTGATCTAATCTAGGCTACCTATAAAGACACTAACTTAAAGTATTTACCACATTATAAGTCGCCATTGGGGTATCTTATCTCAAATAATTTGCGATTTCCGGAGAAAATACAAGTTAGTTGCATAATTTAATGTAGTTTCGGCCACGGTGCTCAACTTTTCAGTCTGATTGCACCTTTTAAACGTTTATGTGTCTGAAAAGGTTTAAAACTACATTGTTTCAGTACACAGAAAGTGTATACTTAAAAATAGATCAAATTTTATAGCAAAATTTCACCACCACCAAAATGGGTTATCTTTACCTCTCGTCTTTAAAGTGTAAAGGTTGCTTATGCATATAAAATGCAGAATTAATTCACTATAAAATAATATATGCCGAACCTTTTTAAAACTATGTATCAAAATAAAGAAGAAATTCCTTTTCCTTTTATATAAAAAGCTAAAAAGCCACTCTTTGGTTATTTTTGCTATACAATCTCCTCTGATATCACATTTTTGGTTATTATATAAAATTTCACATATGTACACGTGTCAAAAACTGTGTATGTGTAAAATATTGAAAAGTATTTTAAACAGCACTCAATATTGTTTCTTTAAGAATTCCATGCCCCTGCATACTTTCATTCACAGGGTCCCTTAAAAGGCTAATCAACCACATAGATTAATTTTCCAAAAAGAAGCACTGAAACACAATATCAGTCTGGAAAGAATGCATTCATCTAAAATTTAAAATATTAGCTTAAAAGTACAATGGTCCCTTAATCTCCTTCAGTATATTTCCCTGGAGACCTTGTGCATTTTCCCATACAAATCTATCCTTTGAAAACTCTTTATAAAGAGGACTTATAGGATTAGCGCCAGCTTTTCCATTGCTTGTTCTTTAACATTTTTCCTCCAGGCTGAATTTCGAATGTTTATAAAAAAAAACTGTAAAGTTGCTCATAACGAATAGATTATTGTATAATGGAAGTATATTTCGGTAAACACCAGAAATGAAAAATACACTTGTGAGTAAATCTAAATAGTCTCTAAAATTAATAAACGTAAATTAAAATTACTATTTACGCCTTAATCTCGCTAAGTCAATCGTATATGTTTAATAGCTAGTTGAAAAAATGAAAAAATGCCTGAATTCAGAACACTGCGAAACAAAGAGTTGCGAAGTTATCTTGAAAATACGGAGGCAGCAGCCCTTTATAGTCTATAAAGTATATTCACAAACATTTTAATGATGTTTTAAGAAAAGTTAATTTTAGAAAATAAACAATTCAAATTTCGAAGATAATGATTATGCAGCGGGAAGTGTCGAAGAGAATTTCGAGAAGATACGAGCAGTTGTTTTAGAAACTCATACTGCTATTATGAAATTTTAGACCGAGTGGCAGGTGGTGGTAGCATCTGTAGATTCGATTCTCAGCGACTGCCCCTGGTCCATGGGTTTTTCGTCCTTTCCCCGGGTCGGTCGGCGAATGATGGTATAGTTCCTCTTCTACCACTATTTACTGTTCATCATTTCCTGTACCCATTAATTCCTTGTCATATGTTTCAAAGTTAAAGGACCAGGCGAGCTGTGACTGGGTGGTGACTTGTGCACTGTAAAGCATTATTCCTGACGTCGTTATGGGAGCCTCCGAGTTCCTTTGGATGGAGTGCTCCTTCGCAGTGCCACTGGGTTCAGGACCTTGTGGGACTGCGCCGGGTGACGTAGAATTCGTTCTATCTGCAAACGTTGTGGATCTCATCCATGATTGCGCCGTCTGTCATCCAGAAATGGCCACCCTTCGGGTTTTCTTACGTCATTCCTCCGTCCCAGAGGTCCAATAAGTCATAAAGTGTTACAATGATCTACGTGCAGTGCTGTGTCCCAGTGACTGGGACAATTCTAATCGTATTCCTAACTGGTTTTTAAATGCAATGAAATGGCGTTTTATTTATGGACGCTCTTTATGTGGTTATCAATGCCCATTTCTATACTGGGCGTGAAAGGCCGCTTAATTTTGCTCAGAGGTCTCTCTATCAGGCTTGAGGTTCTTTTACGTGCCGTAAATCTACGACAAGGGACCAACGGCTTTTCTTCCCTTCCGAAAGAAGCCATGCTAAGGATTTTACGCTCTAAAAAATCCATAGTCCTCCGCCGGGTTTGAACCCGCGACCTTGGGTATATGAAGTTAGCATGGTAAACGTTACACCATGGAGGTCGACTAACTGGTTTTTAGGAAACATTTATTACTTTCTCTACACGTACTATATACATAGTGTACAGAGAAGGTATTGTAATGCACCCAAAAATTCTACACCGAGATTTCACCGGAAATAGATTTTTTGTCCCTCTGAATAAAAAAAAACATTTTTAGAAAAAGGTCCGTGTGTATGCCTCTGTACCGCATAGCTCCAAAGCGAAAAGACCGTTAAATACATAGCCGGTCCCCGTGGCCACGCTCGCTAAAGCGTCTCGCTTTGGTGCTTCGTGGGCAGGGGATCGTGGGTTCGAGTCCCGCCTTGGGCATGGGTGTTATATGTTTGTGCAATGTGTATATGTTTGTAAAAGAAACAGTAAAACCAGTAAAACCTACGGGGGGAAATGTAAATAGGGATACAGTACCGGAGTCCTGAAAAAAAAAAACAAACAAAAACAACAAAAAACAAAAATACCAAACATGCAACACGAACATTTTCAACAAAATACCCCACCCCAAGCAACCCTTCACATGGGACATTTTTCGAAAATATTTATTTTGTCAAAAATAGCTCTAACGATTTTGATTAAAATACCTTATGTTTAAGATATTTTTGTGACAAACGAATGACGGAATAACCTCTGAAGACCTCTTCATCTGGATTACCTTTGTACCACTGGCAAATCGTAAAAGATATACAAAAGCTTAATACACACAAAATGTAGGTCTCATTATAAAACACACAATTTATGTGATATACATTTTTTGTAGAGTTAGCCGTTTTCAAGATATTCCGGATTATCGGTTTCAATTTTAGCCACCTAAACAGTTCTCAAATAGGAAGACATGTTTCTTCTCGTTTCTCGTTTGTTAACTCCGGTAAGCAAAGATAGAATTTCAATTGTTTCACACAGCGACCGCCTTTTAAAGGACGAATCTAACGTTTTAGCCTGTGAATTTCATGTCTCCCTTCCACTTACAAGGAAGTTGGCAACAAGACTAATTTTGCTTATGTTTATCTTCATTAGCTTGATGTGGATAACAGATTAATGTTTTAAATAAAAGGTTTGTTAACGGGAAAGCTAGAGGTAATCATGTGAATGGAACACATTAGATTTTTTTTCCCATTCTACCTACAAGGAACCACGTAATAAGGTCACTTTCTGCTAATGTTTTCTCGATTAACATGAAGTAGATAGAAGAATATGCTTTTTAACTATAAATTGTTACAGAGGTGTAGAGAAAGTCACGTGAATGGAACACATCAGAATATTTTATAAATACAAATGCCATTATTATCTCTCTCTCTCTCTCGCTCTTAAAAATTACGTCCACATACGCATTATGTACTTATGTGTTATTCCTAAAAATTATGTTTATTATATTCAGAATGTTCTAGGTTCTATTTGTGTACCTGAACATGCTGTAAACTTGCAGAAAGAAATGTTAGTGCTGGTAAGAAGTAAATGAATCAATTAATCAATCTATCTGGCTATATATAGAACATATGTTTATGTATGCGTTGTTCAATTATTTAAAGCATGCATAGCAATTGCAAAACATAAAACGTATAATATCCTTAAAAGCGTATCCTTAATAACACTACACACTGAGAATGTTTACAAATGACTGCTTTCTCATCACTTAATACTTCTAGGACTGCTTAGATGCATAACAAATATTACAGTAATTTCATTGAACTGCAGTTTAGATACCTTTTATTGATATTCAACTCAAAGTTACAATAAATACAAAATTAATCCCAGTTTTTTTTCAATACTCAACATTTTACTTGTATATTATATTACAAAAAAGCTAATTTTGAAATAATTCGTTATGCAGTCATATTGTATTTCTGATAGGTACTAAGGAATGATAATTGGTAGCAGAAATGCTTACTAAGTTGTTAATAAAAAACTAACGGAATAATATTTATGCTCCTGTTACCTACCTTCAATACCGAAATATTTTCCGTTTCCATTCCACTTTCCATTTTCTCTGGTAGCTGGTTTCCATGTGTGTTCCGGGATGAAAGCTTTCAGTATACTCACTAAAAGTATCTACGTGAGATACGAATCAGCATGTAAACTTTTAACACTCATAATGTAGCCCAAGATTCTGAAGATATTCAACATGGCTTCAACCATTTCTTATAAGCATTTACCATGATTTGGAAGCTAAACGTTCTTCATGACTTGTAATTTTCAGAAATCAGTGCAAAGAAATCATCATACAGATATTTAAAGCAAAGTCTGTTTTTGTACAAAGATGTCATAAATTAGCTAATAAGACGTAGTTTATGTAAAAGAGACTGTAAAACTTTGGTGGGTTGACTACATTTTTTTTTAAATATTGTTCTTCATTCATGGTGTAAATATTTTCTATTTGGTCGCTCTCTCCTCTGCAAAGTGAGCACTCTCTGCTTTCCGTTTCATATAAAGTAAGGACATTTGTAAACCAGCGTTTTTGATATGACAAGAAACCTATTTGTCTAAAATAGTCATGAATAACCTATTTATGATATTCATACTACGTTTTCTAATACCGTCTTAATACCAGGTGGTCCAACTGCCCCATACTTGGCGTGTGCAGATATTTCTTCGTATGTTAAAAGAGTTGCAGAACACAATGGGGCTATGTCAAGTTAAAACTGGCCAGTGGGCAACTAGCGAGAGGTACTCTTATTTTATTCCTCCCAATGGCCTCAACCCGCGTACCGTCTCCGCGATAAGCAAGAGGGGTAAAACGGCGGTCGCGCAGCCAGTTCCGCTTGAAATAGCTTGAAATAGCCCCGTTGTGTTATGTAACTCTTTTAATGTACGAAGAAATATTTGTACACGCCAAAATTCGGGGCAGTTGGCCACCTGGCATTGAAATATGGTTCTTTAAAATATATATATATATATAAATATATATATATATATATAAATATATATATATATATATATATATGGATATTTTCATTATGTAAAGTCGTGGACCATTGGTTAGACCGCTCGTCTCTCACCTGGACGGCCTGGATTCGATACCAAACGAGCGCATGTGGGATTTTTGGTGAACAAAGCGGCGCAGGGGTGGGTGTTCTCCGGTTTCCCCTGCCATCGCATTTCACTGGTGCTCCATCATAATTCCATACATAATAATTGTCATTGCCTGCGGTACCACAAGTAGTAAAAGTGGGCGATAAGCACTATCCAAACAATTATATAAAGTAATTCATTTTAAGGCTTAAATGAGTGTAAATAGTATCCGGCCTTCACGATTAAGATCCTCTTGAAATGTTTTAATAGTCTGCAAGCATCTGTACAGAGAAGATGTTTATTTTCTTCTTTAAAAACGATTTTAACTCTTATTCCCTCTCTCTGTTCCAACTTGCCAATCCCCATAGCCGCGCTCGCTAAAGTGCCTCGCTTTCGAGCTTCATCGTGGGTTCGAGTCCCGCCTTGGTCATTGGTGTTTCTGTGTTTGTAAATGTATATATGTGTGCGTTTAGTAGCAAAACGGTAGTTAAATAAATAATGGAAATGCTGGTAAAATGGAGAAAAATAGGGAAAAAAAGTGAAAATGAATACAGCGCCGGAGTCCTGACAAGACTCCGGAACTGTATTTACTGTAAAAAAAGTTTAGTTTCTTTACACCGTTAATCATTAGATTCTAGTCTAAAAGCCAGGTATTCCGCTGACTCCTTTGATAAACTAAGTTTCGCGTAATATTAACCAGCGGAGTTTGAGTTAACGTTCAGCTTCTTTGCTAGTCCTTGGGTGGTATATATCCATTACTTGCTGTCAAATTTTGAACTGTACATCAAAAGGACGCATTCACCAGCACAGACTCACACAGATCTCAGATGGCCTCAGCAGCTGATTCCCGCTGCTTTACCTCCGTACAATTATACGTACCAATAATTCTCCAAGCTCAGCTTGAGTATGCTTGGCCTTGCCATGTTACATAATGCATGTCACTTATGTGGTCACACGTGTAAACTGTGTCCTGTTCACTGCAACCATTCCATTGAAGCCTGATGCAACACTACAAGTACGTAGATAAACTCACAAGGGAAGCACCCTCAACTAAGAGGTCCGAATTCTTTCTAAATCTGCATATAGCTAGGTATTTGGTCGATAAATCCATGTCAAGAGTCATTCTGTCTGTCGCGATATTTCGAGGTTCGAAATTTGAGTTCACATGTACGCTCTGGCATGCATCTCTACTCTGGCTATAGGATATATTGGTGGATACTTTTGTAATATTTACTCATGTTATATAGTGAGAATTCTTTTTCACTGATCTGAGTGGTCTGTGGTAACATACTACCCTCTAGTTCCTAGGGTTGGGCCTCGCTTTGGTGCTTCGTGGCACAGGGGATCATGGGTTCCAGTCCCGCCTTAAGGTATGGCTTTGTAAATGTGTATATGTGTGTGTGTATGAGAAGCAAACAGCAAAACAGTAATCAAATAGAAAAAAAGGAAAACTAGGGGTCAAGGGAATATAGCACCGGAGTCCCGACAAGACTCTGGAAAAAAAGGTCTCGGTTTCAAGCCCAGCAGAGAACGTTGGATTTTTTCGGGCGTAAAAATCATTAGCATGGCTTCCTTTGGAGGCTAAGTAATACCGTTGGTACCGTGAAAAAACCTCAAACCTATAAGGAGGCATCTGAGCAAACATTTAGCGGTCTTTCACACCCAGTATAGAATGAAATGCTAAGAATAGCAGCAGTTAAATAGCGTTCATAAATAAAACGCAATTTTAATTCCATTGATATTATCAGTGATAATCTGGACTTGAAAGAATGTGATCTGGCCACATCTTTCTGGAACAGCACAAACGCTTCACAATCTCTCAATTTTCACATTCATCTGCCACATATTCACAATACATAACACATGGAACACGGCTTCTACAATATCGTAAAAAGTCCGCCTATGCTTCTGCTTTCCCTACCACGTACTGTATACACAGGTAGGTAGAAAAGTTATTGCGTTCCACAAAAATATGGTACTAGGATTTCATCGTAAATACATATTTTGATGACTCCTGAAAAAAGTAAGTATTTTTAAAAAAACTTCTGTGGCTGTGTTGAGGTTGTAAACTGCAAAACTCAAAAACGAAAAGGCTATTATTAGAAAACTTGCTATTTAACTTTCTCTCAAGGATTAAACGAGAATATTTTCAGGAAAACTCCTCTAACCCAAACTATCCTTTCTATGGAAGATTTTTTGAAATTTTCTATCTTCTCAAAAATGACTTTATATGTCAAAACATTTAAGTTATTTATATCATAAATAAAATATACATCTTGAATTCTCTTAGAATAACCTCTGAACCCCACTTCATTCTGTATGACTACGTAACTGGAAAATCGTAAGGGATAGACAAAATACTACTACACGAAAAATGTACATCTAGTTAATCACACACTATATATTGAATACCCTTTTTGGTGGAGTTGCCCATTACTAAGATATTTCTTGCTTTGGGCTTGAATTCTATAATTACACTTTTCTCAAAAGATAATTCATGTTTCTTCGCTTTTACGTGTTTGATGTTGCTTTTTGTTCTGCAAATAGAAACGCAAACAGAAATGAACTTCCACGTTATCGCATAACGACCAGCTCTTAATATTTATCTGCCATTGTAGCCTAGCGTATTCCTTTATTTCTCTTGAACCTATAAGAAAACATTTAATAAAAGCATTTCTTCTAATGTTTACTTTAGTTAGCATGAAGTAGAAGAATAAGATTGTGTAAGAATATTTGTTGTTGGAGTGGAAAGTAATGTGAATGCAACGCATCTGATTTTTTGTAATTTATCTATATTTTTTCGTGTATTTATCAGCATACATTTCAAAATTGGCAATCCAAGCTAGTGTTACAAAACTAGTGGTACAAAACAGAATACAATTTCATTATAAAATCTCTACTATGTAGTCCGAACAATCTTCGAATTATAATTTTATCATCATCATCGTCACACAGCTGATGATCTGTTTCGGCTTTAAATTAAACTGTTCAATACATTTTTTACCTAGGCTCACCGCCTGCGGTGCCATAAGTAGTTAAAGCGGGCGTTAAACACTACCAACAACACGACCTAGGTTCTCTCAACATCATAAGGATTTCAAATCGCATGAATTCTTTTTTCATTCTTTCAGAGGCCTAATGATTCTAATAAATTCTTAATGCAGAAACGAGCGCAAGTCTTGATTACTTGACTTATGCAAAACTATGAATGCCACACAAAAGAACTGGTTTTTTTTCTTTACCTTACCACTGAGGGATAGCTTACATACATAACAGAACGCACCTGCATCAATACACTCATGATTTGACATTACTGAAGACAGAATCAAATAAACATTTGTAATTCTACAGCCATAACCGAGAAGTGTTAGGATTATTCCACCCAGCGAGATGGTTCCGCTGCTACGTGTGAGACTTGCATTTGGGAGGTCCCGGATTCGATTCTCGGTGATTGCTCACTCTGAGCATGGGTTTTTCGTGGTTTTCTGCTGGTCAAGAAGGCGTGTGTTGGTGTGAAAATTTCTAACACGATTCTCCTTTCCGTCGTTCTCTTCAAATTTCGTTTCCCTATTAGGTTCTGCACTGCCAGCAGTGTCGGACAAATAACGCAGTTGCTTGCACTCTAGAAAGACGCCTCCCCGTGAACTCCAGACGCGCTTTCTCGCCTGCCAGGGTTGCTGCGTGGACCTTCTAGTATTGCTCCGAAATGGTGTGCGGGTGTTCACATTTAGAAAGTTTAGGAACTTCTGCCCATCTTATGGCATGTCTGCCTGTAACCAGCCCCACAATGAGTTTTATTTATGGACGCGCACTAACTTCTATGGTATATAGCGTCCCATTCTACATTGAGTGGCCAAAAGTCATGGGAAGGCATTGTAGGTGGTGTTATTAATAAGTTGCTCCTCTGCGAGCGTTGAAAACTGCAGCAATAAGTCAAGGCATGGACTCTGCAAGGTGTTGGAGTCATTCTGGAGGAATATGGACCACGCATATCTTGCTGAGATACCCACAATTCTTTTGATATAGTTGGTGCAGGGTTCTTGGAGCGTACACTAGAATCGACAGAATCCCTTAAATTCTCGATTGCAATCAGTGTGCTCTGGAGGGGCAGACCATGGTGTCGTAAATTCACTGGAGTGCTTATCAAACCACCTGCGTGCCAGAGAGGTGATATGTCACATTGCCCTATATTTAAGATTTAGGGATTTAACGCTTCACATTCAGTGCACCATAGGGTCTCTGGTCGTTTAGGCATGCAGTAAAGGACATTAATATTTTCCCTGAGCAGGGCAAAAAATTAATAATAATAGAATATGTATAACAATATTAAAACCTGAAAAATAACGACTTATGCAAAAATATAAACTATTCAATTAGGGACAATCTGATGGGATAGAAAAATTAACAAATTACATTTTCAATCAGCATACAAAACTCAATAGGAAACAAAATTTAATTTGGATATATAGAAAATCATATGGTACACTATTATGATTTCAAACGAAATCTTAGTTTATAAATGTTATAGATTTTTTCAAGAGTGTAGTAAAATAACCAAGTGAGTATTTTAAATTGGAAAATTACAATACACCATATAGGGTTTGCATGGGCTTAAAAAGCCATAAAATATGGAATAATTCTATTTTCATTTTTCTAAAAAACTATGAATTGTGAGATACAACGTCTGTTAAAGAACCAATATAGGTGCTGAAATGAGCTTGGATCCATAAAGCCGAGAGAAACCCAACTTCTGACCTTTCGATCCAAGTCCATATTAAGAAATTAAAGCCCTTATAAAGGCAGAACAGTATATAGGATTCTGTTCCTATTTAGAAACAAAAAAATTGTAATTTATTTTCAAACTACACCTGTGGTTCAAGTTTATGTGGATATAAGAAAGAATTTCTTTCACTGGCATCCAGAGAGGCAGGGAGAGAGAGAGAGAGAGAGAGAGAGAGAGAGAGGAAGGGAGGGGTTGAAAAAAAAAAAGAACCGCATCTCTTTTTTATATCCCTATGCAATATATTTGTTCTGTCACATAACCCACTAATTATTACTTTTTAACGAGGGAGTAACTACCGTAGTTGGTTATTTCCAGTGAACTGTATTCCAACATAAAGGTTGCAGAAATACAGACATGGAAAACAGAAAACAAATTAACACATGGTGTAAAAAGAATAAGTAGAAAACGAATAAACGTGTATAAAAGCTTCCAATATTACTGCCGATAAAAATCTCCGCATGTTGAAATAAATGTGAGGCAGCAAATGTGCACAATAGTCAAAGGATTGGCTCGGAATCGCTAACGTTACCACCGGGTAGAAATTACGCTTCAAACTAACGTTTTAATTAAATATATGTTCACAAGTTTGCTGTAACAAATGTTAATACAAGACAGGAACCACACCAAATCATTTCTAGCATTTCGTTTAAGCAGCAAATACTGCAAATCATATACCAGTTTTACCTTTAACACGCCCTCTTAGACGTATATGTACCAGGGTGATCCAGAAAGAAATGAACGTTTTGGCATAACTAAATAATAACGAAAGATATCAACACAAAACTTTATTTACAAGGTTACAGTGCCTTACGCTATTTCACAACGTAATCGCTATTACTATCAAAGTATTTATTGTCACGTGGGAAATGGGGAAATGAAATTTGATATAGATACGCTCCAGTTCTAATTTTAGGATACCTCACTGTCATTCTCCAGTTCTGGGGACCGACAAAAACTTGGAAATAACCTCAGTCTGTGCGCACGCGCATGGTTGGACTTGAACCGCTAACCTCTGCTCACGAATCGGTGCTTTAAGGTGACTCTGGAGTGTAAAATTACAAATGTTGGCGCCGTCTAGAGGTAACATTGTAACCTCTGGTTCCCAAGGTCATGGGTTCAAACCGGTGGAAGGCGATGGGTATTTTCGAGCGTAAAAGCTCTTAGCATGGTTTTCTTGAAAGGAAAGTAAAGTCGTTGACCCCGCCTAGTAGATTTAGGCACGTAAAAGAACCTCATGCCTCATTAAGGGGTGCAAAATTAAAAAGCGGTCTCTCACGCCCAATATAGACTGGGACACTAAGAACTGCTGCACTTAAAGAGTGTCCATAAATGAAACTCAATTTTGCAAAACCTTTTTAATGTAAAAAAAAACATTATTCTTATGCGACTATTTCTGATTGAGAATATATTTCGTTTTGGTCACTTGAAACACGTAACCCTTAATGAAACATTAAATGAGCTGTGTGTTGGTTTAAACTATGAAGTTCCATGTCCTCTGCAATAAAGCAATTAAAATGCCAACATGGTTGCTGCTAAAGAGTGCCACATAATTCATTTAGGTCAAAAGGCAGAGCCGCAAATAGAGAGTTTGCATCAAATGCCTACTACCGCCCTGGAGTGAACAATATTAGTCATACGTAGAATTTAAAGTTGAATTACAGTTATCTCAGCACTACATATTTCTCCTTTATCTCAAAAACTATAAACGCTTCAAGTCTGCAATTTGAGATAACCTACTACATTTACTGAACTAGATATTTATTTATAAGTATGATACATTCAAAATATTAAGGATTTGGTTTGAAGATAAATTATGTTTCAATTTCGTAACAGAGAAAATTTGTGCACAACCAATAATACTATTGACAGCTTAAGTTCAGTGTTATGGGGACAAATGTCTTCATTAGTAGTATAAATTTCAGATCCTTGCTTTAACTGGTCTTTGAGAGAAAAAAACCAAAAATATCTAGAAACCCTTCTTTAAAAGTTAATAATTTTTACAGGTAAAATAAATAGTAAATACTTTTGAAAATTTAAAGAGCGAGATATACACATACAAACATAATACATCAGTTTTCTACATTGACCTGTCAATTACAGAGATATCATTTATTTTTTTAAACTGAGTGTGCATATAATGCTTTAATTGTCCACTCCCCTAACGAGCACTGAAGTGAGGATACCTACGTATTTTCCAGAGTAATTGATAGGCAAGTGCAAATATAACTATTATATAACCTATTTATATATGGTTTCATATTCACATTTATTGGTACTTAGTGTAAAAAGCTTCCTTTGCCTGAAAAATGATAAAAATATTGCAATTTGTAGGTAAGTATTCTGGCAGCGCCGTAACCGAGGGGTTAGGCTGTTCGCTTCTCACCTAGGTGGCTCGGGTTCTATCCCATGTGGGATTCATGGTGGACGAAGTGGTTTCTAGGTGGGTTTTCTCCGGGTTCTCCGGTTTATCCCCGCCGTAATAATCTTTACTGTCGTCCATTTCACCGTAATTTCACATCATCCAATTCCTCATTCTCATACCAGACATTGTGCTGATCACCCATCGTGGTTTCTATCTGATCCAGAACCTCCGCTCCTCAACAGACGTCTGACCCAAAGGCGCTGGCTTGTGAGTCCTGGGAGGAGGATAAACCGGGAATGAAAGAAAGAAAAGGTAAGTACCTCCTTAACAGACACCACTGAAACTGAAAGTTCGAACTTTTATTACACATTATACTACTTCATTTTATTCTACTGAATTAGAGGATTTTGCTTCACTTTTTAAATATTCTTATTTTTCTCTTGGAAGAAACTATCTAAATTTTGAAATACTAACACAAAATGTTTTAGCGTCTTTATAAGTATATCATTCAAATGTGTAAAATTTGATTTGGGTGCATTGAAATATTCTACTAAATAGTATGATAAATGACAGAATAGTAGTGTTTCAGAAAAATAATGAAATTTAAGGAAAATGTAATTTAGGAAATTTAGCTTCAAAGGTATTCCATATTCTTCACTACCCAGAGTTAATTTCCTCTTAAAATGTTACTAAAGCCTGTCAAATCGTCATGACATTTCCCCACGCCTGAAGCGTAGAAGTGCAATGGTACTAACCAGGTCAATTGCACAATATGAGAGGTGCGGGTCAGTGTTGCACCTGCTGTGAATGAGATAACTATTTCCAGCAGTTCCGATTGCTTTGTGTTGGTGCATGTCCTTCCTTCCAAGGTGAGCTTGCACAACTGTTTGCAATACGCTGTGAATGTGACTGCCAACAAATTCTGATATTACTTTAGTCCCTCGCTTCCCAGCCATTCTCACCAATTCTCCTCATCCCTACTCCCTTACGCACAGAGAGTCAGGACGATTTGGATGGAATTTACTAAAAGTTCCTGTAAAAGAAATTCCCAAACAAAGCCTTAATTACAACAATACCATCTTGCAAGGGATCGAATCTTAATACAGGTTTCACCTTGATCTCTGCCTTTCTACTACTTTCTGTTATGTATCTTTTCAAATAGTGTTTTCATAGTGAGGTGACATACAAGATTACTGAGCAGGAGGTCTGAAGTCCTTATTTGACAGCATTTGCACCTTCCATCAGAACTTAGTTTTCTGGGGTCGGTATGTGAACACTGAACGGGATTATACCACAGCAGGAGTTTTCGTCTCATTGTATTTTCTTTCATTCTTCACAGTTGCAAAGCCAGGTACGGTGGACAGTGGTGTACAAAGTTTACGGTGAATGTGGCTTAAGAAGAAAACAATATCTTCCCTAGCATGGCACCTTCTGCCCTTCTTCTCTTCTCTGAGGATACGAGGCAATGAAATTGGGCCAAAGATATTAACCTGGAAACGTTAAAGACGCCGTTCTGTTGCGCTCGACGCCATCAGCTCTAGCCTTACTTCTTATTTCCCCACATCATCTAATCCTTCCTAAGGTTTAGCGGGAGTAACACGGTAGATTATAGCCTTGACCAAACTCCTTAAGATTTACGCGTAGTACAAGGTATACTAACTATAATTTTAAGGATAGAGAAACTTTATAATAAGTATGATGATGTCCTTGAACCACTTAAAATAAAAAAATGAAACGACAGCACTGTAGAACACCTTAATATTTAGGTGCTTTTTACCCTTTGGTCAGGATTATAGAGCATTGTAAATGAATAAATGTAAAAGCTATTCATAATAACAGAAATGAACAATCGATCTTCTAGTTCACGTCTCTGAGACTTAACCTGCCCAACCAAGCGAGATAGCTTCGCGGTAACGTGTGAGGTTTCGGGTTCGATTTCCTGTGGGGTCCAATTCTGACCAGTTCTTCATAGTTGTCACTGGTTTGCAATGTTGCGGTCGTGAATTCAACCCCATTTCCTCTCATTTCATTTCTCTCTTTAATGGTGCAGTTTGACTGCGAGGCTAAAAGTGATCGGTGTAAAACAGCTGACGCAAAGGCTTGCGCATCATAACTTCTTGTTTTGTTTTGTTTATTTTTTTTTATTATTTTATTTTTGATAGTGTTTAACGCCCGCTTTTACTACTTGTGGCACCGCAGGTGATGACACTGGTGATACATGGAATGAAGATGGAACACCGGTGGAATGCGGAGGCGGGGGAACCGGAGAAAACCCGCCCCTGTACGGCTTTGCCCACCTCAAATCTCTCATGCGGTCGCTTGGTGTAACTTCTTCTTGGCCCTGACTTTCGAGCTTCCACTGCTTGATCGAGTTTTCTCCGGTCCCGCTAAAGAGCAGCTTCCGAGCAGACCTCTAGAGTCTTGGAAAGACGCCTCTGCACAACCTTCCTCTGCTGGGTGGACAAGCCTGGAAGTGTTAGGGAATTCTGCGCGTCTCTGCAGTTAGTGCCAAACTGTTCTGCAGCCCATACGTCTCCTGTAGTTCCTTCACCACATCTTTAGCTCTGGAGGTGGTTGCACAAAAGATCCGCTGGGGGGTCGAGGTGCTGAGTGACCCCTCGGTATACTTGTTATAGAGTAATGCACCATATTGTAATCTGCTATTATCTCTACTACATATAGTTATACACATATAAATATGCGCTCAGATTTATACTAACGTATCGTTTTTTTCTGTCTTTCAATGGCTTTTCAAACATGGATAGTACAAAGCTTGGTACTTATCTGGCATTTCAGTTCTGACTTTTGTTCTTCATAAGTGCATGCGTACACTCGCATGTGAACACACACAAACAAGCGTGTTGCTTCTTTATCTTCATTGAATCTTATGTAACCCCTCAACGATAAGAGAAATCCAAGAGGTCACTACATAAAATGAAATTTGTTTGTCAAATATATCTATTAATAGTATATGGCACAAATAGAGTTTTCAGAAATATTATTGTTTTACATTTACGTTTTACCAGAACGCAGTGATTAAAATTAGCGTCAATAAAAGTATGATATTCCTCACCTTCTCCTGCTCTTCTTTGCAATGAAAACCATTTCAGTAAAAAAATCTGATGTGTACCATTCACATGACTTTCTCTATATCCCTGCAACAAATTAATCTTAAAAAGCTTACACTTCTATTTACTTTATGCTAATTAGAAAAAATAGCAGAAATAATCTTATTACTTGCTTCCTTGTAAGTAGAAGAGAAATAAGGGACTATTATAGGTTAAAGTGATAGTCAAAAGCTGGTTGCTATGTCGATGAAGTTCCTTTGTTTATATGGATAGAAGTTGACAAGTTCCTGTATGAGAAAAGTATACGTTTTTCATAGCAGAAACCAAAAGCAAAGAATGTCTCAAAAACGACGAACTCCATAAAAAAATGTATATAACATAAATTGTGTGTTTTAATGTGCTCTACATTTTTGTGTAGTAAGTTTTTGTTCATCTCTTACGGTTTAGCAGTTATTCAAAATTCAGTAAAATTCATCCAGAATACACTACTCTTCAGAGGCTATTCCCAGAAAATGCAAGATATACATTTTATTTGTCAGCTAAATATCTTTAATATACGAAATTTTAATCAAAATCGTTAGAACCATTTTTGAGAAAATCAAAATTTTCGAAAAAAGTTCCATGCAAAGGGTAGTTGGGCGTGGGGGGATTTTTCTCAAAATCTTCGTGTCGCATCCCTGGAATATACTAAACTTAAATACCAAGTTGTTTTTGTTTTTGTTTTTTTGGATACAGGGGACCCTAAAACATATATTTCCGGTGAAATCTCGGTATCGAATTTTTGGGTGGAGTGCAATACCTTCTCTATCCCTATGTACATTGTACATACGGGGCTAGAGAAAGTAAAAATCTTATGTGTTCCATTTACATGGCTTTCTGTACATCTCTGCAACAAATTATTCTTAAAAAGCTTATACCTCTATTTACTTATGCTAATCAGAAAAATCTGATGTGTTCCATTCACATGACTTTCTTTATCTCTCTGTAACAAATTATTGTTAATAAGCTTATCTTTTATTTATTTCATGTTAATCGAGGAAAATTAGCAGAAATAGTCTTATTCCTTGCTTTATTGTAAATAAAAGCGAAATAAGGGAATACCATAGGTTAAAGTGAAAGCCAAAAGCTGGTTGCTATGTGATTAGATGTTCCTTTGTTTGTGTGGACAGGAGTTGACAAATTCCTGTATGAGAAAAGTATAAGTTTTTCAAAGCTGAAACCAAGAAAAAGTAATATCTCAAAAACGATCAACTCCACGAAAAAAATGTATATAACATAAATTGTGTGTTTTAACGTGCTCCACATTTTTTGTGTGTTAAGTTTTTGTCCATCTCTTACGGTTTAGTAGTTATGCAAAATTGATCGAGAATAAAGTAGTCTTCAGAGGCTATTCCCAGAAAATTCAAATTATACATTTTATTTGTCAGGTAAATATCTTTAATATCTGATATTATAATCAAAATCGTTAGAACCATTTTTGAGAAAATCAATATTTTCAAAAAAAGTTCCATGTAAAGGGTAGTTTGGGGTGGGGGGATTTTTTTCAAAATCTTCGTGTCACATCCCTCGAAGATACTAAACTTAAATACCAAGTTTGGTATTTTACCGAATTTTCGTGTTCACAGACACACGGACACACGGACACACTGACACACGGACACACACACACACACGGACCTTTTTGTGAAAATGCTTTTCTTAGATAAAGGGGACCCTAAAACATATATTTCCGGTGAAATCTCGGTATCGAATTTTTTGGTGGATTGCAATACTTTCTCTATTCACTATGTACACAGTGCGTATAGACAAAGTAAAAAAATTGAGCGTGGTTTCTGGTGCTGCATGTATTCCATATTGATTGTTTAGAAAAACTCCCAGAAAAAATTTTACGTGACTGTTGGAGCTATATATAGTAGAGCATTCATGTAATTTAATAAAAGGCAGAGATAGGTTTGATTTTACACTTTAGATCTGTTAAAACATTCCTGCCTGTTTGTGGAGGTGGGGAAATAAATCCATAAATGGACAGAGTAAGTATTTTATGTAAATATTACAATATATGAACACTTGCTAAATACTAATACGTAAAGAAGACGAGTAAATATAATGTGTTCTCTGTGTGTATGCATTTTACTTTCTCCATACGCAATATGTACATAGTATATAGAGAAAGTATTGCACTCCACCAAAAATTCGATACCGAGATTTCACCGGAAATATATGTTTTAGGGTCCCCAATATCCAAAAAAAAAACATTTTCACAAAAAGGTCCCTGTGTGTGTGTGTGTGTGTCCGTGTGTCTGTGAACACCATAACTCAAAAACGAAAAGTCGGTAAAATACCAAACTTGGTATTTAAGTTTAGTATCTTCCAGGGATGCGACACGAAGATTTTGAGAAAAATCCCCCACCCTCAACTACCCTTTACATGGAACTTTTTTCGAAAATTTTGATTTTCTCAAAAATGGCTCTAACGATTGATTAAAATTTTTGATATTAAACATATTTACCTGGCAAATGAAATGTATATCTTGAATTTTCTGGAATAGCCTCTGAAGAGTAGTTTATTCTGGATGAATTTTACTAAATTTTGAATGACTGCTAAACCGTAAGAGATGGACAAAAACTTACTACACAAAAAATGTAGAGCACTTTAAAACACACAATTTATGTTATATACATTTTTTTCGTGGAGTTCGTCGTTTTTGTGACATTCCTTATTTTTGGTTTCCGCTATGAAAAACGTATACTTTTCTCATACAGGAACTTGTGAACTCCTATCCATATAAACAAAGGAACTTGATTGACATAGCAACCAGCTTTTGACTATCACTTTAACCTACGGTTGTCCCTTATTTCGCTTCTACTTACAAGGAAGCGAGTAATAAGAATATTTCTGCTAATTTTTTCATTAGCATAAAGTAAATAGAAGTATAAACTTTTTAAGAATTATTTGTTGCAGGGATATGGAGAAAGTCATGTGAATGGTACACATCAGACTTTTTACATTATAGTCGGCTTTATATTTATTTTTAGTTCATAAGTAACACAAACATATTATATTAACTGGTACTTTATGAAGAAGTAAATATCAAATTATATTAATATTATTAATTTATTAACGTTTTATCTTCTCTGCTAATAAGTACAGAAGGTATTCCAATACATCCAAATATGCAATACGGAGATTTTACTGAAAATATATGCTTGAGGCCTCCTGAATTAAAAAAACAAAAACGTTTTTAAAAAAAAGTGCTATGCGTGCGCTTAAATACGAATGCATTGACGTGGGTGTGCGTATCTGTGTGTGAGAACAGCGTAACTCAGCGTTCAGTATCATATGAAGATGCGACCCGAAGATTTCCATAAGTAATACCATGAGTGTTTTCATCTTTTCGATAATTCACGACCGGAGCGAGGCGATAAGATAATTCAGCGAAATAGACTATTAATAATTTGTTATATATTGGAAGGGATATTTTAACAGGTTATGAATGTAATACATTAGTTCTCAAATGGTAGATGACGCAATCGACCATATTTATTTACCGAATGTTTTTCTTTCTTACTTCACTGCCAACTGAATGAAACAAATGAAAGTCAAGTGCGAGAAGATTTCAAAGAAATGAACATCAGCAGCAATAAGATGTTTCGACAGCATCGCTCCAGTCAGATGACCAGGATTGGGCGAAATTGCCTAATCTTGGCCATTGGATTGGCACTTTAATAGTTGAGCTAAATTGTTAGCCCTTTACGTTCTATATATTTTTATTTTTTTAAAACTGGTTCCGATTAACATACTGTATGTTTAGTATTTTCTTTGAATAGCATGTGAATTCCGTTTATTTGGAAAGAAGTATTTATACTTTTGTATAACTGTTAAATGATAAGTGAAAGACAATACACTGTGAAAACGTATATGTCTTTAAGACACACGATTTATTTTAAATAACTATTTCGCGGCATCGCCCATTTCCAAAGATAACCGTTATTGTTGGATTTGAACTTTGTAATATTTCATCATTATTCATACGTTTGGATGTCATGTCCTACCCAGAAGCGTAAAGGGAACTCCATGCCGACAGTAAGGAGACCCTGTTAAATGAAAAACCAATGCTTGAAAACAAAACCTAACTATAGTGGGGTGCTTCGATGTGAGTGCACTGTGTGTGTGTTTGTGGGTGTGTTTCGATAACTTAATAACCGATTCGCCCATATACCGGAATTCAGGTTTCTCATTGGGCAAAACCCTAAATACACGTGATGTCATGTAAATTTACATTACAATTAATGTACAATCAGTATAATTATTTGGCACAAATTTATGCATCAAAGTTAACAAGATTAAACAAAACACTATTTAGATATTTATTTTACTTTAAAACTATGCTAGAATTAAATGACACTCTTTCAGAGCATGATTTCTAATAAACGTGCTCAAATATATGCACCTTGATGCGTAAATAGATGTAAGCGCCTCTCGGTTCCAGTATGGACACATCTTAAATGTTTTTCTGATACTGAAGCACCGATATCACTTATCCTTTCTTTTAAAATTTCTGCTTAACTGTTTCCGTTTCGGATACCGTAACTTTGATCCCACTTGTCCCAGCAGGCCCATATTTTGCGAGTGCAAACATTCCTTCGTGTGTTAAAAATATTGCAGAACTCAACGTGGCTATTTCAAGTTAAAACCAGTAAGTGGAGTACACGTTGTTGGGATATTCTTTAACGCAGCAAGGATAATGGATGGTGTACTATTTGCTGAAACCATTGATTTAGGGCTAACTAGACTAGGATGTCTTCTCTATATTGGATGCTTAGAACAAAAAATAAATAGCCCCAGTTGTGTTTTCTAAGCAGAGGCCATGCGGGAAAACTTCGAGCTTCATCCTCATTTCAGTGAATTTTCTATTGATTATAACCATATCACAATATTCCTTATTGGTGTTACCTGCTTACCTGAACGATCTGGCTCAAACTACGAGAAGACGAGCTCAGGACGCTTATCAGAGGGAAACCCTAAGTAATAACTTCAGAGAGCAACCAGCACCTCAGTGGTCTTTCGGTTCGTACCTGCCTTGCCCCTTGAAAAATAAGTGACACGGCAACTTCTTTTGCATGTGTGCATGGCGGAAACATAAAACTGAAATCAACGGTTTGCTTGGGTTACTTACTGTGTCTGAGGTTAACATGAAGTACATAGATGTAAAAATGTTTTGTGAGAATATTTTGTCGAAAGTACTTACAAATACACGAAAGTGGGTAGAGAAAGTCGTGTAAGTATATGAAATCAGTGGTGTTTTTAATTGCACTAAAAACTAAAACTTTGATTCTTTTAAATGCTTTTTTCGTTTATTTTTATTACTATTTATCTTATGTTGCAGAAATCGTTGTTCTTACAGAGACAGCTTAAAAAGAGTTACACAGATATGTACATGGAGAATACAATTGCATACTAGAGCAGAAAGCTGCAAATGTATTGTGTACAGAGGAATTTTAATATATACTAACTGGTATATTAACAGTGTGTTTACGTAGGAATAATATCACAATGCTATTATCATATTATAAAAACATTGAGAGTTAATAAAATAAATTATGCATAACGAGTACAATAATTTGAATTCTGAGAGTTACAGGCTTATCATAAGAGAGGCTCCTTTAAGCTATACCATTTTTCTGTCTATAAATGTTCATGGAATATTATTTGAAATGCTATGTTGTTTTCTGGCATGACTGTGATTTTGGATTTGAAATATAATATGATTAACTGTAAGATGACTTAATACACAGATCACAATTTGCTGGTGCTTCCCAACAGTACTCGTGTGATACCACAGAACGGTAGAGTAGGCGAGTAGAGAGAGCACGAACTGTACACAGGTAGTCTTGTGATAAAAATCTCGGTGAAACAGATGGTGGATGGTGAAGAGGGGTGAAAGGGGATTTTATTCATCACTGGGATACTGCATTTCCTTTCATACAGCCAGCCGTATCTCTGTATCAAAGGCACATACGTGCGGACTATTAGGGCGTAGTTCATTCACATTCATTATATGGTCTAACTAGCAACTTCCCTTTTATCAAAACCGGAATAAAGATATTAGTTTTATGATATATGCAGTTTAAAGATTCTCAAGTTTGTTCACCTTCCAAATCGACTAGCATATTCTGATAACCGGTGCATTGTTTCGATTGTAGCGTTTTGCTATGACGTTGGGAATCTTCAAGAAAGTTGTTAGTATTTGCCCTTGTCCTTTCTGAACGCAACAGTTCTGACGCATCCGTGGCCCCAAAGGCCTCCATAATGAACCGGTGTCGCCTATCTTCGACGTGAAAAGGGAGTGAAAAGTTGAACTGACGTTATTAAACGCCATTTATAGAAAATAGCTTGTGATGCTTGGAGGATCAAAATTCCAAGTGCGACTTAAGGGGAGACTAAAAGACAAAGATTGTCAAAAACATTTTAGTGCGGTCATATTAGTTGAGTATTTCCTCATTAATGTTTTATATATATGTGTGTGTGTGGTTCGTCTCCTTTGCTACCTGCCAAGCGGGAGACATGGGTTCGATTACCAGTACCGGCGTGGGGATTTTTGCCCCGTTGGGAGACCTGGACCGGAGTGCACTCAGCCTCGTGGGGTCCCTGGAGGGGGGCAATTGAAGAGATACTTGATGGAGAAGTAGCAGCAGCTGCAGGTCATGAAGACCGCATTAACCGGCTGGGGGGTTCGAGGCGCTGACCACATCTCACCATCCAATACTGCACCCCATCCATGAGCCCGTCATGGTGGACCACCGAGCGAGCGGTAGCCAAGTTTCCTTGTGAGCTGTCGTACAATGGAGTTATTATATATATCTTATAATTTTAGACGCAGTCTTTAAATTGTAAATCTGTTTATACGAGTAGTGCTATATCTGATAGTACTGTGAACTCAGAACCACTTCAGAGAAAAATATCAACATTTGCACACCTTTGGAGTTGAGTAGTAAAATGTAACGAATCTTTCAGGGCCAGTTTTGCTTTACAATTTGATACTACTGTTGAGCTTGGTAGCTTTGCCTGCTCAAGCCAATACGTTTCCTTCTTTGCCACAGTTTTGCTTTAAACAGATTTCCTGTGAATGTTATTTTTGGTATAACTGTTTTGTTTCCTCACAAACCATTAAAGGTACACCAAAGTAATTCTTACCACGTAATACTTACTTTAAATAATCAGGCTTTGCAAAAAGACATATTTCACACAATTGTGGCTGTTTATCCAAACCCTCTCTTTCATTCATTTGTTTTATCTCCTCTGTAACATCTTTAAATTTTCTGTTATTGCAATTGGTTTTTGCATAGGTATTCAAGGTTAGTTTCAGCAAAATAGCACGACACAAAACAACATAAAGGGACACGGTATATAGAAGTGGTTCGATTAGCTAATTTAGTAAGTTAATTAATATTTTATTCTATTTATTTCTTTTTGTAGCCAGTGGCTAGACCGCACGCCTCTTCAATCCCCGGGGACCGAATTTGTGGTGTACAAAGCGGCACCTGTGTGGTATTTCTCGCCATTCTCCGCCATTCGTTCGACCAATTGCTCCAACATCACCTTTTCGTTCACCCACTTCGCCTTCATTTCCTATCATCTTCCTCAATTTCATACCCGGTTACGAGCTGATCCCCCGTTCCAGTTTAATCACTCTGATTTAATGTTTGTCTGCTTGACAGGTCTTTGACCATAAACATTCGCGTTTAAGTCTTGGAGGTGTAAATTCTTACATAGGAGGCGGTTAAACTAATTAAATTTCTTCGTGAGATATTCAATAAAGTTCTACCTGAGTTTAGATTTTATTAGACAAATAAAAGACCATTGAGGTTGCTGTTATGAAAAATAACCTTTAAATTAAATTATGGCTTTAACTTTATGCTAATAATGTGAATAATTATTTTGAATTGTAATTCATGATGCGTTTCAATTAAAAATTGCATGACGATTAGAACAATCCAATTCTTAACGTATTTGAAATCGCCATATCATAATTTGAGAATCAGTGACAGTCACGTTACTGCATCCCAAGACCTCTCCGCCTATAACCTAAAGCAAAACATAACTCTTCTATTGCTTATGGAAGTATCTAAACTGATGCCACGTGGTGCCGGAGGTGTCTCAAGCGTCCAGCTTTAATATGGATAACAGAGTTTTTTAAGATAATGAGCAGATTTAATATTGGAGGTATAGAGGTTTTAATTCCCCCCCCCCCAGAGAATGTATGTTAACAGTTCAAAATAAATGACGAGTTTTAAACGTGGTTTTTTTCATCGATTTTACAAAACAAAAGTTACAAATGCGCATTTTCTAGAGCAATGTGGGTATTAAATGTAAAGTGTGGTGTAAATGCTGTATTTTATCCTCTTACAGAAATAAACATATGGCTTGGTCAGAGAGACAGTGGAATGAGGTAGATAAGGATGCCACGAGACTGCACGATAGCTAGAATAATGTTCTGACATACGTAACCGAGTAGGCACAGACAACCGCTGTCCTAACTTTGGCCTTTGCTGTCTCAAAAGCGAAGAATAGGCCCAGTTAAAGTTACAACGCTGAAGTCTTACACTGTGTATAGGATCACATTAATAACCTATACAATAATAGTAGATGAATATACAACGTAAATCTCTTACATTGTTAATAAATTGTTTTTATTTATGGACGTTCTTTAACTGCTGTAGATCTCAGCGTCCCATTTAGCGTGAGAGATCGCTTAATTTTGTTCATAGACCTTCTTACCAAGATTGAGTGTCATATATATATATATATATATATATATATATATATATATATATATATATATATATATATAGGACAGGGACCACCGGCTATACGCATTATTTTGCAAAGTAGTTCAGTGATTATATTGCGTTTAAACAGAACGAATACGGGAAGAAGCTGAAAGAAACTAGAGAAATGGATTTTGGTGATTCGTGCTGGAAAATATGATGCAACTAAAGCGGGAAACAGGCGCCCGCGCAAATAAATCGGCGCTTTTCCCTGGCGTTTATTCCTATTCTTTGTACATGTTAAGATACACAGGATTTTGTGTTTTGTTAGTGGTTTTTTCTGTCACCTATCTGTAGAAGGGCTATTAAAGTGCCTGTTTTGTCGAGCGACCAAATAGCTGACCTCTCTCTCGGGGGCCCCGGTTTCATTTCCGGCCGGGGAGAGGAAATGTTCCTTTAATTAGGATTATTCCCTATCCTCCATCGGTTTTGGAAAAGTGGATGTGTGAGTGAATGTGCGTGTGAGAAACTCACAGTAAGCAATACTCATAATTTTCATAGAAAACGTGCGACGTTTCAGGCTCATGTTTAGGATAACTTAAGTCTTAGGTCCTGACATTTGCCCGATATGAAGACTGAGGAAAATTTGAAGGGAAAACTCAGGGACAATGATCCTGGTAGTGTTTCCCGTTCATGAGTCCGTGCCTTAACTATCTTGACTGTTAAATAAATACATATCTGCAATACCAATCACCGGTATCTAATACTTAACCGGCGCAGGTATTCCAATTTCTTACATTTATTTCCTGTTTCAAAATAAACCAATGTATCGTCATTTTACAGCTAATTTTAAAATACATATTAAACTGTATTCAACTATAATTTACAGTATTTTGTAATATTACTCATTTGAATAGTTTTTTAAAATAACCTTTACTTACTTAATCTCTCCTTAAATTAACTTTTAAAAAATCCATATTTTTATCTATTAATTTGAAACTATAACTTAATGTTATACTTATTTTAACTTTTCTTTAACTATAATTAATAATTTGAAGTATAAAAAGTATACAATTAAAGCATATTTATTTATGTTTTATCTTCCTTTACACTTTATTTTTTCTTATATATTTATTTTTACTTTCATATACTTTACATTACGTTTAGTATTATTTATATCTATTATTAATTAATTTTCCTTCATATTGTAACCATTATTGTTACTTATTATTTAATTATTAATATTTCTATCAATTTACATACCTTCATTCAACTTATTATTTTCACAAATAATTTTATACCTTTTATATCAATTACTCATTTCTTTACATTCGTAAATTATTAACTTCAAACATCATTTAATCTGCATTACCAATTTAATTTAGCTCTTAATAACTCAATTACTTCATTTCATAAATACTCTCCCTCATTTTTATTTACTTTTATTTTTTAAAAGCTGTATTTATATTATATTATGTAAATCAATATCCATTCCAAAACTGTATTAAATATATACTTAATAGAGTTTACTGCAGCCGGTAATAATACAATTGGTATTCAGATACGAGTATTAATATAACACTAAATTCTAATCTACAGCATAAACTAAAGCCGCTGGCATTCGGCGGTTCTCCTAAGTACTGTTTTCCAACACAAATTAAAAATCTTCATATATAAATGTATTGTCTTTCTACATATCTAGATATCTAATCTAAACCAAACTTGTAATCTATGTTACTACCTCGACTATTCTGTCGATAACACATTTCTAATGGATGAGGCTAAGAATAGCTGGAGAAAGGGCCCCTCAGTCTCTGGGGCAGCTTAGGTAAACTCGAGAAGGAGGAATCGAGGAGAGACCTACGCAAGCATGTGGGGGCCGTAATGTTTCCAGATCGAACACATCCGATACCGCTCGGGCGCTACGCACAAGTTCCAAGCCTCCGCGGTTACTCTGAAAGGCACCTGCCCGAGAGCACCCGGAGGGGGTTCCTGATAGAGCGTTGCCGCAGCGACGCTAGGAAAGAAACCTTTTCAGAGGGCAAAATAACCGCTCAAACGCAACCCACCGCATACCGTCGCCTGGTACTTCAACCCTAAATGTTGGCTACAGGAAGTGATGAGCAGAAGTCCTGATCGAAGATGAACTACCCTAACATTTTCCTGCTGACCCGGGGAAACCATGAAAAACCCATGTGTCAGAGCAGTCGGAAGGGTAGTAAAGCCCGTAGTCCCAGGTCATAGATTTAGGTACCCAAAGGAACCTCAAACCCGATAAATACGCCTCTGAGCAAAATAAAGCGGACTTTCACGCTAATATAGAATACGACACTGAGAAGCACAGCAGTTAAAAAATTGTCCTTAAATAAAGCCCAATTTCAATTTCGTTCTTTCCTTCTTTTCTTTTTTCCAAATGCGGGCCACAGACATTTCAGCTGAGCCATCTCTTGCTGGGTCTCTTGCGATGTATATCAATCATCGAATATATGTGTGTGTGTGTCTATGTATATTAGTTGGGTATTTTTGTTATATTTTTCTCCAGAAGTGGTTTTACGCAATGTATTAGTCCAATTTCAGCCTACTTACACCCGCACAACGTTGTTACATCGAGATCAACAATACTGTCGTCCTTCTGAAATTCGCTTTCGTTTTAATTTAGTTAATCATGGTATATTGCATTTTTGGTAGCCCCTGTCATTTGAGGAGATATGGGAATGTGAAGCATGCTCCAAACCCCCCTCGCCAATTCGTGGTTGGAATTCCAAGTTAAGCTGTGGGATCCCTAACGCTACTGGCATCTCATCATCAATCTATAACTGGGAGCAACGGATTCCTATCTGCTTCCCGGGGAAGAAGTTCCTCCATGCCTGCTAGGCGAACCAGTCTTTCCACTCAGCATGCTGTATTTACTGTTACTCATGTCTGAGACCAGCGTTTCCTTAAATCAGGCGTCTCCGAAGTCTACGTCACCAGAGATACTGCACAACGCTACTAAGGCAGTTGGCGGTAGAGGTAAGAGTCGCAGGGCTGCACCATAAATACCTGCCACAGGCCACAGTGAAGAGTGACATTGGTAGGGGAACTATAATACAAGAGTATTCCAATCTATACATGTGATTACCTTTAACTGTGCATTTAGATTTGTATCTGCTACCCGAAATCGTGAATGCGATTTTACTGTTTTCAATTTTGAAATATTCTTCAGTTCCTGGAGTTATATTACATCCCACGACTATGAATTATACACTTTTACTTATTATCACATGTCTACATCCCTAAGAAAATATTAAGCTTCCATGTTATACCATCTTCTAAATTATGTTTAAAACTCGATGAGTTTATTAAATTATATTCGCACATAGTATTTGATGATAATGTTAATAAAAATAATAATAAGGACTAGGACTAGGACTATTATTACTACTACTATTACTATTACCACTACTACTAATAATAATAATTATAATAATAGCAATAATAACAACAACAATATATGATTAAGTATGATAATCTCTGTACTTACACTTTATTGATTTTGTTAAAGTTGCTTGCCTGTAATGTGCACGTGTTGTTTGTGACACGCAATACAATGACTCTTATACTAGCCTTATATATCCTTATAAACTCTTGAAAAACAAGACACCTTAAATTTCGTCAGAAGCAGTACAGAAAAACAATGTTCCTCCCATTCGTCCAACAATGTGCATTCACGTTTCCGTGAATTCTTATTACGATTTGGAGGAGTCATTTCAATACGACAGACAGTCCACAACTGCACGTCTCAGGGAAGGGATGAATGGACTGTAACGTTACCTCATCGCCAACAGAGTCCTCCCCTCATTTAGGAATACAGTTTGGAAGACGTCTGTTAAATCGTAAGGAACGTGGAGCTGGATGTACTTATAATAATAACCTTTAACATATTCGCTCTCCAGATGTACCTCCAGTGCAAGAGGAAGAAGGTCAGCTTAGCTCGCGAATTGTTTCTTAATATACTGAAGTATGAATATATTAACAATAGTTTTCTGTCAGTGACCCACTCCCTTTTTCCCGTTTTAAATTTTTTCTTGGTGCTGTCTATAATCCAGTATACTTTTCTAGATATTAGTCAACAGGAAATTGAATTTCTAACCCTAGCAAAAGAAATAAAATTTAGTTGGGGTAAGGAGGCATGTATAATCAATTTAGAAAAAAAGTGTATGGTTTAGGCCAGCCCTGGGAAGCTGATAAACGGAGGGAAAGTGTGATGTCTCACCATTCCCACTGAAGTTATCAAGACTTGTTCGCCATGTAAAGAATGACTGGGTACTAAAATATATCTGGCTGTCTATCTTCCTCAAATGAGGGTATACAACCTTGTTCGGGCATATAATATAACAATGCCATCACCTATTTCTCGACACAAATTTAGAGGCTTAGTGGTAGACACAGTGAGACGCAGTTTTGATAGAAGGGCGCATTCCTTTAAACTGGAGCATGTATCACTCTTAGTGTAGTTCAGTTTTTATAATGATACCTGAAGGTTTAGCTTTTCCATGCTGATCAGTATTTGAGAAATTAAAATGTCGTTCTTATGTTTTAATTTTATACTAGCACAGCTGACTAGAACAAAATAAATATTCAGTCTTTGTATCATTATGAACGTAGAAGTAGTCTACAAATTAGGCGTAGAATGGGAAATATATAGCATCTCATCATCCCCAATGAAACAGCACTGTATGTTGTTATTCGTCATGTACTCGACAAGCAGGTAAGATTGGGGTGGAAAAATGTTTTCGCACTGCTGAGAGCTAGCTCCCCAACCAGCGTGGACTTTTGTGCAAGTGTTATTTTCTACTAGTAACTAACTTCATGTAAGTTGAAAAAAATTGATAAAAATTTAGACCATACATTTTAACAATAGTAGTAGCAATATGTTGAAGAATTTAATTTCGTAGGAGGGATCCTGATTCGATTTCCGGCTGGGATGGGAATATTCCTCTAGATAACATTTCCTACCCTCCCCAGGGTCTGGAAGCACGAAAGTGTGAATGCGCTTGTGTGTGACATCTAATGTATAAAACCACAAGAAATAAAATCCAATGACAACTGTATATGAGTTAGCATCACTGTCGACAGGCAACATGTTTCGAAGGTAAAATTCTGACGTGTTCCAATCACATGAATTTCTCTAGCTGTTTCACAAACTATTCTAACAAAGGACTATTATTTTAGGGATGAATTGGATCGGTAAAGAAGGGATGAATTGGATCGGTAAATAAGGGATGAATTGAGTAAAAATAAACAAAGGCCCTTCCTCCCTAAAAAAGAATTTTGCCCAAAATTCAACTTTCTATATCATACTAATCGAGATAAACATTAGCAGAAAGTGTATTTCTATTTGATTCCTTCTAAGCAGAACAGCAGTAAGAGAATACATAAATCTAAGGTGATAGTCAAGCCTTTTAAAAGATGATCGGTATGAGAACATATGAAGCTCGGTTCGCTGTGTATTGCCAAAAGATAAACAAAACAGGGATGAAACAAAGCGTGTCTCCGTTTGAGAAAAGTTAAGCAGTTTAAAATTAAAACGAATAATAAGGAATATTTCAGAAGCGGTCAGCTTCACAAAAATAATGTAGGTATATGACTTAAATTGTGTGATTTTACCTCTTCTATATTAAAGTGCAGAAAATGTCAGTTTGTTTGTTATGCAAAATTCAACAAAATTCCTCCAGAATAAAGAGGTCTTCAGAAGCTATTCCCAGAAAATTCAAGAGATCATTTTTTATGTCATTTAAATATCTCTAATGTATCTCATTTTAAACATAATCGTTACAGCTATTTTTTGAGAAAGACACTTTTTTTTTTTTTTTTTTTTTTGACTGCGGAAATGTTCTTCAAAAAAGTTCACGTCGTATCCTTGGAAGATACTAAATTTAAATATCAAGTTTAGTATTTAACGTTCTTTTCGTTTTTGAGCTATGCTGTGCACACATACACACACGCGCTTGTGCGAACCTTTTATTAAAAATACATGTTTGAACTCAATGGACCTCAAAGCGTATATGTCCGGTGAAATTTCAACATCAAAATTTTGGGTGGATTACAATACCTTCTCGACTTGTTATATGCATAGTACGTGTAGAGAAAGTAAAAGGTCGTCAGTATTACTATTGCAGTTAAAGATGGCGCATAAATGAAATAATATAAAGTGTCAAGTAATAATATGCAAATTAAAATCTGAAACATTTCAAAATGAGTGAATAAAAGAATGTTAAAACGTTTATTTGCCAAAATGTAAGAAAGTGCCAAACCGACGCAAACTACTAAGGGTTGAAAATTTAGAAAAAGATGGCTTTTAGAATTTCAAGGCAGCGTATATTTTTTCTGTGTTCTGCAGCGTAATTGTAAAAACTATCCATATAAACCAAATTCGGAAAATGTGCAAATAAAGCGTTTAAAACAATTCACCTTTTAGCTGTTCTTTGTCTACTAATATAACGGAGCACAGTAATAGTTATTCTGTGGATTATCTATATTTAAGATGCTAGAGTTTAAGATCGTGATTAATCAAAAAATTCCCTGGCACCTAAACCCCTAATTTGAAATATGCCTTTCCTGATTGTAAAGACGGATAAATACGTAGAAGTATTTTTTGGGGGTTAAAAGACAGCCTATAATTTACATGAAGTCCTATACCAAACTTGCGAAGGTTTATGGCCGGATGGGCCAACTGGTGCAGTTTTCTATATAAGGGGTTGAATATAAAGTAATTCTTGGTTTTAAACATGTTCAAAGATTCAGATTTTAGTTTAATTTCCAGAGTATCCACATGAACAATCTTGGTTCAATCGGAAAACCGTATAAAACCTGACCGCTCATACTGAGTTTTCGTCTCGGTTTCATGACGTGCAACAGCCGCCATGCCAGCACCCTGTCTTCCCTTCTTTATTCCGTGTTCCTGTCAACCTGTAAATAAAATATAACAAAAGTATATCTTACATCACAGAAAAGCTGGAAATGTCCTTCTGCAACTAAACAAGCATTTTATCGAGTAAATACATTTAGCTCGACCGTTGTAATGTTTCATACGTCATATTTTGTCATCCAAGTGTGAGTGGTTTTCGAGTAAACGTTCAACAGTTTAGCTAATTGAGTATAGTGTTTCGTCTACTATCGCTGTACATCTTCGCATGTGTTTTTTGTTTTGCACTGCCAGTAGTCCCAGATTTACATATAAGATCGTGAAATGATTTCTGGAAGGAGATAATTTTGTGGTATACTTCAACACGAATTATTCTTGAACACGACGAGTCGACATTTATTGTAAAAAAAAGCTCTCCTTTTCTCCAACAACAATACTTTAGTTCTTCCACAATCTGATTACAATCACAATCTGTTCACAAATATCTGTATTTTGTCAGTATTTTCGTAAAAATCCTTTCGACGTTTGATGATAGATTACTACTGTTCGATACGAATGTCACTGCTCGCTACGTACTTCAGATGAAACTGAACTCTGAACACGCTTCGTTCCCCATTTTATATCTCTCGGTCACGTGGCCGGAAACTTCTAAAAGTAGTCACACATGACAATTACAGCAGGTGTCACAAATTTACTTAGGTATAACAATGCCGGGCTTTGATGCCAACGAGCCCTCCCACAAATTACGTGCCCACTCGCACAGGTGTAACGATCTCAACTGCGATGTAAAAATAAGTTGCCACCGGTACACGTGTCCACTAACGCAGTGTAACCATTGATGCTAAATCCTGCTTACGAAGCAAGCCGTACAGATATGTTAGGCGATTACGGGCGCAGTGTAGTGTATTAAAATCGGTAACATGTGAGGCACGTAAAAGGGCGGCACCGGGTTCGATTCTCGCACTTCCCAATCTGACCATGGCTTTTTTTTCTCCCTTGGTCGCTGAGGTGATTTATTCTACCATGATTCTCCTTGCCCCCATTTCCTTTCATTTCATTTCTATTTCATGTTTCAGGAGTGCTTTCGTCACCTGCAATTACGACAGTGCCGGAAATATGGCGCAGTTGCATTTGCTATAGAAAGATTTTCCCCTTTGGCACCTTAGAGAGCTATCATGCCTGTTCCAGTTTTGGAATTGCTCTCTAATGGTATGCGGGTGTTCGAATTGGACATTTTGGGGACTTATGCGCGTCTCTGTGGTCCTAAGTGTCTGCAGATCTGTGACTTGTTCCGATTCCTTATCATCATCCTTTCTGCGGGTGTAGCCATAATTGATCCATCATGGTGTAGCGTGATCGAGGTGGCCCCCTCCGTTCCATCCTAAATCATACTGGTACACACAGAATTTTCGCACACTTCCCTTTCCCTGATTGGCACATTACAATTTGAATAGCAATATACAAGCCCTGTAATGTGCAAGGCCAGGTAATAAAAGCGATTAAGCATTCTGTCATTATTGATACATGTGCCTTCATCATCCTGAGGAGCAGCTTTAAAGCAAGGATACTTCTATGTATTTTTTGATAAGAATGTATAAATGTTTCAAATCACTAAACCTGTTACATAACAACATCTTTTATTCATAGATTGCGAAAATGTAAATTTGACAGTTCTCTACGAATGATTAAGTTAAATTATCATATTAAATAAGGAACCATTTTTACCACACAATAACCTATTCCACGAGAGCAGTACATGAGAACTCCGAATGAGTGCTCCACATGAAAGGTGCGATATGCTGGAAAAGTTATTTGAAACACACCGCAGTATTGTACATAACTGCGTTTTGTTTTATCTGACACGCCACAAAAAGTTTTCGCAATCAGAGATACTGTCATGACAGATTTAACCTTAAAGCATGTAGTGCAGCAAAAAGCTTCTGCTACCCTTGCTGCTAAACTCAAGTGCTTATTTTAGTTCTACCTTTCTACCCTATAAGTTTCCTGCACGTTGTTTTACCACATCCAATAAACATAGTGTTCTACAATAAATTCATCTAAGAATGGAATTGTCACACATTATCGAACTGCTACTTGAACTTCTTGTAATTGTAAACATCACAAGTGCGAAAAATACTTTTATTGAACAGTCCATCTACAAACTAACATAAAATATTATTTCACTGCAAAATATTACTTCTTTTAAAGGCAAGGAAAATATATTTAAAAGTCCTATCTTGCATCTGTCTTAAAAAGGCTTCTGACCTAAGCCACTGAATTATGACTTCATCGTTTATTACGAGCTTGTTGTATACTGTAATGCTTGCAATTGTGGTGGATTATATTGTTGCTGAGCTTTATTTTCTCACTTTTAATTAAAATGATGGATGACATCTTTAAAATACACAATCGGATTATCTGCGATGCGTCTTTGCATTAACGGTACCGTAGAATTTCAGATATAACAACTGTTTTTGGCTTCCGAAATTCATGGATCAAAAGTATAATATTGAAGTATCAACCCACCTTTTATAGTCTGATTATTCAAGTTTGCTAAGTTGGAACAAACAACATAATGCTTATATTGAAATAACTACGGTGGGCTATTCCAACTCTACTCGTCTGAATAGGAGTACTCGTGCCTACTCAACCACAAACCTCTGCGCCAGGCTGGGAGAGAAGTTGATAGCCAATTGCTCACTAGGCGAAAATCATTGCGCTTGCATTCCAACATTTGATTCAACCGTGACGGTTGGACAATATTCCTACCCTCTGCTTCCCAGGTATTGGTGGGTGTTGAGTTCCTTCACTTCCTTCCTGCAGAAGGCATTGTCAAGCTACCGCGGCATTATCCTGTCTAGAAGCTGCGGTCGGGTTGTGGTCTCTCACACGAACGTCTCGGCTCCAACCAACCATCCTGATAGCCATCCTCATCATGAAACATACGAGTATAACACAAGTTAATGGGGAGAATGAAAATAGTTAGAAATGCAGCGTTAAAAGGCTCCATAGCACTTTTAATTATGTGATAACATTAAAAAAGAGAAAAATAAGGTTTTATTTTATGGCATGAAGGTGAATAAAATGAGAGTAGTGATAACGTAAAACGTAATTTGCTTAGCATTGGGTGAAGAGAGGTTTGCACGGGAAAAGGTACGTTTTGTTTATATTCATTACTACATTTTATTAAATGAACTGAGAGGTTAAATTCAGTTCCTGAAGAGGTTAATATGTATGCTCTTAATGAATTGATGTTAAAAGGAGATTAACCATAGAACAGTTATTCAACACTTTCGACTTTTATATCACAAGCAACCGTCCAACAATACATTATAGATTTCCCCACCATATAGTTGACATTTTCTAGGCATGGAAACATCATTTTCTTCTTGATTAAAGTTTTCTCGCATATTATAAAACAGTTTATTGGAGGTCTGATATCCATTGCTGCACAGAAGGACTCTAAAAGATTTATAGCGTTTCTGTTTCAACAGAATTCATGTTGATCCCTAAACCAAAATGTTCTGCTGCATGCGCTACACAGAATTTGCACTTATTTACATCATGCAGTAAAAAAATGTAATATGTTACATTCACATGACTTTTTCTGCCTGCTCTGCAAGCAAACTGTTCTTAGAAAAGATTATTCTTTTATCTATTACATCACGCTAAACGAGATAAATATTAACACAATTGGTCTTATTATTTAGTTCCTTATAAGCAGAAGGGAAATAAGGGAACTTACCAGGCTAAAGCGATAGTCAAATATTTTAAAGTCGATTGATATGTGAACAGTTGAAGTTCGGTTCGCCTTGCATTTCCAGAAAAACAAGAGGAATGAAAGGAACGGTGACCGCGGCTGAGAAAATGTATAATTTAAGATAATTGAAACCAATAACAATTAATATCTCGGAAACGGTCAACTCTGTAACAAAAACGTATATGACATACATCGTGTGTTTTAACGAGGTCTACATTTTTTTGTGTAGTAAGCTTTTGTGTATCTGTTACGGTTTACCAACTATGCAAAATTCCGCATAATTAATCCAGAATGAACAGGTCTTCAGAATCTATTCGCAGAAATTTCAAGATATACAATTTATTTTGTGATTTAAATAATTTTAATATACGGTAGTTTAATCAAAATCGTCAGAGCCATTTTTGAGAAAAACAACATTTTCAAACATTTTTCCTTATAAAGGGTCGTTTTTTGTGGGGGATGTTATTGAAAATTTTCGTGTTGCATCCTTGGAAGTAATCAAACTTAAATACGAAGTTTGGTATTTAATGGAGTTTTAGTTTTTGAGCTACGCTGTCCACAGACACACGCACATACACACGGACGTTTTTCTAAAAATATGAATCAGGGGACATATATTTCCAGTAAAATTTTGGTATCGAAATTTTGGGTGGAATACAATACTTTCTCTATACACTATGTATATAGTACGCGTAGAGAAAGTAATACAAAGGAAACAAACACTATGTGGTTCATAGTAAAACTTGTTCATTTCTTTTTTATGGTAACTTCGTACAAAACGGTGACGTTTGCCGATTAAGAGATACGCGAGTGAAATTTCAAATTTCCATATATCTGTATAGAGTTTATTGAAAATTTTACTGTGATTGCATTGCTCTTGTGTTAATATGAATGCCATATTTGATAAGATGTGGTAAACATTTTGCAAGAGTTTCATTATTTGAAAATGGTGTTATGTAAATATATTGTAGAATCAAAATATACCAAGCGCCCCAAAGGTTCAGAAATTCGGTTGGCATTTCTTGAATTGGAGATTTAAGCCACACAGAAAAAATTGCAAGGCTAAATTTAATTAACTTTGATTACTGAATTGTGATAATTACTTTAATTGATCTCTAAACTAAGTCATTTCTATAAACAATATATTTATAAAAATCATTTTGGTGACAATAATTTTATCGCCTGAAATGTTAAAATGGATACCTCTGCACATCTTGGGAAATTTTAGTTTATTTAAACAAAAACTAACAAGCGTGGAACATTTTGAAAGCTTTAAAATGTAGTTTTGAGAAAAGCGCTGTTTTATAAAATAATATGCTAGGAAACAGTTGTGTTGAGCCGTAATAGCCGCAGTGTGAAAACGGCTTGTTTTTGTACTCATGCTGATTGCCGTGTGTTGTTACACCTGCGTTAGTCGTCGTCTTGTTGTTACACTTCGAAGCTGTGATTGTTGCACCTGCTTGAGACTGTGACACCTGCGATGGTTTGCACGTGGGACTGCTTCTGTAAGTTTCTTATCACGTCATCGACAGGTATAAAAGCAGATAGTGAGAGAGATCAACTTCAACCGAGAATGCATAGCGTGCAGCAGTTTAGTGAGTTTTGACGGGAAATTCGAGCCGTCGCCACAGCGCAAGTCGAAAGGAAACTGTAGGGCAGAATTGTTGTGAAAGCCTTGTTTATTTGTGAACAGATACTAATGTGTAATCAGTGGAAGAAATAAAATAGTTGTTTGTTGTAGCAATAAATAGAGTTCTTCTTACAAAATATAAATGGCTGTAGATTGTAATGCAATGAGAGGACAGCCAAACGTTAATCTGTATGGATACCCAAAAATTCCAACAGCTATTTTCTATATAAAAAGCGACTTTCGACTTTATAACCTATTGTCAAAATTGCACTCCGAGTGTCCCTTTTCATAATTTCATTATATTTATAGATACTGTTTTGACTTTCTGATATTTTCGAAATTAATGTGAAATGTTGCAGCAAAGTAGATTAAAGTTGAGCATAATTACGTTGTATAGTATTTTCTCAATTGTATGCTGCATATTTGATGTAAAATTGGTAAATAAGACTCGCGAAACGACGCAGAAAGTTCGCAGGGGATAAGACTAGGGAAGGCACGTAGGATGTAAAACAAAGACTCCCCAAATCTCTTGCTATATCCTGCTTCAAGTGGAACCAAGAACAAAGGAAGCCCACGAACACCTGAACCAAAGCAGTGGACGTGTAAGCGTTCAGGATGACGCGCAAAGTGAATTAATTACGTCGTAAATGGGCAAGAACGCTGTCTACGGGTAAAATTACATGCCATTCGTCTTCCACAGCCTGGCATAAGCTACACAGAAACCTCGCAAGATAGCGCTGAAACCTGTGTAAGGCTAGGAAAAACTCTGAACAGAGCAGTTTCCTTTGCTACTTAATCTATTATGTTGCATTTGGTGTTTAAGGCAGTGTCGCTTTGAAAAGGCACACCTCCACATCCTTCTTTCACATCTAGAAATACGAATCTAAAAGACATACCGAATTAATACACCTTTGGTACTGAGTTATATAAAACTGTTTTAAGGTGGTGTTTTCTTATTTGTATGTAATTCCTTTATGCTAATACAAAGATCATTTTATCTATATATTTGTCATATCTACTTTAAATTCTATTTTTTTTTATTTAAACAAGTAATGTATGTAAGTAACTGAAGCATTGTATTCTACTCAAAAATTAGACACCATTTCACTGGAAACACACGTGTTGAGACCTCCTGAATCCAAAGAAGCATTGCTGGAAAAAGTCAATGTGTGCTTGTGAATACTGTAACTCAAAAACGGAAAGTTGGTCAAAAGCCATATTTGTCATTTAATTCCAATATCTTTCTCAGTTGCGACACAAATATTTTCAACAAAATCTCACATCTCAAACTACTCATGGAAGATTTTTAAATTTTCTTCAAAATTACTCTTAAAAATTGTTATTAAAATGCTGCATATTAATGAATATACGATATATATATATATCTATATATATATATATATATGAATATGAGAACTAAAATTGATATCTTGAATGTTCTAGGAATAGTTGTGAAGTCCTGTTGATACAGAAGCAATGTGATATAATATTATGTAACTGGTAAATGTTAAGCGACACATGAAAACGTGTTGCAATAAAATGTAGATCTCTTTAAAACTGATAATCTATTTTAAATAACCTTTTTGTGAATTAAGTCGTTACCGAGATATTCCTTGTTAATGATTGGAATTGTTAAATACTTCTTTCAAATTCTACACACTAGCAATTAAGTCTCTAGCTTTAAAAATGCGAAAAATAACTTGGGTACGCATAGCTACCATTAAATAAATTTCGAGGCAGTGTATTATTTATAAAACCTTTAAAGCAAATGAAGAGATACAATTAATACCCTAAAATAATTAAAACTACATAAATGTAAATTTCGGTGTACACTCTCTGATGATTATGATGATAATAATTGAATAGTTGTTCATTATAACCAAGCAAAGGAATTCCTAAGCAGTTTTCTTCAAGTTAACTTCACCCCAAATATTTTTGTTTTGTCCCATTTTATCCCACCTTTAACTGGATGGTCCAATCGGCGGCATTTCCCGGTATTTTTGCCAATCGGTAATGGTGTTAACTCGTGTAATGTAGTCGTTAGCTTACTATTCCTATTTTTTTAATGTGTGTCATCAGATCACACACATACACAAACACAAACACACACACAAACACATATTCAAACTCCCATGTATACGTCCAGAATCTGCAGAGGATAGGGAGTGATCTGGGCTAGAGAAAATTACCTAACCTTCAGCTGGACATCGAACACGGGACCCCTCCCACAGCAGGAAGGCGCTCTACTGATTGAGCTGCGGCTAGGCACACCAAACATTATCACTGCAAAGATTGCAAAATAACAGAGGCCAAGAATCACTGACAGGCGGGTACAAATCGGCCCCAGTGCTGCCTATGAACGTCAAAAGACACCAAGACGGGTGGATGATGGTTTATCTGCGAGCTCCTACCATAATCCAGTAACAGGTCAACCATATTTCCTTCCGTCCTGGCTTTAGTGCTTAGAAATGTCTGTGATATAACATCATAAATATCCTAACTTAAAGGCTAACTGCATTCGTGTATTTCACTTTCCAGATGGATTTGTATATCCGAAGGATAGCTAAGGTTTAACGATCTAAGTTAGAATCAGTATTCTGTATCAGAATCTAATAACTTGATTTCTTAAGCGGAGCTGCACCGTGGACAAATGGTTAGACCGCTCACGTCTCACCAAAGCGGCCTGATTCCGATACCAAGGTACCACACGTGGCATTAGTAGTGGACAAATTGGTGTCATGGCGGGATTTGGCCGAGATCTCCAGTTTTCCCCGCCATTCATTCAACCAGCTGTTCCATAATCAAATTCCTTTTCATCCATTTCACGTAATTTCATATCTTCTGCTTCACTCTATACCAGGCATCAGGCTGTTCTCTCATCTGGCTACTCTCTCTCTCTCTCTCTCTCTCTCTATCTCTATCTCTATCCCTCTCTCTCTCTCTCTCTGATCTAAAGCCCCTCTGCTCCTCAACAGACTCTAACCCCAGGCTCCGGCTTCTAAGTCCTGGGCTGTAAATCCTCCATACCAGGAAGAAAAACAGCGAAGAAAGAAGATTTCTTAAGCGGATATAGAGTTAAAATGATGCACTTATATATCTTGCTAGCAAATGACTACAAATGCTATTTTAGAACTGTGTAATGGACGTGTTACCATATATGAATTGTATGTGAGGCGTGATACCATTTCGAATTTGGGCTTTGTAACAACCATAATATCATAAAGATGCTGTATAATGATATATAAAATAGTTCTTGTATTTCCATCTAACATAAATATACAGATATTAATTTAAAAGTTGTAAAAACTGAAATTTACAAGAAAAATAAGCCAAAATATTTTACTGGTAAACAAAAAATCCCTTAAAAGAACAGTCAAGTTCATCTCCTAAATTCCATACTTTTAATGATAAAGCTTCAAAACTCTGCATATTTATCTCTCCTACTTATAGTAATCTGAAAACATTCAACTATCTGATCCAATAAGCTTTAACGTTCTTAATTTTTCATTAAGAATTTAATTTAGTTGTTTAATATAAATGCTCCTTGTGGAACAATTTCCATATTTCTTTCATAATAATAGGCAAGTATGTTGATAATATACATGAAAATGAATTTTGATCTAGATTTTGCTGTATAACGAAAACAAAAGGTACAATAACTTTTGTATTTGAAATGTTTATTTTTAACAAATACTTGTTTTTCATATTTACTCCAATATAAATGCTCAATTATCTATAAGATGCATTCCAAATTATAAAACAAACGTCCTGAAATGCTTACATTTTAAATTTCAGAGCAGTCTGGCCAAAATTGCTCCGCAAGGTCCTTTTTATGCAAAGAAAAAATCTATTTTTGAGAACCGGAGAGAGTAAAATCTAATGGGATGCACAGTGCACTCCCACTTTTAAATGACCATTCAGGCGTTTAAATAATGTCGCAGATTAAAACAGTATACCACTTTCAAATAGAGAAAGAAACAAACAAGTTTAGAAATAAAAGCAAAAATTAAATATGGTCGAAAACTTCGATTTTCAGTTGAGTGTCCCCTTAACACGCTTACGTCTGAAATACTCGGAGAATTTCTATCGATTACACGTATATGAACATATCCTGAAAGTTTTAAAGAGATATGACAGAACCATTTGCAAGGAGCAGTTTATCAACGCAAAGCAAAAACTAAAATAAGTGTTAAAGATTCAACATTGTGCACTGACCTCAGAACAAAATGCACACTATTCTCCCTTCAGACTCTTTTCTTTTCTACACCCTCACACATTTGAGCAGCTTACTGGTTTGTGTGCTTTGCATTTGGCACTTTTATTTTGTTTTTGTTCTTTTTTTCTTTAAATGAAACACAGAGTGTATATGCACTATGTTTTATATGAAGATTATAGTTGTAAAAAACATTTTTCTTAAAATATTCTCATAGTACACGGTTGTACCGCATTAAAGCACTCGGAATAGTATTTAGGCAATGAAAAAAAAACTATAAATGTTGAAGAAACATTCAAATTCCGGTTTGCATGGACTTAATCGTGTATCTATGTCCCGTAAAATCTTGTGCGCATCTAACGTACACCATGGGATTTTAGATCACCATGTAACAGGTTGTTCCAGTCAGAGAGCAGACGAGTATTCTTAGGACTCTCAGGAGTCCACAGACGCACACAGACACTCGCACTCGGACTTTATTTCTAAAAATGCTTTTTTTCAGACTCAGGGATCTCAAAATATATATTTCCAGTGAAACATCTACATCGAATTTTGGATGGAATGCAATACCTTCTGCACGAGATAATTGGTGTGAGAATATTAACTTCAAGCACTTTAACACACTTATTACTACCATCACGGTATTTTTCATTAGCTTAGTTCTTGCTGTTCGTTTTCTGTTCTGCAGCTTAAATACATTTCTTGATTTTAGGATAGCTTCATCTTTAGCACCATGTTTTTTTTTTTTCATTTTCGCCATCATTCAGTTCTGTACAGTATAATTATTTGCCAGTGGTGATTCGTGGCCTAAACTATACTCGGTGAAGCTCTAATCATTAAAATCACATGCAGCATACTCATTTCTTACATATTGAGCTAAGACTTGAATCCTCTCTGCTGGCGTATTTCTCAGATATGTCGCCCTGAAAAGGCCGCAAGGCCAAAACAACAGATCTTCCATTTAAGAACTACCACACAGCTACTCGTATTCTGTATCACGAACATTTAAAGTGTTTTTGTAAAATTTAGTACCATTTTGTTCCATGCTTTTGGCCGCAAAGAAAAGAATAGGGTTTGTTCTTCTCGGTAATAGGAATTTTATCGCAATCAATTTACTGCGAAAATGTTTTGTGTAATATACTACGCACTATATAATTTTCCACATTCATCTTTCCATTAACTTCATCTGAACAAAACAGTAGACGGAAAACAAACATTACAGTGGAGCTAACTTCAGTAAAATAAAACAACACAATGGACAACTAGACTATTTAAATGCTCAACCCTTTTACGTGAAGACTATTTTTAAACTGTTCTTGTAATTTCTGACTTTTTGGGGATGTCAGAAACATCCCTAGTTGTCATTCCTTCATGAGGCCAATAAACTGATTGATAGCCTCTGAAAGGGGCTGTCTTTTGTTTGCTAAATTCCTGTACTTTTAACTGCACCATAGCTTCAAAACAGATCTGCTTTGGTAACTCATGGAACCTTAAGTTCTGTTTCGTTGTCATGATAACTGGATATAAAAATGCAGATGGATATTCATTGACAAAAACTAGCTGCAAACCCACAGAGCTTTGGCCATCCCCTCTATTCCTTTTGTCCCTCTTCAAGGCCAGAAGGCAAGTAGCTCCCACCCCTTCCTTTTTCCCTCACACTGGGTATAAACATGCAGCTACATAGCCAGTGAGAAAAATAGCTGCAAACCTACAGAGCTATGGCCATCCCCTTTGTCCCTCTTGAAGGCCAGAAGGCCAGTAACTCCCATCCGTTCCTTCTTCCCTCGCACTGGGTATAAACATGCAGCTACATAGCCAGTGAGAAAAATAGCTGCAAACCTACAGAGCTTTGGCCGTCCCCTTTATTCTTTTTGTCCCTCTTCAAGGCCAGAAGGCAAGTAACTCCCACTTCTTCCTTTTTCCCTCACATGGGGATAAACATTTAGCTACATATCCAGTGTGAAAAAATAGCTGCAAAGCTACAGAGCTTTGGCCATCCCCTATATTTCTTTTGTCCCACTTCAAGGCCAGAAGACAAGTAGCTCCAACCCCTTCCTTCTTCTCTCACACTGGGTATAAACATGCAGCTGCATATTCTTGACAAAAACTAGCTGCAAACCCACAGAGCTTCAGCCATCCCCTCTATTCCTTTTGTCCCTCTTCAAGGCCAGAAGGCAAGTAGCACCCAACCCTCCCTTCTTCCCTCACACTGGATATAAACATGCAGCTACATACCCAGTGAGAAAAAATAGCTGTCAACCTACAAAGCTTTGCCATCCCCTCTATTCCTTTTGTCCCTCTTCAAGGCCAGAAGGAAATAGCTCCCATCCCTTCATTTTTCTCTCACACTGGGTATAAAGATGCAGCTACATATCCAGTGAGAAAAAATAGCTGCAAACCTACAAAACTTCGGCCATCCCCCCTCTTCCTTTTGTCCCTCTTCAAGGCCAGAAGGCCACTAAATCCCACCCCTTCCTTCTTCCCTCACACTGGGTAAAAACATGCAGCTACATATCCAGTGAGAAAAAATAACTGCAAACCTACACAACTTTGGCCATCCCCCCTCTTCCTTTTGTCCCTCTTCAAGGCCAGAAGACAAGTATCTCCCACCCCTTCCTTCTTCCCTCACAGGTATGTTCCCAGCTGGTTGTTTAATTTGAGCGTATAACAAATTAAACACTTATATTCAAATTTAATAAATATAGAAATGAGTGATGTTGAGCTTCAATAGCTTCACCTGATGAACCGCTACTGACTTTTCCTCTGTGCCTCTTGAAGGTGACCCATTACGAGGGTATTGCGATGAACGACTTCCATATCTTCAGTGAAAAACCGAAAGCTTTGAGCGCAATGCAAGTTGCAGCTTTTAGGAAATGTAATAAATGTATGTACACATAACTTGAAAAACTACTGTGCTATAAGTAATGCGCTGTAAGAAACACGCTTTTGTATTACTCCACATTTACATTAGTTATACAATAGCTGCTCATTTTCACAGAACTGATTGATTTCATTTTCAGCTACGAGGTGGGGCTGCCTATCGCCTTTGTTTACTTCCAGGATGCTTCTTATTTCGCAAATAGTAGTATGCAAGCACCTTTTCTAGGGTCGGGGGGGGGAGAAGGGAGAACCCGCTCGCCTGCGTTTCCGAGTGTTGTCCAACAAAGGCCTTTTTTTTTTTTTGAGGTCCTCGGCTATCGTGGTGAATAGGTTATATAATTTATTGCGAACTAGCTGAATTATTTGAACGGAACACGGCACTCATGCATGTTCGTGAACTCTGAGATCTACAGATAGAATGTAACCTTGCATTGAAGCCAATAGACGTCAGGATGTATAGCATAATTCGTGTCTCAAAGTTGTAACTCTGCTTCCGAAATTGTATGAGACCACCGAATGAAGACTAAAGAACCGAGGGTCCAAGAATAGGTACGCACATTGTACATATACCAAGCTGTGTAACATAATAGGTTGTTTCTGAATTGGAAACAGCTAACAATGTTAGTAGCAATAGCTTTTCAAATAGATTATGAATAAGATTATTGTGATTTCTTTCCAGACCCAGCATAACCCCATGTGATTTAAAGGCAAAATTGTAATATATACCAGGTATTACTGCAGTTCCACAAGAATAAATGGTCAGCGAGCTGACTTCCCACCTGCATGACCCGGGTTCAATTCCCAGCTGTGGCGGCGAGTTCTTCTTTAACTTGAATTATTCCCAATCCCCCACAAAGTCTGGAAGTATTTATGTAAGAGTGAATGTGTGTGTTTTTGAGGAAAATAAATAAAAACTGTTTAAAACCGACGTTAAGAATCAACAATCAAGTTGTTTCTAATGCAATACCTCCGATATGACCTACCATGTTAAAGGTGGCTATAAAAATCAAACAATAAAAAATATAAGTGGTTTTGCGCCAAGTCGAAGATTTTTGTTTTACCTAAACTTAAGAATTCATATTATTTTATTATGAAAAACATTTAGACATTCTAATTTTTTTTTTTTACCAAATGCTAATAAAATTAATACCTTAATTCTCGCTGTGCCTTGAATGCGTGCCACCTGTAACCGCCTTGGAGGAAGTTGTTGGCCGGATAAGTTGAATTTCCTAATGATTTTCAAATTCAAGCGCAGGGTTTAATTATTCTTTCACCTTTACCTGTCGCAGAAGATCGTTCTTTACTTTCTGGACGACTTTACCTTGACTTTTTCTGGCAGCAACTCTGATATTACCCTCTCCGCTGTTATTATAATCTCGGCTGGTTCCTCAGAGTCCTCAGTTGATCCAATCAAATCATCCGCCATATGTCAACAGTACAAGCCTCTTGGATCATGATCACATCTGCCAGGAAATCAAAGTTGGTACGAATGATGATTAGGTTTATACATAGATCCTCAGGGTTCTTTGCATCTTACGTGACCCAAGGGAGGGGAGATGAGGGGAGAGACACGAAGTGAGACCAGATGGGGACGACTGGCGCAGGCATGGACGGCCTCCCTAACGGTTACAAATGGAACACCTTCGAAGCTGCCCGGGCGCGCTCACGAACCCCGAGCCTACGGTAGTTACCCAAAGATGTCCGAGCCAGACGCTATTATGATCCCTTTAAGTGCGCAAGCCACCATCCAATCGTACCCACCTGATACCGTTGCCTGGTCCTCCAATCCTGTAAAAATATCACAAGGAAATTATGGGAACATGATATGATGGACAGGGAAATTTGGTGAACCTAATGAAACTTCCCAACGTCTGCTTGGCGACCAGGTGAACTCCCGAAAAGCCCCCATGGGTCAGGAAGTCTGACTAAGGGAATTGAACCCATGCCCTCCAGAATGCGAGCTGAACGCCTTGCTCGGTTCAAAGTTGGTAAACCTGGAGTGGTGTAATGTGACACCACTAAGTTGCATAATTTTATCCTTTTAATTAATAGCATCTATGAATGCTTCTTTTACATTCGATTGTTTAAAAGTTATTTGTTTAACGGAAAAATCGCGCTATTTCTCTCAGATACAACAATTGATCCACGCCAAAAGAAAACAACCTAATACTTGCGCGATGTAATTAATGTCTTAGTTGTATATAGTGGACCGCCTCTCAGTGCATTCACCTCGCTATCTCTCCGGAAATTCTCAAAAGAAGTGGAGTACCGTCCCTCGGACACCGCACGACATTGCCAGGGTTAATGAGCTCCCCAAAACATAACAGCATAACAAAGAACTTTAATTAAAGAGGAAGCAGTGTTGTTATCGGTGTACTATTCAGACTCTCTTATACCTCCCCAGCTTGTGCTCTAACGTCGCACACAAACGTGAAATAGTCAGCGCAGTGAAGCGACAGTGCTCTGCGGTGCCATCAGGAATCCAGTGCCGTTTTGTTTGTTTACCCGTTATGCTGATTAATGACGGTCGTAAAATTGGAAAGCGTATCAAAGCTAGACGTCCGCGATGCTGCTGCTACTGCTGCTTTTTCCACCCTTTCTTTCTCCCCTGCGTTAAAGGGCTGACATCAATGGCATTTCCCAGTCAGACATTTGTATTTATGGTGACGATGCGATGAGCATCAACGCTTGGAATATCAGCCAGTCAGAGAAGTGTCATTCTGAACACACACACAATGGGGTATGTTCTCTAACTTATAGTGGGTTAATGTTGGAGTTTTCTAACCCTGTCGCTAGATGTGGTAACTCCAAGCAGTAAATAAAGAAGGAATGCTTTAAGATGTGTATAAACATTATAGGTACCTTAATAAACAATTTAAAGGTGTCATTCTTTCCTTCAATACTGTCTCTTTTGTTCAAAATAAAAAAGTTTTATTTAAAAATTCTGAGTTCACGCGGACAAATTTGGTTGGTGTGCTTTCCACTGTATGTCAGGTGAGCATAACATTTAGTTTACTGCAACAGTATTTCTTTAATATTTTGGTTCAAACTTTCAATTTCCAAGCAACAGGTCTTTTATAAACATTTGGGCTATATTCCAAAATAGACTTGAAGTAGTCATTAATAAGTTTCTAAAGTAAATTATTTGTTGATACGAATAACGCTTGTGCGCTCTAATTTATAAAAAAATAAATGTTATAAACTTTTCGAACTTCAAAATAACAAACTACGCTCATCTTTCATCAATAACGTTAAATTATTTAGAAACTTCGGGATAAACATTGTGGGTATTGTATATACCATACGTTCAAAAATAATTACAAACGTTATATCCCAAAAATGTTTAAAGTAGTATATATCCTTTGTTAACTTTAGGAAAAGTATAAATTCAAAACTCCTAATCATAGGATCCAAAAGCTCTGTTTTTGGAAACGAAACATATTTTGTATAAGCCGCCTTAATTCGGTAAAAATTCAAAGACTTAAATATTACATGTTTAGAAGTATTAAAACATTTTGAAAGGGCGCATATATCTTTAAATTTTAAATATTGTAAACATGGAAAGTACATTTAATTTTACATAGTTATATTGTATACTCTCTAGGTTCAACTGCACTGCACTCACTTCAGTATAAAGTACTCCGAAATGTGGTTATGAAGAAATTTATGAATGAAGCTTGGACTTCTAATGTTCAAACTGTGAAAAGGAAATTAAGCGATTTCTTTTCTTAGTTTGGGACATAAATTAAATATTTAAACGCATGTTTCTAAGCTGTAGACATGCTTCTCTAATACCTACACAAACTATTCTTAAGTGTCGGTCTGGCACACATGCACTTATCCCTTTTGATTTTCGTATCTCATCCCGAAATGTCTGAGATGAAGGTTGGCCTGTTTTCATTACTTTTGATTTCTCAGCATTGTATACTTCACACGAAGACCATTTCCTCTATCTTGATTGATATTTTGAACTTTAAAATTGTTCAATTAAGCAGCTATCCCTTCACTAAAGTATTTAAGTGAAATGTGAACCAGTGTTAACATTTATTCATACAAGAGTATCACATAATATAAAACGACATTCCCAAATAAGCAACAAATCATGATAAACAAATTCTGGTTAGAAATATATCTGGTTTTATTGGTCAAAAGTTCTCTTTAGATACTCTTTTAGCTCTATTTCATTAAAATGGGCTTACTCTTAGCTCCTGAATCTCCATCCAAAATATCAGGATGGTAATTTAAATCTTTAATTTGACCAATTCATCTCACTTGAATGAAACTCTGCAGGATGTACATATATGAAGTACTGAATTAATATTCATGAACACGCCTCATTACCCACATTGCCTTCAATAGCTGGCAGGGACATTCAGAAAGTAACCAACGCTTTGGCATAACTAAATAATAACGACAGATATCAACACAACGTTTTATTTACAAAGTTACAGTAACATACTGTATTTCTTAGCGTAAACTCCATTGCTATCAATATAATTATTGGCACGTGGTACCGGGTTTTCAATACAGTTGTTATATTCTTCCACCGCTAAGGATCTGAGTCAAGATGTCAGTACTACTTTGAGGCCTTCATGGGTTGGGAAATCCTTTCCACCCAAAAAGTTATGCATGGTGTCCAAAGTGAAAACCCGGTTCTTCTGAATCATTTTATCACAGTTGCTTTCAACTGATCCAAAACGGTTGATGAATTTCCACTCCGGTGTTGTCTTAGTTCTTCCTTGATTACTCGTAAAGTGTGCGCCACTTCCTCACTGAAGACCCTTGCATTGCATTATTAGCATACACTTGCATTATTTGGCTATCAAATTCGTTTGGCCTAACATGTTATGCATTTAAACAACAAATAAGTTTTTTGGCAGAAGGAAGGTATAACATCAGCATTGAAAAACTGGTACCACGTGACAATAAATGACTTGACAGAATGGAGAATACGTTGAAAAACAGAAAAATGTTGTGTTATTTATGGACGCTCTTTAACTACTGTGGTTCTCAGCGTCCCATTCTAAATTGGGCGTGAAAGACCGCTTAATTTTGCTCAGAGGCCTCTCAATCAGGCTTGAGGTTCTTTTACGTACCGTAAATCTACGACACGGGACCAACGGCTTTACTTCCCTTCCGAAGGAAGCCATGCTAAGAATTTTTACGCCCGAAAAAATCCATCGTCCACCGCCGGGTTTGAACCCGCGACCTTGGGTATATGAAGTTAGCCTGGTAACCATTACACCACGGAGGGCGACTTGAAAAACAGAGCAAGGTGCTGTGTCTTTTTAAATAATTTTTGTGTTGATATCGTTCGTTATTACTTAGTTATGCCAAATCACTCGTTACTTTCTAGATCGCCCTCGTATTACGCAAAGCTTAGTGAGAAATATGAGTAGTGTATACTGAAACATATTAACCCTACTGGTCTATGGGTTTATAGTTATTTTTAACTAACAACATGTATTTCTTGCCCAATTATTCCAGTGGTCACCAAGAAATATATAGAACATATGGGATAAACTTTAAAAATGTCAAATCTATAAATCCTCAGTGACCGAAGATATGCGTTTTTGGATAAGAATTGTTACAGTACATTGGCAACTATTTAAGTAACAATTGATTACTCTGTAGATTATTATAATATAGATTTGAAAAGCTTAATTACTCTTATTATCCTGTATAATGAATCCTTATCCTGTTCATACTCCTAACACCAGAACAATATGTATTCGTCATTTAGTCTTGATTTTATTAATAGAAAACATTTAATTGATTTAAGGTAACGTCAAAATCCCTCATAGAACTCTCATTAAACAACAATGCCGAACAGAGTCTACCTTGAAAATTGGGGCAAAGCATTTAAAATAAGCATAAGATTTAAATTGTAAAAGCTTATCCATTTACCCACTTTAAACAAAAACTGAGCTATAGGCTATCTGAGTCAACAATAAATAATAACATTTTGTTACTTAGTATTCGAAAGTTCCTGGTAACAAGCTTGATCATTGTCCACCGAAGTTTCCCCACGAAGCTATGTGCAGCGGGAAGAATCCAATAAACCTAAAGAAAAAATACGGAAACTTTTCATTCCGGAAGTGAAAGTTCTAGAACAGGTTGTTCGAGATTAGGTGCGAGCCAGAACTGTAGCAAGTTACTCATAGTTCACAGAGGTCTGCCTGCAATATGCAATACAGCTGGGGATTGAGGGCAACCTATCTTCACGACTGAATCAACTTTTGGAATGAGCTGGCAGGAAGAATAACCATTGTGCTATGACATTCTCCCGGTGATGTGTTGGCTATCACGCTCTCCCTTCGGCTGGTCTCCGAGGTGTGTGATTGAGTACGCGCGCTTAATCTGACTCAAGCGGGTCGAGTTCAAGCAGCTTGTACTTAACAAGACAATTGTCATTTTGGAGAGGAATTGAACTGAAAAATTTAGAAATGCTAACCTCGCGATACAGAATCTTGCAGTTTTGATCCGTAATTCTATTAATCATGTCAGACTTAATACAGTGATATGCGTAGTTAATCTTTATAGGTAAAATAAAATCGTAGACTATCGTTGAGAGGGTCACTATTAAATGTGTGAGGTAAGTGGCCGCTTTCACGAGAAGGTGTTCGCAATCTGTTTCGTCAACGCAGTAATCAGGCCGCTTTCCGGAGCGTACTACATTTATTTTCCTTTACACGGATTATTGCTCTTGGAAAGCCAATTTTATTTTATGTGCAGTTGTGATTTAGCCATTTAATTGCGTTTGGTTATTATGTTGTCATTGTAAATTTTCCGAGCTATTTTAGCTTCATTTTAAATTTTATTTAGATATCTGTTGCATTTTCCGGCTCGACAAGTTTATTTCGGCGCTTTAAGCTTTAATTTTGACTCACTCCATATTTATCCATACCGTATTTGTTACAATAACTAATTATTTTCTTAAATATCAGGCTTGTGTGTTAAGTTTCACTCACTGGAATGCGTGACCCGCCAGCTCAGAGATCTCATTCAGGGTAAATATGAGGATTGTTATATGGTCAGAGTTCTGAATCCCCCTCCCCAAAAGTTTTGTAAATTGGAGTAAAGGTTTGTTCAAATCTTAGCTATTTCTGCAGTAAGTATACTACAAAACTTGGCCGTCAGGCACTTGGTCCACCTCCCGGTGATGTACTGTACACTTGGCTGGCAGTCGATGGCCCGTTACTGAGTCACTCATACGTGGATGTCAAATAAAATCTCAAATCTCCTTCTGCATCAATACATTAACGGCTTTTTGTAAGGAAATTTTCATTCATACGCATTAGTTCACGTTCCGAAAAAGTGTTAATTTCTGTCCTGATATTTTGTTTTAATTCTTCTAATGTAAGGGGATTAGTTTTGATACCTTATTTTTCAAATTACCACATAAATAAAAATCGCATGCCCTAAGATAACGGGACCGAGCGGGCCATAAACCCTTACTAATGATTCTATCCTTAAAAATGTCCGCAATAAACTGTGATGATTCTTCAGCTGTATACGCAGTGTCAGAATCCGGCTGGAAATATCCAGACCGACATTCAATGGTATTTTGAAACATGATACCAGTATATTATTTCAATATCTTTCTGCATTTATGGTACACTCATAAAAACAAGCCCTATTACTCTGTATCCATTTATTGCGCGCCATACCCCGATTTTTTGATCATGCAAGGTAATTCATGAACAAAATTGGGTTTGTCTGTAGCATAATATCGGTTGTATTCTGATGACACATGGCCATGTAAATTAAACCATGCTTCGTCACTGAACAGGACCGTGGATCGATTATTCCATCATTAACATTCCTCAAAATCCAGTTACAGAAATTTACCCGACGGTAGCAATTCCTGGACAAGAGTAGCCTTGTAAGGTTTGAGTTTTAAAAGTTGTATTGCTTTCCATGCTGAATCTTTCAAAATGTCAGTTTGTTGTGCAAAGCACCTAAGAGATTTTCGAGATGAACGTTTTAACCTTTCTCCAATTTCGTCTAATTTCTGCTGTATAAGCACACGCCAGTTTACCTTTCTTTTCCTATTACAAAGAGATCCAGTATTCCTGAATTTATTTACAAGCAAACAAAAAACGCACACCAGGAAATGTAGTTTCAAATTGCCTTACAATTTCCCTACAAGATGACATCAGCACATACGTATCTACATAGACACTATTTGTGGTACTCTATACTGCATTTTGAAAGTACAAGCAAAACTGAACACTTCCAAATATTCTTAATGCTATTCACGTGTGAACTGGCCTAGAACAGAAGTAAGACTGACACAATTGTGACGACAGAACGGATGTAGGACACGCGCGCAGAAAGGTCACACGGGTTGTGCTCCTCGCGGCCAAGTTTTGTAACAAACCTGCTATATAGGTTTTTAAAAATGAAGAATGTATCACAAGTAATTGGATAGGTAGAATGAAGCGCTCTGAGCTGTGATTGATCCCCGTACATTGGTGAGCTATCTTGCGTTTCGCTTTTATTTCTGCCATTTCGTTTGCTTTCCAGCACTGGTATTTGGCCCTGTTTAGGCGCATAGCATAGAGAGACAATATCGAAACTTTCACTAAGAAACCTTTAAAGGAAGCCATTAATTTAATCCAACAGATATTTCCGGAGGACATCGCGAACCTCTTTCATCGCTGCCTCTCTGCCAACTACTTTCTATGGGATGGAGACTTACATGAACAAACAGACGACGTCGCTATGGGAAGTCCGGTGAGTCCCGTCATAGCCAACTTCTTCATGGAAAAGATCGAGCAGACAGCACTTGAAAGTTTAAACCCAAGGACTGGCTGCGATACGTCGACGATACGTTTGTCATATGAAACCATAGATAAGACACTCTACACCAGTTTTTGTCACATCTGAACAATCTGAACCCCAGTATTCAATTCAGCATGGAAAAAAAAATAGATTGGCCTTTCTAGATGTATTGGTTATCAGAACGGCAGACCTCCACCTAGACTACATGGGTTGCAGAAATGCGATACATACCGACCGCTATCTACATTAAACTTCAAATCACTATCCTAGACAGAAGTAAGGGATAATGAAAACTGTCAACGACCGAGCCGAACGTATCTGCAGCAAAAACCATTTGGAAAAGGAACTGGAATTTTTAAATTCAGCCTTCCAAGCCAACGGCTACTCTAGTAAGGAGATACGGTGGGCACTTCATCCCGGGCATGCTGGTGATAAAACACCAAACCGACCAGACACTAAGGACTTCCTGCCGCATATCAAGGGCGCAATGGAACACATAGGCAAGCTTCTACGATCTTTCAACATTGATACCGTCTACAGACCACACCTGATGAGATCGGTTAAAAACAAACGTGATCGTCACGCATCCGCTGGTGTTTACAGAATTCCTTGTTGCTGTGGCCAGGTTTACATTGGCACTACCATGCGCAGTGTGGCAACACGATTAAAAGAACATCAATGGAAAAATCAGCAGTAGTGGAAGATTAATTATTAATTGCACATGACATCAGTTATAAAGACACCGAAATTCTGTCTTCTTCCGTTAGCTACCATGCCCGTTTACATAGGGAGGCAATAGAAATATAGAAACATAAAATAGCCTTAATCGAAATGAAGAAGCCGTGTGCCTAAACAAGGCCTGGATACTAGTGTTGGAAAGCAAACGAAATGGCAGAAACAAAAGCAAAACACAAGACAGCTCAACAATGAACTTAGACCAATCACAGCACAAAGAGTAGCAGATTCCGCCCACCGGCCTATATAAAAGCGCGCTCTCCGCCGCAAAAGTTCATTCCAGCTCTGACCAGCCACCAGATCACTTATGAAGATTCCAAGCGCAGCCCTTTGCGAAATGTCGGGAACTTCAAGACCCAATGGACCACGGCCTACAAGCCTGGAAAATATCTTCATTATTCAATTAATCTTCTATTTATGACGCTTAGACACCCTTATTAAACTTTTATTTCGGATTTGTACTTTTCTTTAAACACTGTGATTTTTTTTAAAGCTTAACGTCCTTTAACATGGCTGGTCATATCGGACGATTAATGAAACTGGTGAAATGTTGCTCATATGATCTCAGGGACCATGGAGCTTAAACTTCGTGTTCACAGGATAAGGGAAAACCGCAAAAAACTCACCCTAAGCGAGATTCTAACTCGCTACCTGTTGAATGTGAGGCAGACACGCTACCACCTGGCACGCCATTTTGGGTTTACTCCACTTTTTCTAATCGTTGTTTTTTCCTGCGCTTGATTCTTAATTTCGCAGGCATGTAACAGACCTCCTCTCTCGCTGTGTCTAATTCCGTTTTCTCCTCTCCTCACGTATGCAGCTGCTACTCGCCTGCACGCTACAGCACTCCTGATGAAGTAGTAGCCCAGAACTGATTCAAACGCAAAGTCTTTGCTCAGCCTTCCTTCTATACCCGGGCAGCGTCTTCTAGAAGCTTCAAACGAAGCGTTTCTTAGACACCTATAGTTCCATAGAAGATGTATGAAATCATAATGACGATGGTTGTGAAAACGTCAGGAATCATAGGAGTTTAGACGCGAAGACCCTGCCGTTCGCTTGCAGGCCTCAAGCTGCTTCATTCCTCTACCAAAAATATCCTCTGGCTACGCTTTACGACCTAGGGCCATCAACACGTGTTCACTTTGCAGCTTAAAACTCTCAACACGTAAGTATGGCGGTATTAAACTGCAGTTGTGAATAACAACAGCGATGACTAAGAAACGATCTTCATGGAATTTAGGGAAAATATTTTGGCTCGCAATTATAGCTGTCGAACAACGTTCAAATAATTCCGTGTATAGCCCATCGGTCCGTTCTGTTAGCGTAGTGATAGCGCACTTGCCTCTGATGCAGGGCACCTGAGCTCGAGTCCCGTTACGAGCGTGGGGATTTTCGCCCTGCAGGTGTGTATCCTTTCATCATCACCATCCCGCGAAGAGGAAATGGCAATACTACCGCGTTCGGGTTTTGGTCTCACCCACAATTCCGACCTGCTCATTAACGACCGTTCGATTTGAATACTCCTCATCATCGTCATAACACTATTGAAGTTACTATTGAAGTACACAAGGACCTCATTTATTTGGACCTCGGTAATCCGGATTTCTGCTTTATCTGAAATAATTTTGTCTCCTCTATATTTTTAACCTGAAAATGTGTGGTATAGATTTGCTACGGTACGGTATATGTAAATTTGTTTTGCTGCAACCGCAGGTACCATAAAAATCAATCTTTTTTCTTTATTTTTTTTTTCTCTCTCCTTTTTCCATGTTGCCCTACGTTTCTGTTGTTTTCCTATATATCTACCTTTTATTAATTACAGATAAGCATACACATTTACTATTACTATTCCTACTACTATTCTTACTCCTCCTACTATTACTACTACTCCCACTCCTCCTACTATTATTACTACTACTCCCACTCCTCCTCGTACTATTACTGCTACTACTCCTACTCCTCCTACGGTTACTACTACTACTGTTACTACTACTCCCACTCCTCTTACTATTACCACTACTACTCCTCCTCCTACTGTTACCATTACTACTCCTACCACTACTCCTACTCCTCCTCCTACTATTACTACTACTCCTACTACTACTCCTCCTACTGTTACCATTACTACTCCTACCACTACTCCTACTCCTCCTCCTACTATTACTACTACTCCTACTACTACTCCTCCTCCTACTATTACTACTAATACTACTCCTACTCCTCTTCCTACTGTTACTACTAATACTCTTACTACTACTACTACTACTACTACTACTACTACTACTACTACTACTACTACTACTACTACTACTACTCCTCCTGCTATGCCACTACTACTGCTACTACTACCCATACTCCTCCTCCTACTATTGCTGCTACTCCTCCTTCCACTACTCCTACTCCTCCTACTATTACTACCACTCCTACCAATACTCCTACTCCTCCTCCTACTAATACTACTACTCCCACTCCTCCTACTATTACTATTACTACTTCTACTACTACTACTCCTCCTCCTACAATCACTACTACTCCTACTCCTACTCCCACTATTACTACTACTCCTACTCTTAATATTACTACTACTTCTACTCCTACTATTACTACTACTCCTACTCCTACTATTACTGCTACCATTCCTACCACTTCTCCTACTCCTCCTACTATAACTACTATACTCCTCTACTATTCCTACTCCTCGTCCTCCTTCTGATACTACTACTACTCCTACCACTCCTTATGTTACTACTACTACTACTACTTTTACTACTACTCCTACTCCTCCTACTATTCCTACTCCTCGTCCTCCTTCTGATACTACTACTACTCCTACCACTCCTTATGTTACTACTACTACTACTTTTACTACTACTCCTACTCCTCCTACTATTACCACTACTACTCCTACCACTACTCTTACTCTTCCTACTATTACTACTACCTCTCCTACCACTACTCCTACTCTTCCTCCTCCTACTATTACTACTACTACACCTAACACTACTGATACTCCTCCTAGTAGTACTCCTACTACTACTACCACTTCTCCTACCACTACTCCTACTCCTCCTCCTATTATTGCTACTACTACTCCTACCACTAGTCCTACTGTTCCTCTTCCTCCTATTATTACTACTACTCCTACACCTGCTACTATTACTACTTCTCCTACCACTATTCCTAATCCTCGTCCTCCGGCTATTGCTACTACCACTCCTACCACTACTCCTACTCGTCCTCCTCCTACTACTATCACTACTACTCCTACTCCTCCTAGTATTACTACTACTACTCCTACCAATACTCCTACTCCTACTCCTCCTACTATTATTACTACTACTATTACTATTACTACATCTACCACTACTCCTACTATTACTACTATACTCCTACCACCACTCCTAAGCCTCGTCCTCCTACTATTGCTGCTACTACTTATATTATTACGCCTACTCGTCCTCCTGCTCCTCCTATTTTTACTACTACTCCTACTCCTTCTACTTTAACTACTACTACTACTCTTACCACTATTCCTACTGCTACTCCTCCTACTATTATTACTACTACTCCTACCGCTTCCCCTACCCCTCCCACTATTACTACTACTACTCCTACTCCTCGTCTTCCTACTATTGCTACTACTACTCCTACTCCTCCCATTATTGCTACTACTCCTACCTCTTCTTCTGCTCCTCCTACTATTATTACTATTATTACTACTACTACCCCTACCACTACTCATACTCCTCCTCCTAATAAAACTCGTATACTGCTACCACTACTCCTACTCCTCGTCATCCTACTCTTACTACTACTACTACTACACCTACCACTACTCCTACTGTTATTACTACTACTTCTACTACTACTCCTACTCCTCCTATTATAACTATTACTACTCCTACTCCTCCTCCTACTATTACTACTACTCCTACCACTACTCCTACCCCTAACCCTACTATTACTATTATTCCTACTATTACTACTACTACACCTACCACTACTCCTACTCCTCCTCTTACTATGACTACTATTACTAGTATTCCTACTCCTCCTACTATTATTACCACTCCTACCATTATTCCTACTCCCCCTCGTACTAATACTACTGTCGTACTCCTCCTCCTTCTATTACTATTACTACTCCTACCACTACTCCCACTCCACCTACCATTACTACTACTCCTACCACTACACCTCCTACTATTGTTTCTACTTCTCCTCCTACTCCATCTCCTACTGTTAGTAGTACTACTTTTACTACTACTCCTGCTTCTCCTACTATTACCGCTACTACTCCTACCACTACTCCTACTCCTCCTCCTACTATTACTATTACTACTCCTACCACTAATCCTACTCCTCCTCCTACTATTACTACTACTTATACCACTACTCCTCATACTGTTTCTACTAATATTTCTCCTACTCCTCCTCCTACTGTTATTACTAGTACTACTTTTACTACTACTCCTACTCCTCCTACTATTACCACTACTACTCCTATTCTTCCTCCCACTGTTACTACTACTCCTACCACTACTCCTGCTCCTATTATTGTTATTACTACTACTACTCCTACTCCTCCTGCTACTGTTACTACTACCACTTTTACTACTACTCCTGCTACTGTTACTACTACTACCTTTACTACTACTCCTACTCCTCCGACTATTACCACTAATACTCCTACCACTACTCCTCCTCCTACTGTTACTACTATTACTACTACTCCTACTACTCCTACTAATGTTACTACTACTTTTACTACTAATCCTACTCCTCCTACTATTACCATTACTACACCTACCACTACTCCTACTCCTCCTACTATGACTATTGCTACTCCTACCACTACTCCTACCATTACGACTTATACCACTACACCTCCTCCTACTATTACTACTAATACTTCTCCTACTCCTCCTACTGTTACTACTACTACTTTTACTACTACTCCTACTCCTCCTACTATTACCACTACTACTCCAAACACTACTCCTACTCCTCCTCCTGCTATTACTACTACTCCTACCACTACTCCTACTCCTCCTCCTACTACTACTACTACTACTACTACTACTCCTACCGCTACTCATACTCCTCCTAGCAATATTCCAACTCATCCTCTTGCTATTACCCCTACTACTCCTACCACTACTCCTACTCCTCCTCCTACTATTACTACTACTCCTACCACTACTACTCCTCCTAATACTGCTATTACTACTACTCCTACTCCTCCTGCTACTGTTACTACTACTACTACTTTTACTACTACTCCTACTCCTCCTACTATTACCACTACTACTCCAAACATTACTCCTACTCCTCCTCCTGCTATTACTACTACTCCTACCACTAGTCCTACTCCTCCTACTACTACTACTACTACTACTACTACTACTACTACTCCTACCGCTACTCATACTCCTCCTAGCAATATTTCAACTCATCCTCTTGCTATTACCCCTACTACTCCTACCACTACTCCTACTCCTCCTCCTACTATTACTACTACTCCTACCACTACTACTCCTCCTAATACTGCTATTACTACTACTCCTACTCCTCCTGCTACTGTTACTACTACTACTTTTACTACTACTCCTACTCCTCCCCCTACTGTTACTACAACTACTTTTACTACTACTCCTACTCCTCCTACTATTACCACTACTACTCTTACCACTACTACTCTTACCACTACTCATACTCCTCCTAGCACTATTCCTACTCTTTCTCTTACTATTACCACTACTACTCCTACCACTACTCCTACTCCTCCTCCTACTATTACTACTACTCCTAACACTATTCCTACTCCTCCTCCTACTGTTACTACTACTACTACTACTTTTACTACTACTCCTACTCCTCCTACTATTACCACTACTACTCCTACTCCTCCTACTATTACCACTACTACTCCTACTACTACTACTCCTACTCCTCCTCATACTATTACTATTACTACTCCTACCACTACTCCTACTACTCCTACTACTACTTATACCATTACTCCTCCTCCTACTATTATACTTCTCCTACTCCTCCTACTGTTACTACTACTACTACTTTTACTACTACTCCTACTCCTCCTACTATTACCACTAATACTCCTAGCACTACGCCTACTCCTCCTCCTACTATTACTACTACACCTACCAGAACTCCTACTCCTCCTAGTATTACTACTATTACTCCTACCACTACTCATACTCCTCCTCCTACTATTACTACTACAACTACCAGAACTCCTACTCCTCCTAGTATTACTACTATTACTCCTACCACTACTCATACTCCTCCTAGCACTATTCCTACTCATCCTCTTACTATTACCACTACTACTCCTCCTCCTACTATTACTACTACTCCTACCACTTCTCCTAGTCCTCCAGCTCCTCCTATTATTATTACTACTACCACTTCTCCTACTCCTCCTCCTACTATTATTACTACTCCTACTCTTTGTCCTCCTACTATTATAACTACACCTACCCCTACTCCTACTATTACTACTACTACTCCTACTATTACAACTACTACTCCTATCACTACTCCTACTGCTCCTACTATTATTACTATACTCCTACCACTACTCCTACGCCTCGTCCTCCTACTATTGCTACTACTCCTACTACTACGCCTACTCTTCCTCCTCCTTTTTTTACTACTACTTCTCCTACTATTACTTCTTCTTCTACTACTACTACTACTACTACTACTACTACTACTCCTTCTACTCCTACTACTCCTACTCCTCCTGCTACTATTACTACTACTCCTACTCTTCGTCCTCCTACTATTATTACTACACCTACCCCTACTCCTACTCCTACTATTACTACTACTCCTACCACTACTCCTACTCCTGCTACTATTATTGCTATACTCTTACCACTACTCCTACTCCTCGTCCTCCTACTATTACTATCACTTCTCCTACCACTACTCGTACTCCCTCTCCTTCCACTATTACTACGCCTACTCCTCCTACTATTAATACTACTACGCCTACCACTACTCCTACTCCTTCTTCCACTACTCCTCCTCCTACTATTACTACTACTTCTCCTACCACTATTCCTACTCCTCCTACTTTTACTACTAATACTCCTACAGCTTCTTCTTCTCCTCCTACTCCTGCTACTACTACTACTACTACTACTACTACTACTACTGCTTCTACTACTCCTACTACTCCTACTCCTCCTGCTACTATTACTACTACTCCTACTCTTCGTCCTCCTACTATTACTACTACACCTACCAGAACTCCTACTCCTCCTAGTATTACTACTATTACTCCTACCACTACTCATACTCCTCCTAGCACTATTCCTACTCATCCTCTTACTATTACCACTACTACTCCTCCTACTATTACTACTACTCCTACCACTTCTCCTAGTCCTCCAGCTCCTCCTATTATTATTACTACTACTACTACTCCTACCACTTCTCCTACTCCTCCTCCTACTATTATTACTACTCCTACTCTTTGTCCTCCTACTATTATAACTACACCTACCCCTACTCCTACTATTCCTACTCCTCCTACTTTTACTACTAATACTCCTACCGCTTCTTCTTCTCCTCCTCCTCCTGCTACTACTACTACTACTACTACTACTACTACTACTACTACTACTACTACTACTTCTACTACTACTACTGATACTACTGGTACTACTACTATTATTCTACTACTGCTGCTGCTAGTCCGGATAAACGAGGTGTATATAAATATATTATTTTTGGCACAAAGGACTTTCCATGCATGATATAGAAAATAGCAATCAAAGCTGTTCTAGCTTTCACAAAGAGGGGTTTAATCCCGCATAAAATGTTTTAAATAAACTGATGGGGTTTCCATTTTTGCGCCACACATTCACAGGCTGTTCCTTTAGATTTTGCTGGTCTGCGGGCTTTTAGTTGTTGGAGAGCTGTGGAATGTGTAGTACGCCAGACTTCCCCACTGCTATTGGAATTCAGAAGAGCTAAGCTTTAGGTCTCCTTTGGTAACTTTTTTATTATCCGCTCCAAACGCTGACAGCAGTGGTGGGACAGAAGGCATTGTTAGACAATCGTATTAGTTCCGCGGATCGAAGAGCCCATATAGTGCCTCACTCTTCTGTAATAAATCGAGATCGCTTCATATGAAAAAAAGTAGATAGCTAAAGCTTGGCTTCCTGCGCAATCAACTCAACAATGCATGCAACGTTGCTGCGGAGATAGTGGGTAATATAATTCCGGCCGTGAGTAAAAGCGTATGCACCATTCATTTCTGGTGTCAGATACCGTCTGTATTATTGATTTTATTTTGTTTATTTATTAGCACTAAGCTCATTATAAGATTCATATGTCATAAGTAATCCCAAAGCAGCAAATAAAAATGCTCACCTGCTTCTCGTAACAGCTGTTTCGTTTCCTAAATTGATACTTTTAATGCCATAGTTATGAAATATGATTCTAAAAAAAATGGCACATACATTAATGCGTATCATCTTCTTTGACTTTTCTATGATGGCACTTCACTGTAATATTAAGGCATTATCTCGAAACCTTTAATACCAACTACAAGTTAATTATCCGGACTATATAATAAAGTTTTCACACTTTATTGAAGAAAACATTTTCCATTGAGTTTATAATCATTATTTTAATGAATATATACTCAATGATGATTGTAACTTAATTAATATAATCAAATTTGAAGTGAATATTTAGTGGCAATCCATTTTCTGAGGTCCACGAAAGAACTTTTAGAAAAAGATACGCGTGTATATGCGTGTGTGAATAGCATAAATTTAAATTAAACACCCGATAAATGCCAAATTGTGTATTTATGTTCAGTATGTTTCAAAGATACAACATTAGCATTTTCCAGGATATCTCCAACTCCAAGCTACTTCTTAAGGTGAAATTTGGCCAAAATTCTGCAAAATGTTTAATTTATATCGTAATAATGTAATATGAGTTCTAAAGTTTAACAAAATATATAATTTTTTCCAGTTGGCGCACGTAGAAACCAATTAAATGGGCAGGCGCATTTTTATTCATATACATATACAAATCCTGTTTTCTCGCAAACCATTTTCCAACACGTTTCCGTATTCAAAATGCCACATAGGATCTAATTTTCAGTAATTTGTTTGAAAAAAATGTTGTGCTGCTTCTAAAAAGTATACAAAAGAAAATTGTAATATTAATTTGTTAAAATAAAGCTCAATTTTTTAAAAATAAGTGATTAAAGTTTGAAAAATCAAGAAGTTATGTAAAGTAGGAAATGTAATCATTTGCATACAAGAATTAGATTTAATATGAAAATGATATGATATATTTATTTCAAACTCATTTTCTATGAAACTTGAATTTTCAATATGAATATCTTTAAAATGCATCACGTTGCTTACGTTTATTAGAACAATAAATTTAGACAAAAAAAATATTATTTATATAATCACGAAAGCTATAATTTTTATGCATGGCAAAAATATTATTGTTGTTGTTGTGAATAATAACTAGCATAAAATTCAGTAAGATATCATACATACTATGGAATTTCCAGTTTATTTTTTCAAAACTGACTTTAATACATTATTTTAAGATAGCATATACCTACCTATTAAAGGGATTTAGTTCACAAATGAAATGTATATCTTGTGAAGTTTTCCTCGTTGGGAAGGAATTTTGCATAATTTGTATAACCGAAAAGCCATGAGAGGGGATAGAGAGACAGAAAAACGAAACATAGTTATTTTACAAAAATGTTTACATATCTGAAACACAATTTATTTCAAATATTTTTTTTCATGGCCTCACCCATTTTCGAGACAACCCTTATCATTCGTTTTATTTGTTCAATTGTTTAAAGTGCTGACGCTATTCTGCTGTTTATCGCGATGTCACGGAAAGACTGTGGAATAGCGAATTTTTACTGTCGTTTCTGTTTCTTCTATCCTATTTGCACGTACAACGTAATGTATATTGAAACTATTCCTGCTATGGTTTATCTGGAACTACATGAAGAAGATAAGAAGTACATTTTATAAGAATAGCTTGTGGAAGTCATAGAGGTACAAAAAACGGTAATCGATGGAGAAATTCATGTAAGTGAAATAGGTAAGATGTGGTTTGCTTCCCTCTTTTCTCTGTAAATTTCGGTGCAATAAAGTACAAACTGGATTTTCTTTATCCCAACATGCCGGGCAGATTCCTCTTCACTCCTTCTTTTGTGCTCCATGATTTCCAATCACTCGATTCAAATAATATTATTACATTACTCAATATTACCTTCTGTATTGTTCGGAACTAATTCCAAGATCGTCTAAAATTTCAAGAGGATACATACCATTCTGTATCACTGCTTATAAAATTGCTCTATTCTAATTATGCAATTGTGGGCAGCTACATACCAGAACAATGTCAATATATTCCTTTTTTCTAGCCTGTATCACAATTGTATATAACTTGACATCCAATTTCATAGTGTCCATATGCGCTTCTTTTTCATATAAATAATAATAATCTTTCAAAACATGTTCCTGCTAAAACAGATTATCTCTAAATCAATATTTTAAACTATTTCTGTAATGAACCTTAGTTTAGTCCTGTTTCGATAGGGCGTTTTCCCCTGCTGTATTATATAAGATTATTTACAAACAATTTATCAAAGATATAGTTCATCTTGTCGCCTTTTTTCCGAAAATCCCGGTTCCACGTAGCCTACCTGGCTCAATTAAAACCTTATATACCTACTCAAGCAATGCCACGTCCATGCCACTAACTACATACATGCATTTAAGCAGTTTCGTATAACTTCTGTTTAGCCATATGCATATGTTTGTTTCTAAACCATTCACCTCTACCCAACGTAGCTGAAATGCCTTCCTGCCGAAAGCCACCAATGGGTGCGAAAACCAACAACATGCGAAAAGCAAATAGAACAGAGAGGTAGGGAGATATTCTTTGTTTCAATGTAGTTTGAGACAGTACAAAGGCAAAGGTAGGAAACAGTTTCTAGTAACGAAGCCAGTTACATGTGTCCTTTATCTTCCACTTGGGCTGTCTCAAAAGACTCTATCCAGAGAAGTGACCGCTGCATGTTCTGTTTCCGCTCCCTTTGATCTGTTGTATTAATTTCATTCCCCAAAATAAAAAAATCCTTAGCAAGAGTTGTACTTATTCTTGCTTTTATCAACAGTTATCCATATTGTTCTGAGAATAGAAAGCAAATACATATAAATACATAAAAAACACCCGAATGGTTAAAACGAGATTTCCATATATGCAGCATTTCTTCTGCAAATGGTGTTGTGGTTATACCCCCGATTTTCTGCCCCCAGAGCCCAATAATATGATGACGTGGTGAAGGAAAAACACTTAAATCCAGTCATCAAATACATATGAGAATATCAGAATAACGGTTGAATTATTTGCGACGAATGTGCTGGTTTGGTTGTTAGATTAGTTAAATTAGTTTTAGGTAATTAAGTTAACTTATGATATATTTTTGCAAAAAAGAAATTAAAAATATAACAAATAGATAACATGTTTAGTAAATAAATTTTCATCTATGGATAGTACGTCCTGGTAAAGGAAACAAGATGTGAGCATGCTAGTATTGCAGATTTGTTTATTTATTTGTTTATGTAGAATTAAAATGATCCATGCTTTATTCTTCGTTCATTATCTTCCTCCCTAAATTTCAGTTTAGTTAAGTGCCATTAAGTAGGAGGCTACACCATTTCTGAACGCTGTTGAACTGGCGACAACTGAATACAAAATATCTTGGCGTTGTGACACAGTAGCAGCATACAGAAATGCAAGTACCAGCAATCTCTATCGAGAGCGCGCTGCTTATCTGCTTTGTGTGTAATCTTATTTGCTGGCTGGGGTGTGAACGCAAGTTAACTTTCGTGGAAATCTTAATGTTCGGTGATGTGGCACGTCTGCATGGGGAACCGTAGAGCTGTTGCATTGTCATGTCACATGCAAAGGGAGACCTCATTGCACGAAAATGGAACGAAGAATCAAGAAAAGCATGACAAATAGAATATAGGGTGTTTTGTTTGAATACCTAAAGAGTGAGTAGATTGTATATTTCGGCGAATAAGACGATCTTCAGATGAGATGAGGTATTTTTTTAGGTAGTGTTTAACGCCCGCTTTTACTGCTCTGGCACCGCAAGCGATGACACTGATAATACATGAAGATGGAGCCACCCCTGCGCCTCTTTGTCTCCCACAAATCTCACATGCGGTCGCTTAGGATCGAACCCGGGCCGTCTAGGTGAGAGGCGAATGGTCTGACCACTCAGCCACGGCGCGGCCTTGAGATGAGGTACACATTTTCGTCAAAGTTATATAATTTTACAGTATGTCCGTTCCTTAAGACGACCCCACAGATATCACCTGGCTAGTGATACGCGCACTGATTCGCGTAATGACCTTGAATATCTTCAGAAGGGTCGTATGGGCTATTCACTTTTGCGGACAAACCCGCTCTATACTACTAAACCATTGGTGCGGTTGCACACGTAAAAACAAAAGCCTCCTTCAGCATTATTACTGTTTTGCCTGTAGTGCCGAGTAACGAACGCATCTGTACCGCTAACAAGTATCATTCTGTGTTGTGTTCAAACGGCTTGTACTGTAACTGTAATCAACATAAAAATTGCAATCTATGCTTTATATATCTGTCGTATAAGATGACCCCGATTTTAGGTGCCTTCTTTATGCTTCAACTATCATCTTATCTGCCGAAATATATGGCATTTACAAACATTTCCGGCAATTTTAACTAAAGTTTCACTTAATATATTCTAATTGAAACAAGTAGTGTCAGAAAATTATTGTTGGGATGGTCTTTGTTGATTAACGCGTTTATTACTTTCTCTATCCCGGGTGTATGATGAACATAGTGGACAAAAAAAGGCATTGTGTTCGATGTCGAGGTTTCATCGGAAACATATGTTTTGGGGTCCCCGGAGTCCGAAAAGGGCATTTTTAGAAAGAGGTTCGTGTGTGTCTGTGGACAGCATAGCTCAAAACGGAAAAGTGTGTTGAATGCCAAACTAGGTATTTATCTTTACCGTCTCCAAAGGATGTTACATGAAGATTTTTAAGAAAATCCCTACCATTTACATGGAACATTTTCGAAAATTTTCATTTTCTCAAAAATGGCTGTAACAATTTTGATTAAAATATCGTATATTAAAAACTATTTAATATTTATATCTTGAATTTTCTGGAAATAGCTTCTTAAGACCTCTTTATTCTGGACGAACTTTGCATAACCGGTAAACCGTAAGAGATAAACAAAAACTTACTGCACATAAAATGTAGATCTCGTTAAAACACATGATTTGTCATATACGCTTTTTTGTAGAACTGGCCGTTTCTGAGATATTACTTGCTATTGGTTTCAGCCTTAATATATTTACATTTTTCTCAAACGAGGCCATACACAGAAAACGGAACCTCAATTGTTCCACATAGCGATGATCTTTAAAGGATTTGACTATCGCTTTAGATTATATATTCACTTATTTCCCTTCTACTTAAAAGGAAGCAAGTAATAAGGTCAATTATGCTAATATTGATCTCGATTAGCATAATGAAGATCAATATTAGCATAACTGACCTTATGATTAGCATAATGAAGATAAAGGAATATAGTTTGTATTTGGAACAGCTAGAGAAAGTTGTGTGAATGGAACACATCAGAGTTTTTTCTTTGCTTATTCTAAAACTCTTTTTTTATTTTTAGTCAAACTTGAATCTGCGTTTAATAGATTATGCAGACTATGCAGATAAATAAGCGATCTCTGTTTTCATCACTTTTGTAAATATGGACTTCAAAATTATTAACTTATAAATGAATGCTTTATAAACAAACTTACAAAATATGAACTTGGAGATGATGTAGGATATGTATGATATTTACGTGACTGTATAGCATTTATTCCAAAGTATAGAGGCAGAAACACAGTAAAAAGAATCTAGCAAAAATGGAAAAGGTAAATTGCTAATACAGTGTGCACCAACTGCAATAACATAGAGACACTCGTTGATTATTCAGGAAAAAACAATAAAAAGTGAACTCTCATAGGGTGCCTGTCTATGTAGTCTTGTTTCAGTTTTTGGAGTTTTCTCATCTCTGTCACCTGAGAGAGTTGTATTACATTTATCATCACAAGAAGTGACAACATCAGATATCTCGTATTTGCCTGTTTCTCTTTTTCCTATTCGAACTTCAAGAACTAGGGCATATGTAGCATGAGAGCGGAACATATAGATAATATACTCAGAATATGTGAAATATCAGTTCAAAATGTCATATAAAACAGAAGAGATCCCTAACATTATTGTAACAATTTTTATACTTATTACACAAAATGTCAGTGTATATTGTTTAGTCTGGTTAAAGAGGTGGTTTTGAAAATCTAGCTCAGTGGTCTGAAATTTATAGGTATTTCTCCTTTTTTTTTACTTTCTCTATCACGTATGTACAATGTACATGGCATGTACGGCGACAGCATGTTTTTAAAAAAAAAAAAAAAGATCACTATCGCTTAAGCCTAGTGTATAAATATTTCCTTATTTGTCTTCTGCTTATAAGGAAGTAAGTAGTAAAGACCATTTCTTCTAATGTTTATCTTGATTAGGATGACGTAGATAAAAGAATAATTTTTGTAAGGAAAGTTTGTAGAACAGCCAGAGAAAATCATGTGAATGGTACGCATAAGATTTTTTTCTTTTTTAACAGATTACTCCCCCCCCTGCTCTTTGTAGGAGTTACACCCCAAAGACTAACTTACCTTGCGTCTGTAGCCTGTAGAGGAGCGAGTAAACTATGGCCTATAGCATATCCAAGATGGCTGATCAAACCAATTAAATTGTATCGTAAGAGCCAAAGGTTGACTTAGGCGGATTGAGTGAATGACTTAATCTTTATCGGTCAACGTTTTTATTGTCTTAATGAGCTAAGTTTCCAGTTATTACATTTTCTAAGTAAAGGAATGTCTACCTTGGAGGTTTATCGGTTATATGTTACACCATTACACCATTTAAAGTTAAAACTCGCCAGAGGAGCGGTCATCGTTTTACCCCTCTCAATGAGCGCGACCCGCCGACTGTCTCCTCTGATAAGCAAGAGGAGTAAAACAAAGGTCGCTCACGCTAGTTCGCCGCTGGCGGTTTTTAACTTAAAATAGCCCCGTTGAGTTTTGCAACTCTTTTAACGCGCGAAGGGATATCTGCACACGTCAAAAACACCTTGTACAACGGAATACGACACTTCGTGCACTGTGTGACGTATGAAGATCTATTGTAGCTTACACTCCAGGAGTAAGGGAGAGATAAAGAGACCACAGGAGGTCATAGGCTGCAGGCCGACAGGCCACAGAGACGCGTGGAGTTGCAGGCGGTGAACGACTCGTCGGCTAGCAGCTCTCTAGTGTCCACGTGGAATACTCATTTCTGTAATCAGGAATCCGCGATATCTGTCCGTCACCGTCATACGCCATGAAACCTATGAAGCATAGCTGAAACATGAGAAGGAAACGCAATGAAAAGAAACTGGTGCAAAAGAAATCGTTACAAATGAGAAAGTAGCTAAGAACTCGCCTAGCGACTGTAAAAATCCACGAAAAACACAAAGTCAGAATTGACGGTCCACGGGAATCGAACCGGGCACCTCGCAAAATACCAGCCTCGTACATTACCGCGTAGCCATCTCGCTCAGTACCTTGGAGGTTTAAAATTTCGAGTAATTACAATATCGGAGTGTATTACTGTTATTGTTGTTGCTATTATTATTATTATTATTGTTATTATTTTTTTTATCAAATGCAGTAGCAGCGATAGGGTGATGGTATAATAATGGCTTTCCTCTCAAAATAGCGTGAACAAAGGTGACAGAAAATGTCTGCTGCTCAGTAAAGCGTATTCCTTTAACGTATTTGGACTTGGTAGAGGGAAAGGGAAAGCATGCGGGAGCTCTCCACCAGATACACCTATTGTGTCTAATAGTGAAGAACCCAGCAGCGAGCAATTGGTAAGGTGGTTCGCCAAAGGCCGGTGCTAGCCCACCATGAAGGAGCGCCTGGATTCCAAAAGAGGCCCACCATAGAGAGGTATCCCATCCGGAAAGCACTTAAATGGTCAGTTAACGGTTGACAGAGGAATGCTTCTTTCGCAAAGGAAATTCCACTACCACGCCCGTGCCGCCAGCCCCAGTTGTCTGGTCCTGCAACCTTGAAACAGATTGCCAAAGAAATTAAATGAGGTAAAATAAATTACAGCAAAATGTGTGTTAATATACCTAAATCAAGCCAGGCTGTAGGCTGTAGGCCTACAAAAAGCACGAAACAAAAACCCAAAGTTAAGCTGTTTGATCCTCTTTTATGCAGGATTACCTGAATAATCTAATATAAGATAAACATTCACAATATGTAAAGCATCTGTAAACTACCCTGTTAATAGCCAACATACACCTATTGATGAACCTAAAGTATCGGATGAGTATTTTACAGGTTAAGTTCGCCAAATTGAAGCAAATGCTCTTTCTGTGGAATAAAATAATAATTTTTTATAATATGGGGACTTCAGTAATATAATTAATTTGTATGAGACAGTTGCTGGTAAAGGTAGGGTTTTTACCAGATGTCAGCAGTGTTAAAAGTAGAAAACTTTGTCAAATAATAATAACTCCATGGCGCGACAGCTCACAAGGAACCTTGGCCTACCGCCCGGCCGCTGCGTCCCCCATCTCGGTCCATGACAGACGTCATGAATGGGGTGCAGTATTGGAGGGTGAGACGTGGTCAGCGCCTCGAATCCCTCCCTGCCGGTTAATGCGGTCCTCATGAACTGGAGCCGCTACTTCTCCGTCAAGTAGCTCCTCAATTGGGCCCCCAGGGACCTCACGAGGCTGAGTGTACCCCGGTCCAGGTCTCCCAACAGGGGAAAAATTCCCACGCCGTTATTGCGAATCAAACCCAGGTATTTCGCTTGGCAAGCAGCTGCCCTACCACCGCGCTAAGAAGACGACCAATTCTGTCACATAATGTGATAAAATTATAACACTCCATTGTAGCCAACTTTGGTTCCTTGCAGAATGTGCCCGCGGCCTCATTCAAGTAGGCCATGAATCTGACATGTAGACGCTTGTGTCGATCCAAGCGGATGATATAAATGTCAATTAACTGGATTTATAAATGGTAAGGCGTATGCGTATTAGTAGGCACTCCAAACTGTAACCTTGCTTATTCGCAAACTTTTTCTCAACACTTTTCCATATTAAAAATCCTGCACACGATACAATATTTTACGGATTTTTTTTTTTTCAAAACTTGTATACTGTCTCTGAATGTGCAAAACCAGACGATTATTTGTTTCAAAATACTTGAAATCGTAGGCAGAATTTGTGAAGTAATTTTCTTATTAATAAATTAATATGTTGTAATATTATTTTAGATTTTATTCGTTTTATTATATTCACTACCTCCACTATGTAGGACATTATGGTTTTGTAACTCATCATGTTGTCAACACTGATGCTAAGCAACATAGCAATTGAATATCACAGCACTTTGAGCGCATCAGTCTGTGAAACAGGTAACACAATCTATTTATAATATATAAAAAAAATATTCAAGACTGTCTAAAAAATACTATGCCTCTCGTGTACAAAGCAGTTTTATTCCCATGTTTCCATTTGTATTATAAATAGCTATTATGGTTCATAAAATATGTTCTCTATCCCTCCCGCCCTACAGATGGGAATACTTCTGTTCGCTATTATATTTTTTCAAGCTTTGAAAGGAACAGAAGAAGAAACTCGACAAAAAAAGGATACGAAAAATATAAACGGCTCATAGGTATTAATAATCTCGCAATAATTACATTTGTGTATTTATACACTATTTTGTAGAAAGTATTGATACTAATGATTGATGATTCCATTAATTCTAATTTCATCCATTCTGACATGCACATCAAAAACATGTTACGCGTGGGTTGAAACTCGCTTGAGTGTAGTTTGTTATGTAATTATATCTTCAGCTAGATGTTTCATCTAAAAATGAAAATTACCGTGAAAATAGAAATGCCTCAAAACCCATCAGCTCCACCACAACTAATAGCATTATGAAATCTCGCGCGTTTCACCCACGGTTAAACATCTCTCAATTTTGCTCGGTAGGAGAAGAGATTACGATCCCTATACTCTACATCACATTAAAGTGTGACACGGGTTTGAGAGAAGAGAAAGGTCAAAGGTAAGGCAACTGTTGCTTCAGAAAAACTAAAGTGATCCCTGAGTCAGTTATTTTCCAATAATTATTTTCGGTGTTGATGTATAGAGCGACCATACATACTCATTTTCCGGACATCGGACATGTCTTTTTTTTCTGGTACAAAAAGAATTCGGTTGGATTTTCGGAAATGTTGGAAAATGTTATACTTTTTATTATTATTATCATCATCATTATTATCATTATTATTATCCTTATTATTATCATCATTATAATTGTTATTATTGATGTTATTACTATTAATAGTAGTAGTATTTTGGCTAGGGATAAAATTTTAATTTAAATCCTATGATCTTTCTTTACAGCGATGACGTATTGAATATTGATAAAATACGAACCAAACAAAAGGCTGCTGTATACGTCGTGTTCAGAATTGTTCTGTTTTTCACTACGCCCTTTCGTCAAAGCGTACTGTTTGTAATATGTTTACTACAATAATGCTATTATTCTGTGCATTTTGTGAAAAGTTATTGTGCCTCTTACTTCTATTTCCGAGCTATGCTCAGCCCCAATACAAATGTAATAATATTTTATTTGGTTAATGTTCACTGGGCAAAGAGAAGTAATTAAGATTATGCATCTGTGAAATGTCTCCAAAAATTGTGAAAAATTAAAAAATGTGTATTTTTCCATGATAAAATGGTAGGTGCTTATAAAGTTTAATATAATATACCGTATTCACACTTGGCGCAGTTTAACTACCAATTAACTGGATTTATAAATGGTAAGGCGTATGCGTATTAGTAGGCACTCCAAACTGTAACCTTGCTTATTCGCAAACTTTTTCTCAACACTTTTCCATATTAAAAATCCTGCACACGATACAATATTTTACGGATTTTTTTTTTTCAAAACTTGTATACTGTCTCTCAAAAGTACAGTAAAGAAAATAGTGCTTAGTTTTTCGTTTTGAGAAATAAATTATGACATTTTGAAAATCCAAGATTTTTGGACAGTACAAAAAGTAAACATATTTCTACAACAAACAAGGTTAATATAAAATATGATATAACAGATCCATTTGTAAACTCATTGACTATACAACTTGAACATGTTATGGGAATTGTTTTAAAAACGCATTACGTTGCTCATTTTTATTAGAACAATGCATTTGATAATGAAAATTATTAGTTTTATATCCATGGAAGCTAAAAATTTTATACATGGCAAAATTGCCGCTTATTGTGTACAATAACTGGTATAAATTTCAATAACATCAGGCTTCCTAGCTGAAAATTGAAGTTAGAGCTTGATTTCGCCTGCAGAGAACCCTTACGGAATGAGTCAAGGTCAGAACAGCGGCGGTGTGGGTATATTACATACGTGTATTGCAGTGTTTTGTCGTGGCTTCAACGAGTAGCATACCTCAAAAGACCGTCTATTCCAACAAATTATCTTCCTATTTGAGAAGAGTTGTTCATATTTGTGGATACTGGAACGTTGGCTAAATGTTTAAGTGTGTTCCAAAGAAATGCAGTATGTCAAGAAATTTAATTTATAGATACATCACTCGTGCCATGCTGCTGAGTACGATAACAAGGAGAAGAATCTGCTGACTTAATTACGAAACCTAAACACTATTTCATAATGTTGAAACAGAATTTCTCTTGCAAGGATTATAGCATATATATGATATAATTTTGCACATAGAAAATGCTTATCAGATTTGGAGTACATGACACATTTAAGTAGTATTTTAATTTTTGCGGGCTTACACGACACGGACGTTATGTATTTTACAGTAGCATTTATCCCAGGCCCAATTCCTTACGGTACCATGGTTACCAAATACCTAAAAGGTTAGTGAAATTTAATCCTTGTGCTGCTTGATTATAATTTATCTAAGGTGCTAACCCACTGCTCCGACAAGGTCAAACGGCTGTATTTGTTCCGTATTCATTGCGAACCTGCTTCAGAGAAGAGAGAAGCTCTGAGTGACGTCACAGAGCACTCAGTTGGAAATGTCTGCCTTGATTCACTTTAAATGCAGACATGGTGAAGTCAATAAAACAGCTACGTTTTTCTGAAAATTCTAAACTAATAGGGAATAATAAACTGTTTGAACAAGTAGGTTCAGCAATAAAATGATCCTAGTATAAAAGAGAGATATATTATAATGGTGCAATATATGAAGGTGACTCATTATTACTTTTGAATGACGCTGTAACAAATAGATTAGGGTAACGGAGTAGCTGTACTGGTGAAATGCGTGAAGGTCAAAGTTGTGACACTATGTTTAAGTATCGCTGTAACACTAAACAAGATTAATTTAAAGTGAAGCAAAACAATGGTTTATTGAACAAACTATTGCAATATTGCTTTCTTAAAACTGTATAATATGTCCTATTATTATGTATAGGTATGTAAAATATACAGATATTTAAAACGGTTCTCGAAAAACTCCTCTGTATGATTTGCATAGGTTTTCAGTGAAAGTGTGCTCTTTTCTTGTGCGTATTGTTATCGTACTTATGTGTGTGCATGACCTAAATATACTCTCTGACAAACTGGCACTAACAGCAGGATCACCGAGAGTGCAGTTATAATGCCCTTATGAAGTGCTTACCAGACTAGAGGCAGAGTGTGCAACGATTATATAGGGAACCAACAACCTGATCATAGGAAAATAAATTGTGACTTAGCTACGGGCCAAGCTATCAATTGCATTTTATCGACCGACCACCCGGCCGATAAGATATACGCAAAGATAAGCAGCGCTCTTATCCAACGAAAATGCAAGCAACACCATCGATATATAAATAGAATCTTCTGTAGGTTTCCTTCTCCCTAAATGTTGAACATTCCAGAAGTGTGTGGAAAATTCCAGTAATTAAGCAGTAGTTATCGCGAGGGAGCCAGTTGGTGAATCAGTGTGGTCATACGCCTGCGGTGCCATTAGTAGTTAAAGCGGGCGTTAAACACTACTAAAAAAAAAAAAAAGTGTGGTCATATCTCATGCGATATCAACGGTACTTCTTCAAGTGAGTTTGCGACGACAGTTGTGACGTACAGCGAATGCGGTTGCTGCAAGAAATTACAAGCTTCCTGGGTTCAACTCCCCAGCTGTGAGCAATCAAAGGAAAAATCTGATGCGTGCACATATTACGCTACTACGTCACAAAGAAAGGTGAAGGGACAGGAAAAATTCACTGTACCACATTGGCGAAGTGCCAGTGATAAATAAGTGAATTAACAGAGAATATTGACCTATATCTTAAAGGTGCAGGGACAATGAGGACTTAGTGATATGCCAGTGAATACTGGTCAAAGGCACAGAATAATATGCTGTGCTATAAGGATATTTAGCCTGGCTGATGATAGCCGTATTCTTTGTATGGTTACTTAGTACAAATATATACAAATAAAATCAATGGATATATATCAACAATAATAATCCTATAATAAATAACAATGTTTATACATTTTCTGGCATATTCAATGTGTAATATATTGCAAAAAGAGTTCGGTTAAAATAGGAGAACGGTAAAGATATTTTAGATTCTCCAACGCACTTAACGTATGAGCATTCCTTACTGTTTCTTCGACTAGAGTGAATAATAGAGTCTACACGAAAATCAAATCAGTCACTAACATCAGAAGGAGGTGAATCAAAAACAGTTTCCACCTTGATGGCATCAGTAGGAGGTGGATCAACAACAGTTTCTACCATCAGAAAAACTGGATTAAAAACACTTTCCGCTATGACGACATCAGTAAAAAGAGGATCAATAAACACTTTTCACCATGACAGCATCAGCGAAAAGTGCATGAATAAACTTTTCTATTATAACGGCATCATCGGGAAATGGACAAAAAAAAAAAAAAAACACTTTCCACGATGACGGCATCAGTAGGAGGTTTATCAAAACCACTTTCCGCTATAACGGCATCAGTAGGAAGTAGATCAATAAACGGTTTCCACCATGACGGCATCAGTAGGAGGTATATTAAAACACTCTCCGCTATAACGGCATCAGTAGGAAGTAGATCAATAAACGGTTTCCACCATGACGGCATTAGTAGGAGGTATATTAAAACACTCTCCGCTATAACGGCATCAGTAGGAAGTGGATCAATAAACGGTTTCCACCATGGCAGCATCAGTAGGGGGTATATTAAAACACTCTCCGCTATAACGGCATCAGTAGGAAGTGGATCAATAAACGGTTTCCACCATGATGGCATCAGTGAGAAGTGGATCAAAACACTCCCAGCTATAACGGCATCAGTAGGAATTGAATCAATAAACACTTTCCACCATGACAGCATCAGTAGGAGGTGGATTAAAACACTCTCCGCTATAACGGCATCAGTAGGAAGTGGATCAATAAACGGTTTCCACCATGACGGCATCAGTGGGAAGTGGATCAAAAACTCTCCCCGCTCTAACGGCATCAGTAGGAACTGAATCAATAAACAATTTCCACCATGACGGTATCAGTAGGAGGTGGATTAAAAACACTTTCCTCTATGACGGCATCAGTAGGAGGTGGATCAATAAACGGTTTCCACCATGACGGCATCAGTGAGAAGTAGATCAAAACACTCCCAGCTATAACGGCATCAGTAGGAAGTGGATCAATAAACTCTTTCCACCATGACGGCATCAGTAGGAGGTGGATTAAAAACACTTTCCACTATGACGGCATCAGTAGGAGGTGGATCAATAAACGGTTTCCACCATGACGGCATCAGTGAGAAGTGGATCAAAAACACTCCCAGCTATAACGGCATCAGTAGGAAGTGAATCAATAAAAAACAATTTGCGCTATGACGGCATCAATAGGAAGTAGATCATTAAACAGTTTCCACCATGACGGCGTCAGTGGGAAGTGGATCAAATACTATTCCCACCATGACATCAGAGGGAAGTCTATAGAAAAATACACTTTCTGCCATGCAAAAATTCTTTTTTTGGGAGGAAGGGTCTTTGTTAAATTTTACTCAATTCATCCCTCACTTACCAATCCAATTCATCCCTCGCTTACCAATCCAATTCATCCCTCACTTACCAATCCAATTCATCCCTCGCTTACCAATCCTATTAGGAAAGTTTTTATTCATTGGTATGAATTGTAACTTTTATAGTGGAATGTTGATCTGAAAAGATTTCCACCATGACGACATTAATGGGAAGTGGATCTAAACACTTTCCACCATGACGCCATCAACGCGTTCTGAATCTAAAACACTTTCCACCATGATGGCATTAGTGAGTTGTGGATTTGAAAACACTTTCCACCATAACGGCATTGGTGGAGTGTGGACCTAAAAACACGTTCCACCATGACGGCAACAATGGGAAGTGGATCGAAAAACACTATCGTCGAAAAATGACTTTAACATATGAAAGAAATATATGTTAAAATAGCTATACACGAAACACAGGATTGTTCTTTTACTTGTTTCCTTGAGATGTTTCTTGAAGTTAATTGAGAACAATCCGGGGCTATAAGGTAGAGTAGAAACAGTGACAATTTTACCTTTAGCCAAGTGGGCAGGCCAACTCGCATGAACGTTATTAGTAGTTGTGCAGCGTTAAACTGTGATGCAATATAATGCATCTTCATTGATTAACTTCTTACAGATATCCTTTCTATTATGCTTAGAACATATGTACAATAATCATTATCACTTCTTCTGCAATCTGTCTTGGAGTAGGTTCCTGAAAAGGCAGTACGTAAGCACCCTGTACATGGAATTTCTTTAAACCATAAACTCAAATTAGCTTCACACCTTGGGAATATTTGCGTAGGAAGGAATACACAAAGAACCTTTTGCGAAATAAATGGTACATTCCGCAGCAGCTAGAGAATGAAAAAGATATTTAATCGGATCCGCAGAGTTTTGCACAGGCTATGTAAACTAGTGTTTTATGCTACTACTCACTGAAGAGAATATATTTATCGCGGTAGGTTATCGATCTCACATTGTTTTTAAGGTGCGTAGACTTGAATGTTCCATTTTGCGCCCCAATGATCTCTGATCTAATTTGCATCTGAGATTTATCTCATCCATCTCATCTAAGGCTGCTGCTGACTGTTCAACAGCTGTATAGGCACTGAAAGCTTAAAATATTTCCATGAGAGGGAAAATAATTAATTTTTAACTACGTAATTATAAAATGTTTAACAATACTAACTTTAAAGTGGTAGCTTTCCGAAAATCCCTTTAACGGGTTGGATTCGCCTTAAACGCTCTTTAGAAAGTTAAGCTTTCAACGGTTAATGCATAAAGATCCCTTAGCTAATAATGTCATTCAAAATACGCTTTTTGTTAGGTACGTGTTTATGGAGTGCAACTACTCCCGAAGTTTGCTTCATAGAGAGGAGGTAGGCTACGTTTTGTTCGATTTTGCTCCTTGTCCTCATATATGTAAAACCTATACATTTCATGTTCGCCTTATGAAATATGTATTTTATATAAACACATGCATAAATTAATGAAACTACATTTATGAAAACCAACAGCTAGCTATGAAGCCTAAAATAATGACCGTGCAAATTAGCAGATCATTATAACACACAAACCTAAATAAACGTTTCAACATTAATAAGAAGATTTCTCCTTGCTGATAACATAATCAAAAGGAGCTTGTCTACTTTCAAATGCGAACGATTTAAAATTAATTACTGTGTATCATAATGTTATGAATTAATAATAATATTGATTTGGTCCGGGTTAAATCAATCCAATTTTATATCAAATATACCAAAACCAAAAACCTTTGTTGTATTTTGTAACCAGGATTTTCTGAATGAACATCGCTTGGAACGTCAATAAAGCAAGCAAGATCATCCATTCCAGTCAGCAAATATCGCTTCGTACATGTCCCTTGGAACAAAGTTGGCCTCTCGGGCGTCTTAGATTATACGCTTTATTCTATGTTTTAATGCTAGCAACACTAATGTGCCTCCTTGGTTTGTCATCTACAGTCCGAACATTGCATGACACTAATAGCCAAGTACTGACCATATATCTATAGGCCTGAAACACTTGATTGGTTAGAAATTCCTGTCCCAGGCCTGCTGTATGTTGTACCTTAGTGCGTTTAAATTTTGTTGCAGTCACGTTCTGCTGCTTGATGTAAGCTTACACGTTTGAGCTACTGTGATTTTCAAATTGGAAAGTCCCTATGCAGAAGTGAAAAGCATTTATAGAGAAATTCCACTCTTGCAGTATATGAGTTCCCTGCCACAGCAATACCCTTGCCGATATGTGGGATGTGCGCCACCTACGCTATAAATTAACAACAAGCCGTAACAAGACATCACAAAGCATGCAAAATTCGCTTGCCTCTTTGGCATAGTTCAGCCACATGAAGTTGGTTTCGATCCCATCTGACCTGACAGAAAATGGTTAATGAAGCCCGCCGATATTTTCGTTCATCGTTGGCTTGCGGTTTTTAGAGGGACAAAGAAAACATACTCAGAATATCAATGTTAACTTATAACTATGCTAATAATAAATTATTATCTATAGCAACTTTGATACAGCAACTTTGTCGTTATTGTCTGAAGCATTTAAATACATAAAGATATACCTAAGGTGTTGAATATGTATTAGTATTTATGCTCCTTATTTCCTTGTTTGTTGTTAATGTATAAAGATGTGCGAACCAATAGCAACATTATAATGAGGTGCCTTAGAGTAAAAGGCTGCAATATGAAAATTGTGTTAACTCCCGGTGTTATAATGAAATTTCTATTTAGGTTATTGCATGCGGTAACATATGTTATTAAGATGTCTGCTAAGAACCAGAGAGCTGTTTTGTGCATTTTAATAAAAGGTATTAAATATTTTAGCCTAAATTAATGTGAGTAGGTATAATTACCTAATTTGGTTATATATTTACTTGAACTTCTCTTATAATCAACATTTTGAATTTTAAGTAGTAGCTTTATATTAATAAACCATTTTACGGATTATGTTATACCAGATGGCGCTTTTAGGCCACGTATTTGGGTAGATAACTTTTCATGCATTATAAAAGATGCAGAACTCTATGGGGCAAATCCAAGAAACGTTGGTCCATGGCATTATACGCGAGAGCAACCTTCGTTTTCTCCTCTTGCATAGCAACGTAAATGGTGAAGGAGTCGCACTCATGTAGAGGCAGTTCCTAGGTTTGCACTAGAGTCCCTGATGATATATAAGAACAGTGGAAATACACGTAGAGGGTTAACATGTTTTCCACTTCAAATACGAGTCTTTATTTTTCAGAGAATAAAATCAACTGTTAGATTCACAAGTAATCAAAAAGTATATTTTGCTATGAATATCCGCCATTAGCTAGTTGTGTAATTGTGCAATTTGCTGTTCTTTTTTAACATTAAAGACTAGACATCCGTAGGGATAAATCAAAACATTAAAAGGGCCGTAACAAAAACCATGCATGAGCGCACGTAGTGTCAAAGTATTATTATTATTATTATTATTATTATTATTATTATTAGTAGTAGTAGTAGTAGTAGTAGTAGTAGTAGTAGTAGTAGTAGTAGTAGTAGTAGTAGTAGTAGTAGTAGTAGTAGTGGTAGTGGTGGTGGTGGTGGTGGTGGTGGTGGTGGTGGTGCCATCATTATTAGCAGTATTTATTTATTACGTACTATACGCACAAACAGAGTATTCTACATGTGAGTTTTAAACCATTTCAGGTATTCTAAGTTGTAGTAAACATGCCTTGCAATGTAAAGAGCATGTGAGTTTATAGCTTAAAAATCTGATTATTTATATGATTTTCCAATCACGTCTGTTTAACCAATTATTGTTAATAAGCGTATTGCTCTATCTACTTCATGATAATCGAAGTAAACATTAGCAGAAACGGTCTTATTACTTAGTTCCTTATAAGCAGAAGTGAAATAAAGGAATACACCAGACTAAACCGTCACTCAAATGTTTTAAAATACGGTTGCTATGGGATTGAAATCCGTTTCTTTGGGTGACCAGGAGTTGAAAGATTCCTGTATGAGAAAGACAATTTAAAATTCAAACCAATTACAAGGAATATCTCTAAAACGGTCAAATCCTGAAAAACATGTATATGACATAAAGTGTGTGTTTAAAGGAGGCCTACATTTGCTGATTAGTAAATTTTTGTCTATCTCTTACGGTTTACTAGTTACGCAAAATTTAAAACAAAACTATCCAAAGTAAAAATGTTTTCACAGACTAATCCCAGAAACTTCAAGATTTACATTTTATTTGTCATGTAAATATTTGAAAAATAAGAGATTTTGGAGAAAACCGTTTTGGAGAAAACCATTTTGGAGAAAACCATTTTGGAGAAAACCAAAAGTTTCTGAATTTCTTCCTTGTAAAGGGTAGTTGGGGGTGAGGGTATTTTATTGGAAATCTCATGTTGCATCCTTGGAAGATATTGAATTTAAATATCAAATTTGATATTTAACGGACTTTTCGTTTTTGAGCTATGCTTCCCGTAGACACACATAAACACACACACAGGGATATTTTTCTAAACATGTCCCAAAACATGTATTTTCGGTGAAATCTCGGTATCGAATTTTAGGTGGAATACAATACCTTCTCTATACACTGTGTACATGGTACATGTAGAGAAAGTGAAAAGGAAGGGTGAAACACAACTGGTAATGTCTGGGAAACACAGATCTGGATCTCATCTGTTTTCATCCTTTGACTGGATCTTCTATAGTTAGCACTAAAAATACAGTCTACCTCTTTCTTTGCAATTGTACAGTGGCGAGTTTTACTGTCGCATAGCGAGCGCCATTTTTCTGCTAAGCCGAAACGCGAGAAATGTAAACTTAAATTTATAATTGCTAAATTCCTGCTAGCAATTAAAATATGGTTGGAATGTGTCGCCGAGGTGAAAATGAGACCACAATTTATCTAAACGTTTGTGTTTATATAGACATATCCTGTTTCATCATAAGGATTAAGCTCCCTTATTTGAATGCACTTCAATAGCGTTCTCTTATTCACACAATATCTGGCGTGGATAGTTGTGTGACTTAAATAATAATACATTAATTTTGTTTTGCATTATATATATATATATATATATATATATATATATATATATATATATAGTGCCATTTGATGGCCTGCGCCATTGCGCAGCAGGTCGGAGCGTGGTGCTCTGGTTTCAGGACACATATTTAGCCCGGGTTCAATCCCACACTTGGAGGTGCGTATTTTAAGTTTCGCTATAGGATCGGTGCCACTCAGCATTGTATGGAAAATGAGGACCTGCGATAGATACCGATCTCCGGCTGGGGGATGCAAAATGCTAGCAACATCTTACCGTATTGGTTGGATGATCGCCCACTTCTACGTGAGCGTGAGTTGGTAGATCCATGCTGTATTCGGGCACTGACTTGACTACTCAGGTATGCGATGAGCCCGGGATCATATCCGTGGGGTTTTCCGTTAGGCCGGTACCTATTTTATAAACCGTCCCCCTAATTTGTGTAAGGACCGAAGTGGATACGACAGGAGGACTATCGAAGTCCTCGGTGGGGGCGACAGCAACCTAGCATGCCGTCTACTAACTCTTCAGGTTAATACCGGAGGATATTGAATCGTCTCACAACCCCGCCAAGTCGCACTCCATACATTTCGGGAACGCTGCAACGCTGAGTCCAACCCAATCCGAACAGTTCCCTTTCGGGAGGCTCAGATGTTCGACCCGGGTACTTCTAGTAACGTCAGAAGCACCGTGGTGCTCGGGGTGGGAACTGACACTCATTGAGCGCAGGAGACTTTTTCCACATTTGCCTCTTCTATTACCTTTACTCTTTCAACTGGTTGTTTATATGGGCGGTCGTACACTGACTTTTTTTACGCGCGCTAGATAGTGGAGGGCGTTGTCATGATGTTTCTCTTCTACTGCGACTTCCCTGCTCCTGTCTTGGGATATGATAAAATTGCAACAGATTAACGTGTTTCTGATTAAACTACCATAAAAGTTTATTTGAGAGTATTCATCAATATGCTGCATTGCTTTCAGCAAAAAATATAGACATATAATTTGTAACATTTATATACTTTTATGTTTCGTAAGAACTCACAACACTACCATTGGACTGAGGGAGATTTGAAGCGCGTAATGTTGGTCTCTATTGTTGCAGTTTTTACACATCTCCGTTTTGTGGTGCCTTTAGTTGCTTCGAACCTACGTTGTTTGTGTTTACTCCATGCGGATGAATGAATTAGGCTTCTCAATTAATTCAAATAGATGCATAATGCGCTCTATCCACTCAACAAGTAATGACTACTTCTAGCACTTCAACCAATGAACACTGCGAATATTGAAGTTTCTCCTATTTACAACTTAAGAACATAGGCTTTCGTAGTTCTGTCAGCAGAACACTTTACATATCTTACTTCAATGAATCAAAACCACCAGGGGTAGTCGAGGTCTTTAATACACGGACTTATCTGCGGTTCAAATCCTCCAGGATCGTTCTTCTTGACTGTCTTTTTTTTTTTCTTTTCTTTTTCAAATTTTCCTCAGTAGACCTGGAACGCTTCTTTCCCAAATTTACTTTCCCCGCAATTCTCATTGTTCTTACACGCAAGGGTTGTGCAGGGAAATGTTAGAAATATGGAATCAGAATGAAAAACTCAAAGCTAGAACCGAAATCTGAAGCAAGCTTCTCCCGGTATCCAACCGGTTGCTCTTATCAACTAAGCTAACATGGCAACATGTAGGGATGACATTAAATTCTCACAACTGCCTCACAATATTTCCGGAAAACCA